>JAPQRN010000015.1:7391775-7402854 GCA_037367275.1 Coranthus polyacanthus
GTGGATGGAGACGTGGATGGAGACGCCGGAGAGGAGTTTGCATTAGACGACATCAGTTTGTATCTGAACACTGACTCCTCAGTACTGAGAGAAGCAGGACATATGGCATCAGGTCAACTGAAAAACTTTTGGTTCCTCGTTACAATGTTTTCATTCAGATGTAAAGTATGAATGCCGCTGCTTGATGGAGACAAAGACAGACAGGAGCACATTTCATTCTTTAATTCCTGGACAGGAGATCCTCAGAGTCACAGAGGCTTTGTGTGTCTGAGTGGAGCTGCTGATGGGTTTGTAATAGAGGCAGAAAGGAGGAAGCCTCTTGTCTGCTCACCTCAGCTATTATCCACATGCTCTGCTTCCAAAAGGGAAAGCAATGAGTGTAAATGAGCCTTAGCCTCTGGTGACAGGCATAATAACATGATCAGCCATGGAAGAAATGTTCAGAATGATAATGACGAGGCAGAGATTTCTCTGGAAGATAACATGTGCGCAGCGTTACCTGAACTTTCACTTCACTTTGATTCTGCCTCAAATAATACTACTAATGATATTTATTTACTTCATTTTCAAAATCCGTGTTACAAAGTGCTTCCAAAAGGCGTCAAGTCATAAAATCATCAGGTTTTAAAAGAAAACGGATACAAAAAAAACAACAGGAAAAATGAAGAGCCGAAAAACATCTCAAAAGAAATAAAAGAAGGGAATTAAAACGCAAGAAAAGCATGTTTTAAGAAGGGACTTACCAACGATCACTAACTCTGCAGACTTCTTCAGGCAGATCATCCAGAGCCTCTGGGTCCTGACTGCAACTGTAAATCTTCCATTATTCATTTTCTCTCTTAACCGTGATGGATGATGCAGCAGTCACCTAAAGGCCCTTCTCAGGTCTTAAAAAATCTGTTAATAACGTGTAATTGCCATCGAAGCTGCGAAGTTTATGGCCTACAGTGTGTCAAGCTCTAAAAACACTTCATTGAACATTTTACACAATGTAACCAGTAACATCTTTTTGTTCAACTTCCCTGCTTTCTGTTTGCAGTTCAGCTGGGGATTGTTAGTCCGCAAACAGGGCACACTGTGGCTTACGGTCTCAGACTTGACAAAACGTTCACAGATGAAGACATGGGAATTACTACCGTATATTAGAACAAACCCCATCACTCATTTCAGAGCTAACAAGCAAACTCTCTCCCACACAAACTCTGACCCGAAAGAAGAGTTGGATCAGTGACGTGTAACAGAGACAAACCATTGACTTTACTCAAGTTACAGTGTGTAACTGTATTAGATGTATTAGACACTAACTGTAACCTCACACAGAACTTGTCCGTAGTTTTAACTTCGCATCAGAAAGCTCCTTCCAATGGTGGCCTCTTCAAAGCCACCAGACTCCTTTGACAAAAACAGTCATTTTACCCTCGCAGATCAGTTCTACAGCTGCCTCAATCACTGTGTATTGTGTTAAAGGTTCAATGTGCGATATTTGGTGGCATCTAAAATGCAGAAGTCCCTCATTAGAGACGGTGCTACTTAAGTAATTTATCTCACTGTCCATCAATTCTTCAGTGAACTTTTTGTGACATATAAATGATTACTTGAAATACTCCACGGACCTACTGTAAAGGTGACCCTTTGGTGTTTTTTAAGAAATACTTCTGTCTTGGAATAGGCCAGTTACATGATTTTTTCATTTCTACTATATACTCAAAGACCAAACGGACAATCCAGTGTGCAAAAACTACATTTCAGTTAAATGATAATACAGCTAGTTTTTCGACTCTTGCACAAATCAGTAGTTGTTTGACAGTGTATTCAACTACCAACTTTTCTACTACTACTGACATATGTTTTTTCTTTGATATTGTTCATTTTGCATTTGAGCATAGATCTTTAGTAGATATCTTTACTTCATCTTACTCGCACCTTGAGAGCAGAAGGATTCTGAAGAAGAGGGAATGCAACAAATAAGATTTCCCCTGAGTTTGGGCTTAAGTGCTTAGGACTAAAAATGATGCATTTTTGCATAATTTTAGACCTATGTTATTACAATATTTAGAAAATAGCTTAAAGAAAACAATTATGCTCATGTGCTTTTCAAAAAAATCGCTCGGTTGCTGCACCTAAGTCTTAAGTCTTGTCAGAGTTCAGACTTGTGTTTGTTGTGTTTCTCCTCGAGTGACTCTGGGTTCTTGAGTGATTCTTTTCGAGTCAAGTGGGCCTGTAGTCCTCATAGTGCTGAAAAGCAGCAGCAGCAGCAGTATCATTGTGCTTGTCTGTGCTTCTGAGAATAATTTGCTTCAAGGAAATGGAACAGATGGCCATGTCTGTGGCTCTAACGCACCGTCCATGCATGCATCATGTGATATTTGCGTCTTCACACAGGCTTGTGGAAGCTCAGACTCATACCTGCATGACATTCCATGCTGAGCCTGGATCACTTACTTGTGCTTTACTTGTGAGGCTTCTGTGGAGGAGAATTATCACTAACCCTGAGGGCACCCTTAGATTCTAGCTGACAAAAATGCCACTGTGCTGTTAAAGTGTCAAAATTAACCCTGGAAGGAGCTGAAACTCCTTAAAGGGCTTTTCTGATCATCGTGAAGCATCATCTCAGTACAGTGCACAAATGCAAGCTTTCATCTTCGCAAAGAACAGAGAGATGCCTTCACACGGCAGAGAGAAAACAAATTCAATTATTGACTCCAATTTATATGTACTTATAAAGTACATTTAAAAACAGCAGTTAATCATAAAAGCAACACAATAAAAACGCAAGGAGCAGTTTAAAAAACAAAAGGAAAGAGTATTGTCAAAGGGTAAATCCACCTCAAATCACCAGATTTCAATAAATGTTCCTGACTGATCATCTCCAATTTCCTTCATACTTTCAGAAAATAAAGTTATTAGTCCTAGGAAACACCATACAACATTTCAGCCTGACATCTTCATTAGTTTTTGAGATGTTGGCCTTTGAAAATGGGGCGTGGCGCTGATTTTACTGAAAAAACGAGCGGTCCAGAAAAAGATGCTCAGTTCAAGAAGTCATTACTTTTGAACTATTCACGATAGATGCATGACATTTTCCGGATTTGTTCTAAGCTACACGATGTCTTTAACTTTTGTAAAAAAGAACATCCACAGTTGCATATTTGCCAAATCATAGCTTGCAGAAAACTATTACAAAACAATTTGTCGTCCTATAAATTTGTCGTACTTCAGAGTAATTTTGATCCCGGTGTATCTCCACGTTGAAGCACATCAGATCTTTCAAATTTTGGTATTTATTTATCATGTTGTGGTATTATTTTGTTGACTGAATATTTTTCTAAAAGAAATAACATTTTCTGATTTATGATGCATTAAAAATGAAAAGAAAATCATATTTCCAATGCATATTGCTCGTATAGGACAAGGTCTATCAGAAAAACAATTCTATTAATGAGAAGAACACGTCTCAATGTATCAAATACGCCGTGTTTTGCTACAGATGGAAATTCAAAATACAGAGGCATTGTACTGAAGTACTGTGGTGATTTCACATGCTCCGTCCTACACTTCAGTCTGGATCTCGGGACCAGAAGCTGCTGGTCAGCTGACCTGAGGGATCTTAATGGGATGAGTGATGGTAAAATGTCAAGAGACATGATTTTTGTTTCCGCTGGAGGTGGAGTTAGTGTGAACTATGCTTTAGATCCAGTTTTACATGCAGGGACACCAGAAGCCAAAAAAGTTGGAAACCACTGGTTTAATCTGAAACAATGTGTTGTATTTTTTATTTTATCCATAGTGTAAAATGTTCATCTTAACCAAAACAGACTTGACCAAACAGCAGAACATTTCACAAATCCAGAGGTAGAACATTCAAATCAATCAGAATATGTAAAATTAGACTCAGGAAAAAATAAAACATTGACATTTTGTGTTTTTTACACTATAAATACAGTGTAAATGTAAATCAACGCTACATTATGACCGCCATATCTAGTTTCCATTTATACTTTACACTAAATTCATTTGGCAAACAATCTGAAACAATTACTTCATTCAATTGGCACGATTATCATCTGAAACTCTTAAAACTTCTAAAACTTTTCGTGCTTTTGAATCATTTTAAGAGGCTTGTGTTTTCCATTCAAAGCGACTTTGTCAGATGCTGGAGGCAAAAAAAAACACACAGCAGCTGTAGTTTAGTCTGAGAGAGAAGATGAGAAAACCCAGGATCTATAAACTATTTCTCATTCTTGTGTTATACTTCAGTTAGATGGTTTAAAAAAAAAAAAGCACAGAAAAATGTCGATTCTAACCTGTATTTGCGTTCTTCTCAAAAACCACAGACCTTCAATTTTAAGTGAAACTGAAAGCATTTTAAGGACAATGCATCAGTCAGAGCTATGAGATATTGTGTTGTAGAAATTTTTGAGGATCACAAATGTGGGTGAAACTTGTCAGACAGGAACAGTCCTCAGCCTGTTTGTCAGTTCCTTCCGTCATAGTCGATCAGCAGGTTAAACTCGAACATTAGTCGCAGTAATTGGCTCAACTCCAATTAAGTCGTGTTGGATGCGTAGGTTCTGAATGTGACACGTCCGTCATGTGTCGAAATGGTGCCTTTTGCTATTCTGTCTGTCGTCCATCAGTTTCGTCTGTTTGCCATCATTTGACAAGACGTTACTGCAAATCAAAATAAAAAGAATGAAGTTGTTCCCGAGAACACTTTTATTTAGAAAAACCTGAAGAGGAGCATAAGGTATATTCTAACGCTCATTTCCATTTTACATTATATAGTTCAGTTAACACAATTTAAAGAGTCAAGATTTGACTCTTTAAATTTTGTTGTTGAAACCAGTTTGTCAACACCATCATCACATCACTATGACTATTATAGTAATATAAGCCTAACCCCAAAGGTTTGGTCACACCACCAATCACTAGTGTCGCAGTTCTGAAACTAACAGTAGTCCAAAAAAGACCAACTGTAACACAAAGTTCAGCATTTAGCATCGAGACCTGCGGTGTGAGAGTGGCCTTGTGGCCCTCTTACATAAAAAAAAAAAAAAAAACTATCCCCAAACATCCAGACATGCACACAGAAGTGGCTGTTGAGTCAGAGCCAGCGTTGGAAAGCAGAGCGGCTGAGAAAGCAGCTGGTTGCCCCCCAGTGATTATGGTGGAGAAAAGGCCCCACCCACGGCCCGGCTTTGGTTAGAGAACAGGCCTGTTGTTGGACACCGGACCCAAACAAAGACGACCCTGTCCCTTTCCTCTCGCTTACCCTGCTCTCTGTGTCCAAGCTTTGATTTCCTCTTTGGTTGGCCAACAGGTATCTCTAACCCAAAGATACCTGAACCACTCCCTTCAGCTCCCCTTCCATCCTCAGTCCCTCTGCTAGCCGTACACCCCACATAATCCCGAGGACACAGAATTGGCTGATTAGAGAAACTTTATATGGTGGGAGTCGTCTGATGGGATCAAAGGGAATCAGGCTGGTCCAAAGACCCGTCGGTAAACAGCCATGACTTTGTTGAACTGCCAGAGAAAATGTGTTGTTACATCCTGAGACCACTTTTAAGCAGTGCTTGAGCTTGTTGGTTGTGAACATCCGCATCATTAAATCCACTAACTCATTTGCATCCATAAACAAATCGTACAAATCGGTCAGATGAACCTAAGTCGAGTTAAAGGGTTATGAATAAGTACCTCGACGACCCCACTTCAAAATATCCAAACTAAGTGAATGAAGTGGGCAGTATCTGTAACCCAGTTTTTGTCTTTCTTCATCAGGATGGCATCATCTCTGTCAAGGACATCGACCTGGTCATGTCTGAGGGACTAGGAATGCGTTACGCCTTCATTGGCCCCATGGAAACGATGCACCTTAACGCACCTGAAGGTAATGTTCCCACTGCAGTCGTTCCAGGTTAAAATATCTGAGTGGACTTGCAGCTAGGAGCGTATGATGTGGCTGCAAGGTCTCAGTGTTTCTAATCACAACTGCAATCCACAACTCAAACGGAGATGTTTACTCTGCCACTGCCATCTGTGAAATGTCATCTTATTTGGCGATAGTCGATGTCAGTCAATACCGATGTTCAGCTGATGTATACGTTTCAAAACGGGAGCAGGACGACAGAAAATGACTGTGAACATCTGTAAGATCATCACCATATAGTGGAGTGCAGCTTTGTAGATATTCATGATCTGCAGAGAGTTAAACCTGACGCATGCTTGTGCTTGGTGTAAGTCAAACGTTTTACTTATCTCGTGAACATTTACTAGATGATGGACAAATGTGTAGAGAGTCAAGGTTCTCGGAGGATGAATCCCACTGTGTTATCATGAGGTCCTCACTTGTGTAAAATATGTGAAAACGTCAACAGATACGCACTCATGTTTCAGCGTTACATACATGTACCATGCCGCGGTGTCCCTGTGTGTCCGGGTGAGTGAGAGTGAAACCTCAGGGAGATGGAGAATATCAAAGGGGAGTGTGAAACCCAGAGAGTAACCCTGACTGTGTACACACACAGAAAAGGACGCTTTGGCCGAACAAAGCAGCCTTTTGATGGGCAGCGATGAATGCACTCACTCACACCAGTAATCCAAAACTCTCAGAGCGCTCGCTGCGGCCTTCGAACCAGGTGCCAACTCTACCTGTAGTTACAGTGCTCAAGGTTTCTACTGATTCTTTTTTTTTTTTTTTTTTTTTCTGTTCAGGAAACAGTAGAATGATCATGTTCGCTAAGGCCGACTCCTGTTGTGACTTCCCGTCCTTAAATCATTCCGATCAGATACTGAAGCACTCAGGCTCTCTGTCTCTGTCTGTCTCTGCTCTGCCTGAATGAGTTGGCTTTTAACCATGTGCCTGCACAGGAGAGCACTATCCATAAAGGAGTACACCGCTAAAAAAAACAAAAACTGTACAACCTGTAAAAAGCCTGTTGTCCTACAGGTGGGTCTGAAATCTTTTCTCTTTTATGCAAAGGATTCCAATGGTTAGTCATTTACATGTGTAAAAATATCTATACAGGCTTCTCTTAATGTTCATTTTCATCCTAAAAAAGACAGTTTGTTTTTCACCTAAAACATACCTAAACACTACACACCGAAAGTGTCAGATTTTGACGAAAACGTATCTTTTTATGTGGTACCGTCTTTTATGGGAATGAAGTCACTTCCCCACTTCCCCACGTATAAATGTTCCACCAAAACAAGTTCTCCCCCGATACAGTTTTGCAAAGTTACTGCTGCTTCATCTTTGACTTAACACCGCCCAAGGTGAGTGTGGTTCATTTAACAAAATACAAACTAGCCAAACAGGCCAGAGAGTTTTTCCATCGTTCCAGAATAATAATGGGTTCGGCCAGACTTTTGTCCTTCCTCGCTGGCACGCTGCTAAAACCAAGTGTGGAGATACTGAAGGTCAAGATATGACAGACAACGACAGAAGTATGTACATGAGCCAAAAACAGCAATGTTTGCAGTTATTTTTAAGGCCATTATCTGAGATGGCATCTTAATAATCTGGTTATTTTAAGATACAAGGCTTGTTTCCTCATGATAGCAGGTTCATTTATCTTGTTATCTTGAGAAAACGACTGATCTGAGGGTCATCTCTAACACTGTCAGATCGAAGTACAGTACAGTCTGATGCATTGATCAATGACGGGACTTGTTGATTTGACATTTTCAACTTAAATCAGTTGCTACTGTTGATAAATATTATAAGAAGAAAGAAAAGGTTGATGATCCATTATCTCGAGGTGACGAGGCTTGAATTCTCGAGATTACACGATAAATGAAGCCATTATTAGAAGAAAATGAAAACCATTAACTCCTGATCTCGAGAAAACAGCGGGTTTGATCTCACATGAAATCCAGTAACTTAACCAACTGGACTGTCTTTTAAAGTCCTGTAGACTCAAGGTGAAAGAAGAACCATCAACAAAGACAGAGGAGCTTTGTGTGAGGTTTGTTGAAATCCTACCACTACAAAATTCACTAAAAGCTTAAGAGCTGTGTGAAACTGCCTGCTCTTATTCTTGGTTTTAATGCATCAAGATCAAACATTTAAAAGAAAAATCAGCGGCAAAGGAGAACTTGCACGGTAAGAAAAAAAAAGCACATGACTTGAAATGACGCCCACACAATCTGTGTGAGAGTTTGGTTGAAGGTAGATGGTACTTATCACACTGCTGTGTAAAATATAGTGTCCTACTAAGTTTCATGTAAACATTCAAAGTTCAGCTGCAGGATTTCGTTGGCCCAGTGCGTCTGAAATGTTACCTTAATAACCACAGTACAAGTTAAGACTTTGCAATAATGTTTCATTGTGTTTGATTAGTTTCAAATGTGTCTTTGGGCTTTGACTTTTAAGTCTTTGGTGTGAAACTTCATTTGAGTGTGACAGAACTTTTTAGAATGGACACCGTCTGGCTCTCCTTCATTTTAGAGCTGGTGTGAAGCAGTTGGAGCTCACCTTCATGAGGTTGCTTCACTGTGGTGGTTTATTGCTTCGAAGATCTAATCCTTAACTGCTGTGTTTCTTATCAGAGAAGTGTCAACAAACTATACCGCTTACCAACTTTATGATACGTTTTGTCTAATCATTGATGCTTCTGAGGAGCCTCGGAGACATTGTCATGTTTTACTTCATATTTAAGGACACTTACTTGGTTTTCTTTTTAAGTATCTATATAAATAATCTACATATTGTGTGTCAGGAAGTCCTCAACAATTCGTCACTACCACAGGAAATGTGAGACATCAGTAAAATAACCCTCCACGCCTTGTTTTGGGAATAATATGCAGGAGCAGACCGTATTAGGTTATTAAGACTCTTTAAGAATATCTGTCAATTTTCAAGTAATTTTCAATTCTCATGAAGCTAAATTACTGTTAGAGACACTGATTAAGGTGGCGTTGTGTCTTTTAAGAATGTGAGAACCTGTTTCAAGACGGTTTAGTAACAACTGCTCCTCACTCTTACAATTGAATCATTCAACGCAGGGTTAGGGTTAGGCTCGAAAGGAAGATTAGTGAATATTGTGTTGAGACGATCAAATAGTTTTCTTATGTGGCGTGAATTAAAGCAAGATTCAAACGAGTAGAGGGCTTCTTTTTGAGTCGAGACAAAAGAACGGTCATTTATTAACCTTTTAATTAGTTATTTGGGCAGCGCATTAATCACTCATTAACCAATGTGACTACTTACATCACACACAAAAAATCATTGAAGGTTAATAAATGAGACCAATGAGAGGAAAAAAAGTATTAACGCTGAACGTTAAAACTGGAGAGAGTGCTGACAGTTATTTATAAAGTGTTAGCATGCAGTCTCAGCAAGGTGAAGTTCTCATTTCACCGTGACGGACGTCAGTATTTTAGGACACCTAGAACTGTTAAATACAGAAAACAACGTAGCATCTACTGCTGCAGAAGGAAATGTGTCTCGGATACAATCGCAAAACAGACATGTAATACAGACGCTACTGAAACTTGAAGATGCGTTAATGCAGCCTCAGCACGGAAGATCTACACCATCAGCACAGTTTGGAGGCATAAAAACTATGACGACTTTCCACCTTAATATGTACAAAAGAAACAACCATAAGAGTGTGTCTGTTACTACACCAGGCCTGTTGACTCTCAGTACATGTAACTCTAACTAATACTGATAGATATCCCGTGTATGTATTTGTACTGTGATAATGCAACATTTCTGTATGTCCAGAAGAATACATGTAGTGTAAGCCACTTGTGCTGCCAGACTTCATGGCTGCGAGGCGTATGTTATAATGTATATGTCATCAAACCGCTGGTCGTCTGTGCCCTTCTTCCTGGCATTCCTTCTCTGATCAGCTGTCCTCCCACAGGTTTGGAAGACTATATGAAGCGATACGGCGAAGGCATACAGAGAGTCCTGACCTCCTTTGGGCCCGTACCAGACTTCTTTAATGAGGAAGCCAAGACCATCTTCAACGTAAGTCAGATCATCGCAACCAAGGAGACATCCTCGTACAGGACTGTGCAAACGTCTAAGGCCACCATTAGGTTCGTTGATTTAGCAGGTTATAATGGCCATACATATGCATTCCTCAGTCTCTGTATCAAGATACAACTGGGAATATACAGGAAATATATATAATCGACATTAAAAGCAAACATTTGAGACAAAAAACAGTTTCTACAGACCCGTGTCTGTATTTCGGGTGACCTCCCTTTGCACATAACTCTTGTTCAGACAATATGTTTTACTGCACTAATCTTCTGGTGTTTTACCTTAATAAAGAGACTGAGAAATATATATGTATGCTCATCACAACCCTGTAAAAACAGCACAGCTAAAGGTGGCCAAAGACCTTTGGACAGTAATGCACTAAGGCTTAGTACAGGTGTACTTAAAACTTAGCCCCTTGCGCTGAAAAGCAAGTTTTTCTTCTGCTCATTCACAGTGATGTTTGAGCTTCGCTGTGCAAAGTTTGACACTGTCAGGATGTTTTCACACTCGTCTGCAGAAATCAATACAGCGCTTCTACGCTGGTGAAAAATCATGGAATCTGAAAATAGCAATTTCGGAATTTGGATTCTGCGTCGGGTAACATCATCCAAAACATGTCCAGCAGAAAAAGGAGAGGGAGAAATGAGATGTCACTTTAACGATTTCATTCAACTTTTTTTTCCTTTTTTTTTTTTAAAACGGATTGTTAAGTTTTCTGTGCATGTTTATTTATGGTACCTTGAGATGAATGAATGTCACACTTCTTGTGACCCAATCAAGGTATGTAATACTAACAGATGTTGCCTCATACATGGCTTTTTCTCAGATGATGTTTGTTTACGGTTCCTTTAGATCTGCATGACTGAAAGCTGAACCTCTTCTTATCCCAGTGCCGTAGAGTTCAGTCATATGCTGCCACGGCTGTTAAAATTTTAGCCACAGGTCATCCTGTGTGAGCAGAGCAAGGGCAATAAATAGTTTAAGGTGAACCAGTTCAGAAGAGAATAGCAGTCCGCCCTGTTCTGCTGTTTTAGTTTTACTCAAGAAACAGCTTCAGCCGAACATTAATGATCAGTGTGTTT
>JAPQRN010000015.1:7438667-7470682 GCA_037367275.1 Coranthus polyacanthus
TGGGACGTATCCGACATTCAGACGACTTTGAAGGGAACACGTGACGTCAAGCAGGTTGAGGCCAGGTTTCCATCCAAATGCGTCGCAGGTTTGACCCGAACTGTCACAAAATCGGCAAAAGAAGATGCCAATTTCTGATTTCATCCACTACTGCTTTGAGGACACTTGAAACAGTATTGTTCAAAACGTTTTACTCTGTTTTAAGTGTAATAAATAATGCAACTATTTTACTTTCTTCATCAGCTGGGTAACAGAGCTGGAAGTCTTGAAAACTATTTAATCCGGCGCTGAAGGAAAATGTTAATTTAGTGCTTATTTTGTTGCTTTTCACAGCATTAACTCAAAATAAGTGCAGTCACTATGAGTTCCCATTCAACTTGATCATTCTTTTTATTTTCAGCAGCCGGAGGAGATGGCGTATTTTCATCAGTGATATACATCAATATCATTTTCAAAGGCTACCTCTGAGCATTGGTAACATGTCCTACATTAATCCCACACAAACGTACTCTTTGCCCTACTTTTGGTTTGTCGGGATCTGGTCACCCTAGATTTATCTGATCTAACTTTCGCAGACATTTAAGTCGAGGTCGTCGGGGAAAACGTGGAGGGAAAAAAAAAAAAAAAAAAAAATCCTCAAACACCTTTCACTTCATTTTAGCAGGATAACAATTTTCTGTAATTTATTAAAAAAAACAGAAAACAAATACAACAAAAATAAATGCAAGATTAAAACTAAAAAAAAAAAAAAAAAGAAAAAAACAGGGCAACATAAATACAGCTCAGAAATGAATAGTTGATGTAAACTCAGGAGAGAAACGGTTGACGTCTGAACTCGATCTGTGTTACAACAGAAGCTCAAACACTCAGACGAACAAAAGGGCACTTATTAGTAAGTGCTCAGCTTTCCAACTAAAATCAATAATTACAGACTAAACTGAAAAATGCTGGGAAAACAAAGCACATACAGAAGCGGAAAGGAAACGTTGAGAAGTGTCAAGTTCTGAATGACCTTCGTGTTAAGGAGGTTCCTTTAATGGACAAGAAAGAGGCAAAGGCGCAGGGCTGCAGCAGGGTTTCAAAGGAGGAGAAAATGGCACCCATAAAAATCCCAAATCAACGTAAAGAGGATACAGTCAAACTAATAAAAAGAGAAATAAATAATCAGTCTTTTTAAAAAGGCTTCTCCGGAGGCGGGTGCTTCCTTTTACTCTGAACCACACAGGGTCCCTCTGTGTCGTCTCCGTCTCCAACAATCGCCTCGTTTCGGATATTTACACTTCAAAGCAACCCAATCTGGGCTTAGTATGCACATAATGCTACATCGCATGAATGAAGGTTCCCCTAATGTCCCATGAAGAAACGCAGCATCGTCGGTAGGTCGCGTTTCCCCTGCGCCACAGTGTGACACGTCTGTCTGAGGCCGAGTCAGGTCCTCTGCTTTTGACTGTCCCAGCTCTGCTCCGAGCTGAAGTCCTCTGTGATGCTGTGGGTTTTTTTTTTTTTTTTTTTGCCTGAGAGCAGTGCTGACATGATGGGAAGAAATAAAAGCGGCCCGGTTAAAGGTTAATGTCGGTCAAACTGAAAGGAGGCGGCGGCGGTTGATGAGACATGTGGGTAAAGTCCGCCATCTCGATGAGTCTTTAATCATACCTAAAGAGGTTTTAATAGTAGCTTATTTTATACCTAAAGATGCCGTTTTACTTTAATGTTGCCTATTTAGACAAGAAGTCCTGTTACAGTTCATTTTGGCCAGGTTTTCAGGGGTTTAGAAATATGAATTTGATATTACACTGATATTAGTTAAGATCTCCATTACTGATAAGTCTGGTACAAGTGTTGGTCCAAAACAGCCAGCCACAGGCTTTCCAAACAACTACAGGCATGAAAGATTAATTTTCATACAAACTGTCTTTACAACCTCCTAAAAAGTAAAACATCTTCTCTTCGTCTTCTCACACCAGACCACCAGTATTAGGACGGCACCACAGTTTTCCTTAGGTTCTGTTCTTTACATTAAATCTGACATAACATAATGGGTATTGGGTTAAAGCATCAAGCTTCCACTTTAACTTCAGTAGGTTTACATCAACATAGAAAGACTGTTTCCAGGCCAGCTGTGTGTGCATGCACAACACGCTCAGATGAGGCTCAGAGTTATTTAGATTGAGGCGATATAAAGAGTAAAGCGGTGACTGTGAATTTGGAAATTCTAAATTCCCAAATGGACAAAAAAAACAAAGCCAAGCAGAAGATGCAAACCCCTGGTGAACGTCAAAACCTATTACGATTTTCCTCGACTGTGTGCGTGTGGAATTACTGCCGAGCCCTTAAACGTTGGCTTAAAAAGGCCACACTTCTTTCTGTGCTGATGTAAAGAATTACACACATAATTCAAAGTAAATGTTCAGAGCCTGAAGAACAAAGACAAGGTGACCGTACGAATACATTTGGTCTGAGGCCTTGTTCATACCTGGCATTAGACTGCGTCTCGAGTGACCGCGTGTGAACAGATCTCACTTAAACCCTCTATATGCACCTAATGTGTTGTCATTTTTAACCCACGGGAGGCAGCAGCGCACACTACCCGTGTCTGCCTGAAAACGAAAGAAGAAATCAAACCACTGCAGACGGGCACAGACAGACTGGTATTATATATCTCTATCTGGACGTCATGTCGTTCCTGCCTGGTGTCACACTTTAATACGTTACAGCTGGCGTGCAGCGTACTTCTGCTTATGTAGAAGACGCCAGTTGAGGGGGGGTTGAGGTGGGAATCACAATACAGCGATTCTGCGATACTTGGAAGAGCGCGCGACAGTTACCGACGTAATCACAATGTCTCTGTAACTGAAGAGAATACCCTGAAAAAAGGGCAGAATTTGACGAGATGAAACGACGTACAACAAAAGTGCACCGAGTCTCGGCTTAGCGCCTCTTAAACACACACAGATGTCTACTTCCACGTCCGCGATGGGTTTTCATTAAGCTATCAATATTTGGCACCAGTTTACTGATAACTTACTGCAGGAGGAAGTCATTCATTCCCATTTCACTATTTTGTCCTTCCCTACTAGAAGGTCCCTCAGTGTGGCCCAGGACACATTCACGTTCCCACTGAAGAAACCACATGTAACCCAGCCCAGCTCTGAAGAACCCCGAGTGATCAGATCTCAATGGGTACGTTCACACCTGTACTTGGAGCTGTCCACCAGTGATCAGGCCACCCGAGACGCACGTTAATGCCAGGTGTGGACAGGACCTATGTGGGTTTCTCTGTCTTCTGACGTTTATTGACTCTCTTTAAAAAAAACCCAAAACAAAACAAACAAAACACATCTTATTCTCCCACACAGTGACAGTAAAGAGTACAGAAAGAGAAAATAACTGCGTGACATTCTGTCTCTTTGCCTGTGTGTGTTCTGTACCATCACCGAAGCTCCACTGGAGGCTTCAGATAACGTCTGTTCAAGCATGATTCTGATTTTCTTTAAGTTTGAATATTTTTAACCTGATCTTTGAGCACTGAAAACACACTACAGATGCCCTACGCACCGTTAGCAATGCACAAAAGCACGTCCAGACATCAAACTGTCAATATGCTGCTTCTGATTTAATTATCCCTCACTCATCTCTGTGTCTGTCTTTTCTGATTTAAGACAGAGTGCTGCGATTGTTACTGTTGCTCATTCTTCCACCTTCCGCTTCGTGAGGACTTATCTGTGTTAAGTACATTTTGTGGCTGCTCTCCAACCCCTCAATCATCCTCCTCAGGTTTGTGTTGTGAACGTCCCTCACCAGGAGGACGCAGCATTTAAACGATGAGAGGCAGGAAATTCAGACAAATGGCTGGGGGAAGATCACACGCTAATAGCCATCATCATCCTCCTTTTCCATTTCTGACAGTTCAGGCTCTACCAACTGAGGTCCGGGCGGCTGCTACTCTCCCTCAACTTGTTCCCCCCTGTCCTCTTCCTCCTCGTCTTCTTCCAGGTGTTGTTTGTCTGTATATATGTCCCTGACCAGGAGGACTCTGGTGAGGAGGCTCTCCAGGATTTGTTTCTCCAGCGGCGTTGAGCTGAACCACAGTGGGCTGTCGGGGCTGCAGACCGGATCTGGCTGAATGTAGAAGACATCCAGACGCTCTCGCAACGACGCTGGGCTGCAGGAGGGGAGACGGGAGGAGGGAAAAAAAACGTAGGAACAGAGGACATAGAAAGGGGGAAGAAGATGGCAAAGTTTGAGTGTGGTGTTCAGGAATTCCTCTTAAATAATGCAGACACTTGTGAAGTCCTCATCATTGAGTCGTCAACACTGTGGTTCAGGATGTGAACAGCAATGAGTTTTAATCACAGGACTCACAGGAAAGTGCAGAAAACTAGGCAAGACTAAAAAGAAATGAAAAACAGGGAACTGAAAAAAATCTACACTGCAGATAAAAGATCATTATTTTGGAATGACATCAGGTGCTGAAATAGGATTTCAATTAGTGATTTAACAAAAAAATCAATAATAGTGTTGAGAACTGATTTATTGTAGAACTAGGACGGTTATTTCACACAGACAAACCAAATGAAAACCAATACAGACGCATCTGCAAATTTCCTTTATCTCACAGAAACAAGAACATTCTGCTGATTAATGCTGTTAAATGAACTAAAACTTTATTTTTCAAGTTTAATTTTTTTTTTTGACCTGTGGATACATTTTATTTGCAATACCCTTTACTGCAAAACAGACCTACTTTAAGCAAACCTACATGAGTGTTAAATGTTCATTTAAGTTCAGCTAATTTCTGTCATCAATCTTTTAATATTGAATTGTTGCATTTTATCAGCAACAGCCAGTAGTGTTTTGTGGTATGTAGAAATCTAACCATTAATTGATAATAAATACACTTAATTTTTTATATTTAAGAAGAGCAGGATTACAACGCCAAACAACATCTGGACTTCCTTGAACGTCAAGTCAATATAATAACTATGTATTTGAGAACGATGGCCCATTAGACAAAGTGTATGTTACAAACGAACAGTAATTTAAACAGTAAAACGACTGAACCCACCACTTCGATCTGTAGAGCTCGTACAGGTGGCACTCGTGCTTCTTGACAGGGCAGCGTACAGAAGAGCCTCCCGAGTCGTCGTCGGGTTCGTAGTCCTGATTGCCATCCTCCAACTTTCGCTTCTTTTTCCTGGATTCTGTTTGCACTAATACACAAAGAAGAAAAAGAAACACTGATATTTCCAAGATTATGAGTTTGTGAGCAAGACTCAAACCTCAGGAATGGACACAACAGGGGTTTTACAATCAGTAAATGCTGATACATTAGCAGTTTATCTGTCGCATTTGTTTCCAGTTTTTTGCTCCTTGCACATTGGATTTCAAAAATGAAGGTTTTAATATTTGTGTCGCTCACATCCATGTTTGGGATAGAAGTGTAGGAATCCTACATATGTAAAAGGAGAAAACCTCTGTACATTTTACTGTGTGTCATAAAAAAAACCGCTACGCTGCCAAAATGTCCCTCACCGTGGTGATCCTGAGAGATGGAAGGCACGCGGATGCAGACGGTGGTCTCCTTGGTGACAGGATGGACCGTGTCCGGGCCGTAGACGTTGGCGAAGGAGAGGCGGAGGTGCTGCTCCACAGTGCGCAGACCAAAGTATTTGGTATTCAGGTAGACCAACGAGCGCAGCAGGGCGGCGGGACTCTGCTCGCCGAGCTGCCGGCTGCTCCACAGACTCTGCTCCTCCACCCGACCCCACAACGAGCCTGAAGAGAGGAACGAATGCATGAAAACCTGTTCTGGGAAACAACGCAGCACTACTTACAATCTGAGGGTATATGCATATTTATACCCTTAACTCAGGCTCTGTTTGTCAGATATGAACACACGCCTCCCTTTTAAAACATTACATTCATTTTATTTCGACGTTTTCAATTTCAGTTGAAATGAGTTTTTATAGTGGGTTTATTCATTTCGGTCTGTTCCGTCACATGGTGTGTCATCGTGTAATAATAGCTCAACACACTTGACCCATTTCAGAGATGTGTGTTTGGATGTTGTCAAGCTAAGTGACTTTCTTGTGCAAGCTTTTTAAACGGACTTGAAGATTGGGGGATTTTTTCCCCTGGAGAAATGTTCCCTGCATTTCATTATCTTCCCCTACAAGGCACTTCTGTTTATCTAAGACACAGTCATAATCAAAGTAACCTCAAATGGGACACTCTCTCTCGACGTTTACCGTCATGATGCCAGGCGTGGATGGACTGAACGACACAAATGTGTGATGTGATGCCATCTATTGGTACAAAACGTGCAGTTTAAAAAAAAACAAAAACAAAAAAAAAAACCTTTCCATATTCACCCAAAATACTAGGCTTATGTAAGAAGTGACTGACTTAAATGACATTTTTTCTATAATTCTACTTTGTTTTATATAGTTTATATAGGAAAAAAAATGCCGTTTTGATTTCATTTTGTAACGCCTAGTTTGATTTTATTTCACTTCAGGACTTTTGCACCTAGTTCTTCTTATTTCACTAGTTTTTGTTAACACTAATACCAACGGCTGCATTTCATTCTTCATCTCTGTCTCTTCTTCCCATCCTCTTTCTACTAATGTTGCCTTTTGTTAAAGCATGAAAATTACAACATATATATACACACTTGAAAGACTAATCAAATAAACATATTTAAATCCACTAAATGTCACGTTCCCCTTGGTTAGTGTGTAAACAGGAAGCTCAGGACAGTTGTTTATTAGTGCTGATGCAGTGTCCTCATATTTCATTAGAGTGCAATCACAACGTGTCAGGATGTGAACAGCAGAAGAGTTATAATCACTGGACACTGCTGAGACCAACGCTACCAGCGCCTCCTTCCTGCCTCGGGTTGTGTGTCGTCAAAGCATCTTCGAGTTTAAACAAATACAGTAACAAGGTCGCTCACTTTTACATCTTTGTGAAAAAAACAACTGAACAGTATCTAATGAAGTGTAAAAATAAGTCACCATCAGGAAGCACGCTGGGCTGCCAGTCCTTCAGGACTTTGTTAAGCTCCTCCCCAAACTGCTGATAGCAGGGGTCACTGAAGAGGTCATCCTTTCTGCCTTTGGCGTGGAGATGCTAAAAAACACGCAAAAAACCACATAAACGGTTAAAAAAGGACAAACACATAAGCCGTGCCTTGTGTTTGCTCACAAAAAAAACAAAAAAGTCCAAATTTAGTGTCCTCATATTCAAATGATCAGCATTGTTTCTCAGGATGTGAACAGCAAAATGTTCTAATCACCGGACACAAATCTGGACTTCCACACACCTCTGAAAGCAAATTCATTTAGCAGATGTTTGCTAAAAGAACAAAACACAAGAGATAAAATGAGAAAATTCTGCAACAATGGGCTAAAAGTGTGGCTGCAAAATGCATCAGGCCTCGAGCAGCACAAAGCTTCCAGACATTGTTGAACGTTTCAGGGAAATGTATCAGATAAAACACGACATAAACCTGTTAAAATGGAAAATCCCGTTAGTCTTTGTCAACAAATGAAGTCTTACACATTTCTGTTAGAAAAGTCTTGTTCCAGAGGACTCTGAAGACGCCTGAGCTCCACTGTGCAGCCATGCTGTTCAACTGCTGCTCACATGTGAGAGCATGAGGAACTGCGCTTCAATTATGTCTGTCCTACTAGAAACACACACTGCAACTTTAGTTCCCACCTTCAAAATGGCCAGAGAGGGAATTTTAGCAGGAGAGAAAAGGAATGCTGCAGTGTCGAATTTTAGTAGAATAAAATTTACATATAATTTACAATAAAACAAAGGATTTTGTTTTCAATGAAACAAAGACAGTTACCCTGGTTTGTATGAGAAAATTGAAATTAGTGGTTGTAATTTTCCCGTTGCTGTCGTTACAAGAATTATCACAGAAGGCTTTTATTTGATTGGCCGTTTTCCTTTTTTTTGAATATTTTGTCTTTATTTGTAACAGCAGAGAGATGACAGGAGATAAGTGGGGATTTGGAATCATATAGAAACCATGTCAGGCATCTTAAGACTCACCACTCCCTAAACTCCCCAAAACTAAAAGAACATTTAATCCTCTTAAAACAAATGGGAACTGATCCAGGCTTCCGGCCTAACAAAGTTCAGTAAAGCAGTTAAGTCTACTGTAAAGCAGTAGAGTAACGTCTGAGAGTCCAGAGAAAGGGCTAGAATTGTTGTTTCTTGTCAGAACTCTTGAATTACAATATGCTGAAAGTTAATTATAGAATTTTGGCCAAATGGCGTCAAAAAAAACCAAACTATCAAGCACTGCAGGTTTAAATGTCTGATTTTCAGATACAAGGTGTAGTGCTGGAGAGGAGCTACCGACCTGCTGGATCCCCAGGCAGAGGTAGAGGATGCTGTCTGGGGAGTAGCGCTCCCCACTGGGCCTGCAGACCTCCCTGACAAACCGGGACAGGGCCACGTTCAACTCTTCTGAAGACAGCGACAACAGATTACTCTTAGACCTGGCAGCAGGAGCTAAAAAAAGAAAACCAACTGCTGTTAGTGAACGTATCCTTTGTGAACTATGGTTTCATTAATTGAGCATCCGCTGCATTGAACCACGGACCTAGTTTGGATCCGTCCTTTACTTTGGTGTCATCCGATTGGTCAGCGGGGGACAGAGCCCAGCGTTTCCAAGCATTGATGCCGTAGCGAGTTTTAAGAAGCAGCGAACGTCCCTCTGAGTGTTTGCCGGCTGGATGTAAAGAAGAAGGCGAGGCCAGATCTGAGCTCTCCTCTACCGCCAGCCGTTTGTTCCCCTGCAGCACAAACGCACCCGTTAGCATGTATTAAAATGAGCTGCACTGTACGGACTCCCTACTTCTGTGTGTTCGTACTTGTTTCCTTGGCTGTGGTCGAGGTGTTGACTCCTCTGGCTCCTCCTTCTCTTCAGCCAGGACTGGAGGTAGAGAAAAGCACATGTCCTCGTCCATTCCCTCCAGGACCGGAACTGGCTCTGAGGCTAAAACAAGAAACGTCATCTAAAATCATTTTCAATGCCAGGGAAACAAAATGAACAATAAATAGACAAATCTTCCATCACTACTTCAGAAAGTAAGCAATGTGTCCAGAATAAGGTCAGAGCAGGCGAGAAACCAGATTATTACAGAAAATGAAGTTCAGTTTAGAATTCACAGTAATATCTGTGCTTACATGGACGCCGATAGTCCAGTAACAATAGCAAAAACACCCTAATCACCATGAAAACGCCTCGTGTAACCACCGCAATCACATCAGAAGAGACTGGTCCGATCATTCAGGTTGACGGGGTGGGGTAAAGCTCCGATAATCCATTCAGTGGGAAAATATTACCACCTTATAAACAGGTAAAGACTTAATCCAATTGTTTCCCTCTGGTCGGAATAAATATACTCTTTCTACAGATGTTTGTCCCCACGTTGAGGTGACATGAAGGGTTTCCAGGACAGACAGAAACATAAAAGGAAGAAAAACTCTCTGTGGCTGATACAGTGTTAAAAGATTAAAGGATTTTTGAAGGTGTTTGAAAATGTGAACAAAGCCAGAAAAGTCGTGTTACATGTCCTCACTGTGTGTGGAACCACTTCACACATCTCAAAACGATTAAATGCTAACTTATGGTATGTAAACACACGTTATTAGATCACCTTATTTAGTGTCCATATTAACAGGTAATTTGGAATCTCTAATACGAATGATTTCTATTAGTTTGAAGAAATATTCTTCATGTAGTCGCAGCTATTGGACTCAGTATTTAGATGTTCGAGGGCTAATATGTTCTAGAAAATTACACATAAGCACACAAATAAAAATATAAGACCTGACATTTAAAAGTCTTACTCTGTGCCCCGTCTTTGTTTTGTTTATGACTCCACTCTCCTCCTCGGGACAGCAAACCCACAGCTCTCTGCCCAGATAGGGATGATGAAAGCAGTACCAGAAATAACCAGAGGGAGGAATTTTAATCTCAATTACCATACTGATCCATTAAAAGCCCCCGTGCCGTCACACAGTGTTACATAAGAGCCACTTCACTAAACAGAATGAATGAAAGGTGCTCACAGGCAGGCTGAGAGACAGAGTTCTGGAGACGGACCGTCACGAGGCCCCTTCACACCGTATTCCATAAATCAGATGTCACCTTTATGTCAAAGTGGTCAGTCTTAAAGGTTGGTTGGCCTGGTCAGGATTATTTGAGCTGACCGCAATCATTCATCTGTTTAAAAACGCCTGCATTAAACTAACAGAAATGTCCACACTTATTTTGGACTGAAAACGGTTCTCAAAAAGCAGTTTCATGTTTTTCCTCTAATCTCTTTGCCTATATTATTTGCTACTGTCAAACACCTTATATTAAGAAGAGGAGAAATCTCTTTTTTTTTTTTCCACGGCAGAGCTGCACCTTCACCATGTTGGACTGAACGCGGTCGTCAAAAAAGCCCCAGAGTTTCGTGTCTTTGCCTCTACACTCTCCATGTTGGTTTCCACAGTTTCAACTTTGACGGTTGCTCTTTAAATGACATCTTCTCGTTGCATCCTCTTCCTCTGCTTTGGTTTAAAGGCTTGTGAATGGAAAATTAATGCCACAAACTCATCTCAAGGAGCTTAACTTCTAATATACGACCGGCAGCATTTAGATGAACATCTATTGACATCAGCGTCATTGATTTAGTTGCAATTTCTGTTTACAAAGCATAAAACACAATCGAATTAAAATGTATTATTTATTTATATGTTCCAGCGTTTAATACATAGAAGTGCAAACATAAACCTTCATAAGGTGTGTATTATTATATTATTAGGCTTATAGTATTTACTTGTAATACACCAGTTATTTGAATTCGGTTTAGTCATAAACTAAAATTTCATCACGATACAACCATACAGATTGGAAACATGGCACTGAACAGATGGATGTAAAGGCTGCAGCAGTATAAGTAAAACATGCAGAGAGAGATAGAGATGCCCGTCTTGTCCTGCGCTATGATCACTGCATTGCACACACTCCTACACTTAGCAAAAAACTAAAAGATGTGAGAAAAAACTCAATTATAATGTAAAACGTAGCCACGTGTTAAATTGTCATTTTAATTGAACTCTTAATCCTTCAAATCCAGAGCCTATAATGACCTAATACTCATTCTTTACCATCAACAAATGGTTTCAACCCTAAGACAACAGTTGCTCCTGGCTGACGTTAGCTCATGTAGGTGTTTACCTTGAGGGAAGTCTGCCTCCAGGTCCAGGTCAGGCTCGTACTTTTCCTCCTCTTCTTCATCTTCCTCCACGTCTTCTGCAGAGCTGCTACTGGACTCGTCTCCTCCTCTCTCCCTTTTTACCTTCACTGGCTTCAAATCTGAAACACAGCAAAGCAGGTTCTCACTGTCTGCAGCGTCGTCTCCACTTCCCTCCCTAGTTCTCCTCTGGTTTTTAATGGAAAATGTATAACTTTTAGGAAAGAGACCTTGTTTGTTTTTTTACTTAAATACAAAGAGAGCTTAATTTTATCTTCACTTATATTATTTATTGGGGTGGTGGCAACTTTTCACATGACAACTAAAAAATAATCTTTTTTTTCTTGTTGGGGTGTTCTCTAAAATGTATCCAGATGTACTCAGACTTTAGATCAATAATATTAACTGTACTAATAATATTTCAGAAGCGGTGTTAGAACTTGTAAAAGTTCCTTAAACATCTTGGCACCACATTGGAAGCCGTTTCTCCCTTTACTTCTGTTATGTCTGTGACACTTAAATCACATCACATCCACCTGGCTTCTGGTCCACTGTGATCATCTCGGCCATGGACAGCAGGTCGGCCTCCAGGGGGTCTGTGGGCACCTTGGTTTTCAGCTCCTTGATGGTCTGGATGATCTGCTCTGCCCCCTGCAGGGTGGTGGGCAAAAACACAGGCACGGGAACCTGGAAGGGACGAGATGTGACATTTGGCTAGTAAGCGGATTACCTAATTGCGCTGGATCTAAAGTGGTTGATTTAGTTTTTCGAGTTCTGCGTTTATACACGAAAGTGCAGAACTCTTTTTAAGACCAGCGTGTTTAGGTGCAGTCTTACCGGTACAGGCAGTGACACTGGTGTGGGAGTGAGCTGGGAGTACATATTCATGGGCATGGGGATGAAGACGGGCACAGGTATGGGAACAGGAACATACTCCCTCTTCACACCGTCGTCTACGTCTGAGGGCACACACATTCAGAATCACTGCGTTATACGAGCACTTATGACAAGTTTGTACAAAGTCAGGCATCCAGTCAACTACAAAAAGTCCAAACAAGGGAAGAAAGGTACAAATTATTTAGACGCTTTTTGGATTGAATGTTGTACATACCTGTCTGTAATGGTTTGCTCTGCATGTGTGGCTTGCAGTAGGTAGCCTTAGTTAGAGTCAGTGGTTTACAGAGCACTGCCTTGTTCTTGACATCTCTCACCAAACCTCCACCAGAATATGCTACAGCACTTTGGTTCACCAGCTGCAGTGTTACAGACAAGGGCGAAAAGTATACAACACTTACAATATACAAGGCATATTGCAGTTTTTTTTTTTTAAAATGACATAAATAAAACAAGCAATTGAATAGAACTATAAAATATTTAATTCTAGCTGCGTGATGCCTTACTAAAAGCTAACTTACCCCAAGTTTGGTGCCTTGCATTTCAAACCCTGCTGAAGAAAAATAAAACACAGTTATTATTAAGCAGCACAGGCAGATATGCTTCAGTGTTCATTCTCTGGTTACTAGTTATTTTTATTAGTTATTTGTAAGAAGCACTTTGTTTCTGTGAAGATGAGGTAAAAAAAAACCAAACAAAACATGCACCCACACTCATGTTTCCATTACTTTAGGGGACACTGTCATGACTTAGGCCCTGTTGATTCAATGACAAGTGGACAGGTGTGAATGTACCCATGAGGCATTGAGATCTGATCACTCAGACTCCACTCAGAGGTGGTCTGGGCCAGATAGGCATCCTCTGTGTAAGTGGAGACATGTCATCATTCCCACACCTTGTAACCCGGCATTGTCCACCATGTCTGAAAATGTACCCATTAACAGGTGAAAATGAAGGGAATTAAAGGAAATAAATGGAAAAAAATCCCGGTGGGAGATGGATGATAATGCTCCAATCCATAGGACACGAGGACTCATCAGATCTCAACCCAACTGAACTCCTACGGGAGGTTCTGGACCGACCAGTTGGACAGCACCCTCCGTCATCACCAGCAAAACACCAAAGGAGGAAATGTGTTTTGGAAGAATGGTGTTCAACGCTCCCATAGAGTTCAGAATACGTAAACAGATTTCTCCATAACATTAGTAATCCTCGTCCACAAACAAACAGTTCCTACCGAGGCTGGAGTTCTCTGGGCCTTTCTGTGTGACCATGATGGGCTCGTTCTGCTGGCAGTAGAACTTCAACAGACACTGTTGGTCACAGAAATGCTTCATCTCCGCTCTCCACATCACAGACTCCGTCAGGTTCCCCTGTACCTTACAGCAGTCGCACCGCGCCGCCTAGTGGCCACAGACGCACATTCTCAGAACATTCACAAACGCAAGAATACATTTTCCAATTTGGTTGCTACATGGAATAAAACATAGACAGTTAGAGCAGACCTTGTAGTACCAGTCGTGGAATTTTTTAGCGCATGCATCGCTGCAGAAGTCCCGTGTCATGCCACCCAGCTGCCGAGTCACGCCTCTCTTACAGAGCTGACTGCAGTGGTTACAGGTTACACACTTCAGGCCCAAACGCTTGATGAAGTCCTGCTTAAATAACAGCTTACAGCCTGGAAACGATCAACAACAAGGGAAAAAATTAAGAGTAGGAAAAGCAGAAATGAAATTGAGAAAATACAGATGATGAAGTTGAATGCAGTCTCATCTGAAAGAAACAACAGATATACAAGCAAGAATTCTAAATAAAAAATGAGCGAAATAATTCATCTTGAGGGAAAAAAAGGGGTTAAAAAACAGACCACAGTCTCCATGTAAAGAGAAATTCTCCCTCACTACTTCAAAACTATCAAGAAAATGACAAAGATCAATCAAGTGTCCCAGAGAGGAGATAAAATTAGTACCTTCACTACAGAAAGGCCTCTTAACCCCAGAGAACTTGACCGTCTCATGTAACGTCTTCTCCTCTTGACAGTACTCACAAAACGTTACGATGCAGTGGAGCTTCTTGTAGTCTTCACAGCACGTTTTACTACAGAACTGGTACACCTTTTCCTAAAGACAGAGACACGCTTCAGTACATTACATTTGAATGGAGCGTACACTTTCTTCTAAGTCTTTAGTACAAAGCCTCCATGTGGAATGAAATGTGTCACATAAGGCCTTTCTTGCTTCCCGTTTCTCCTTCATTATCGTCATACTAACGTCGGTTTTGCATTTTTTTAAACTGTGGATGTATTTTCTTTGCAGACTTCCCTCAAGGTAAATCACGAGTGACTGAACATTTGAAGTGACTTATTGTAAGGTCCGTCTTCGTATGCTTTTACAAAAGCCTGCAGTAATCTTTTTAGAACTAAATGTCTTTTTAATATTAAATGAACTGTCTGAGGAAATAAAATGAGCGGATTTTTTAATAAAAACACTGTAACCTTGGAAGGTTTCTATTTGATTTAAATAACTCTGAATGCTGTCAAATCACCTTCAGAAATGCTGGATATATATTTTTGCTTAGAACACAGACTATAGATTTTATTCCCATTACTTCCATTAAGGGAGGATTTTTAAATGTCCAGTATGAACAGGAGGATTAGGACCAAACCCTGTTTCAGTGTTCATATGGGACTGTTAAGAAAAACTTGAAAAATGATGAACCCTTTTAAAGATTAATTACAGTTTGATCTGTATAAACTTACAAAACAAAATGAAAAATCTCTTTCATCTGAATATGATTTATGATTTATTTTACAGACTAAATTCTCTCCAAGATGGAGTCGGTTTCCACGAGGGCTGCGCGATGTGGTGTAAAAGTACATTATTGTGGACAACACTGCGATTGTGATTTGAGTCTATTTGCTTGGTTATCACAGAAAATGCACAGATTACTGACAAACTTCTTAATGTTTTTTTACTCACATGTATACGTTATGCGTTTGTCTGAATTGGGTTTATTATGCTTTTACGTTTACACTATCCACACAGTTTTCTGTGACCTTGAATGAAACGTGTCATATAAATACATTTTTCTAGCTTTGTTTGCTTCCCATTCCTCTTGCCTTATCGTCACGTTAACCTCGGTTTTCCTTTTTGTTTTAACTGTGGATTTATTTTCTCCGTTGAGTGACTGAAGACTCAAATATAAAGTGAATATTTGCAGTAATTGATTTCCGATATCAATACTTGATATGATTATTTTCCCAGAGTTTGTAAATACCTAAATGGCCTTCATTCATCAAGTCAAACTTAAAACCTGGTTCTGTTTTTCTGTCCATCTTTGCCGAACCAAACCAACCTCTGCACAACACCTCTGTGTTCTCAGGTGTCCCATGCACAGGTGGATTATTGTGTCACAGGAATTGTTTGTGAATAAAAAAAAAAAGACTAATTGTAATATTTCTTCGTGGTGAAGAAGCTCTGCTTTTTTTCAGCACAATGAAGCCACACTGAAAAGTCTCACCTCCCACTCCAGAGTTTCAGGCTTCAGGCTGAACGCGCCTCGACAGTAGTTACATTTCAGCTGGACAGTGTCGTTCGTAGTGGAGAGAGGCGTCTGTCCATTCGTGGCTGTTTGAAGAGTAGCATTCTGCAGAGGAAGACGCCGCACAGAGAAAATGAAAAACCTCTGAAGACTTCATCTAATGCTCCATTACGAGCATCTGGAAATATTAAAGACATCCAACTTTCTAACAGTTTCTACATTCATTTGCAAACATCTCTATGACTAATAACTTGTCTTAACATGTGGATGGTATTAATATCAAGAGTGCATCATAAAATGAGGGACTGATTATAAGTAGTTTCATGAAAATCTGTTTTCTCTTTAATATGCAAATGTATGCAACGTGGAGCTAAAAAACTAATCAGGTCATGGACTCCACAGGGGAAGCCTTTGCCGTTTTGTGTTGTGTTTGAACTGCCGTTTCAGTGAGGATGTGTAGACGGAAATATGTAAAGAGAGTTAACCTGCGTTTTATTTCTACAGCTTCGGCCGCTTCACCCTGGAGGAGTGAGGACATCAGAAACACAAGCTACCAGCAAGTCTAGTTTGTTTTTAAATGTGCACTTCATTGAAAATTAATAGCAGTCAAATCAAACAAAAGACCTGGCGCGTTCAATGTGTGATGGGTACCAACCCCTAAATAACAGACAGCTTATATGAACGTATATTCTACTGTCTGGGGGTAAACTGTGGAGTTGATGTCATTTTCCTCATGATGTTTCCTCAAGACTTTATTATTAGTATGATCTTTCTAAATTGCCTCTTGACACGTATCCTCTGGTCGCTAATCACCAGCTGGATCCTAGCTTTTGTTTGATAAGGGTCACACCCAGTAACGTTACTGTAATGCAATGGCTGAAAAGCACTGCGTTTTCTTTTTTGCTGCCAGGCAATATTAAAAAGACATTGCAGACTGAATTGTGAGTGCTGACAACTTCATTTGTACTTTTAAAATTAACCGCAGGCCAGACAAAAAGTCTAACTACTGCTCTATGATACAGAGGTTTATAATTAACGGGCTGGAAGATAATTTTGCTTGGAAAGAGAAAAAAGTATCACAGAGAACAACTGATAAAGTTATGAAGTGAATCGATAACCTGACCAGGACTTTACATATGATTATAGTAGAATTAACCACTAGTGAGACTCCAACTAAAACTAGGAGTGAAAAAGCATTTTCACGAACTGAAATAAAACGTTTTTGAAAAGACTAAATAAAAACAATGAACGGTGCAACATGTCACAAAGTAAAACTAAACAGAACTGCAGGAAAAATCTGCTTTGTTTTCATTTCTCTCCCAATTAATGGTTCATGGTGGACAAGAATAAAATGGCTTTGCCCAATATGGGACCTTTAATAAACAATGGTTTTGTAAATCATATTTGATGTAATGCATTCTTTCATCCTATGTTATTCAGCTTCTATAAATCAAGGCTTTCCTCATGATACCTGAAAACCTAAATAAAAAAAAAAACTAAAAGTAGCCAATTCCTCAAAATAAAAATACTTGCACTGCTTATGCACTGACAACTAACATGTGGCCTGCCCTATTCACCAGAGACGTCACGGGCACAAATTTGACAACTTGACTGAATGTATTTTTATCGTATAGCTTGAAATGACAAGTGAGCCCCACCTGGAACTTGGTAACACACTGTGAGCTGCAGAAGTTGAGGATGTTTCCCTCTGGCAGCGTGGCTTGGTACTGCGGTAATGCATTCCTTTTACAGAAGTGACATGTGGGCTCTGCATCTGCACACACAGATATTAGACGTCACATTCATGCAAAAGTGCATTTACGTCAAACTTTTGAGGTGCTTTAATGAAAGCTGTAGCTTCTTCTCTTTCTTATGCACTCAATTTGTACTCCAGTCTGCAAGGATTACAATAAATACAGCTTATAAAGGTTAACAGAGTAATTATCAGAACATCTATATACTAAAATAAGATATTATCTGTAGATCAACCAGCCCCTACAACCCCTTTTGTGTGTTCACTTGTTATGAAACTGTTAACATGATGAAAGTTTTTTTGAGATGGATTTGGGATGAAAAATTCCTGCTGTTAACTGTCTTTGTTGTGTATTCTGGTTACTCACTGTGGAAGGAGGTTGACGCCAACTTGCCCTTGTTCATGCAGTTGACGGAGCAGTAGGAGCCCATTGTGCCGCCCGCTCCAAGGCTGTGGAGAACTTCACCTGTTTTGATAAGCGTTTTGCAAGTCAGGCAGCTCGCGAGTTTACTGTGGGCCTGGGAAAAAGAGAGAGGGGGAAAGATCGGGTCAGAACCAGAAGCTTCCATCGGATAGTTGCATAAATAAAACCACACACATTAAAAGAAGGGAGCAGCATAATCATCCTGCACACCTTCAAAAAGAACAAAATATATTTATCCTGTTTACTGGAGAGGACCTTGAGGACTTATTAATATTATTATTAAAACAGCACACATCTTCCGTGCACTGAAAAGTGCGTCTCTACTTCACAACACTTGAACACAAAAGCAAACAGTTTTTCCATTTGTTTGATATCTTTTGTCCTTTTAATACTGAGGTGACAATCAACATCAGATCTGCATCACCTGCTCAATTTGACTTTTCAATCCTGTAAAATCCATTACAGCAGGAGCAATGATAATTTAGTGAAGATCATAGTTATAATTTGTCTCCTGCTGCCATAAAACTCTATGCCTCGTCCCTTCATCACTGCCCCACAGTAAAACGACTTCGCGTGTGCATTAACACTGTGTTTAGCACTATATACCTGTTTAGATATTTATATTGACACAAGTTTTACATCTGTTATAGGCCTGTATGAGGAAAATGATGACGATGTCGATGACGATGTCGCTTCCGATAAATAAACCGGGTCTGAACAGGGCCAAATAGTCACTACAAGTATTTGCAGCTCTTGACAAGTTTTACTTTTAGAAGTGTAGATTAAAAACTTCAAACTGACTCTCAAGGTGACTGTGGTGATCTGACAAAGACAAAGGACAGCTGAACAGTTGAATTTGTATCACTGAAATGAGCTAAAGTCCCATGGTGTTCAACTGTCCAATGAGCTGGTGTTGCCAGGCAACAAATACACTTCCAGTCTCAGATTTCTGGATAAGATTGCCTAGCAACACAATTTCGTTGTAACATAATTACTGAGTGTTAACACAGAGGATGTGTTAATCACTGATATGCACTGCATACTCCTAAGACTACAATAAAAATTTTAAAACTGCTTAAAAATTAATTACAATATCCTGGAAAATGGCTGAGTTCTATTTATAACATTTGCCTCAAACTTTGGGGACACGTGGAGTTCTGGTTCTTTGCATTTAAGATTTTTTCACTTATGTCTTATGAGAATGCAATATTTTTAGTTTTATTATATACTAGAGGGGGCAACAACTAATATCCTGGCTGTGACAAGACATGACAATTAAATTAATAATCAACTCTGACATTTATGTTTTTTTCTTTTAAAGCTAAGCTGTAATTTTAAAATGTCAAATAAAATACATCTCATATAGGAGGCTCCAAATTGACAAGTTTCACGCGCGACCTGTGGTTGGATGTACAGTACCTGCTTGTACTCCCTGATGCAGTTCTGGCAGCAGAAGCGTTTCTGTTGGCCGTCGACCAGAAGGAAGTGGTTGGCCGATGCTCGGCTGGGCAGGTAGTCCCCACACTGCTCGCAGCAGTTCATGATCAACCCGTTGGCCCTGCGGTAAACGTTGAAACATGCGTCGCTGCAGATCTTATGGGTCACCGTTTTAAAGCTAACCTCGTGCCGTATCTGTAAACGGACAAAAATGCAAAGGGGGACAAGATTTCAATGAGTTAAACTTCATTCACTATTATCAAACTGAAAGCATTGACACTTAACTCTATCTTATTTATCTATTTTATCAGAAACAACCTTTCTGATGAAAGCTAATGAAGCATTTTTAGATCACTTTTCTAACATGCTTGACAATTTTCTTTCGTCTTTTTTAATTTCTTGAAATTCCTTTTTTGCGGTGCAGATTAAATTGTCCTTCAAAGTTATCATTGTCGTTCAACATAAAATATACAATATGAGCTACAACACACTCATTTCCACTCAAGGTCCTACGAGCCATTTCAATTCATCACTCGTAGCTGAGAGATGACAGCACATATAACACCACACTACAGAGCTGATGCGTTGAAATAAATCAGCCAAAGGGAAACATCGGGAAAGAAACACAAATATTAAAGAATTATCCATGTATGTATGGGACAAAGCATTGTGAAGGGGGGTTGCTGATGCTTTTTTATGCAGATGAAATCAAGCGGGAGATGTAAATAATGCACATATCAAGATATCACAAATGCTGACAGTTGTTGCTAGGTGACAGTAGTATGGTAAGCTATGGCACACTGTGGTGCTGGTGACAAGGACAATCCTACAGTTACAGTGCTATATGTATGAGCACATAAAACCCTGCAGAGACAGATTTACCGATTTATTTTGGCACATTTTTATTCATTTATTTCTATAGCCAAAGCACGCATTCTGCTGTAAAACTAAATGCGTGTTTTTTATAGTTTTCCTTTTAGTGAAAGCTTTATATTTTCGATAATTCAACATTACTTTAATAGTTGCAAGGAGAGAGCGACAGGAAACAGGGGAGAGAGTGGGGAGGACATGCAGCAGAAATGATCCATCAGGGTGCCCCCTAGTGACTTTTTGTGCAGATTTCAGCTCCTCTCTCTTAAAGAGAGTAACAGGCAATGTTCAGACCTAGCATTAACATGTGTCCTGAGTGATCCAATCACACACTGGTTGCACCGGAATGATTCCCCGCCACTTTGTTCTCCATGAGAAGCATAATATCCGCAGTTCATATAATGGTCAAAGCTGTCGTAATCAACTTTTATTGTGCACTAATTGATTCACGTTGTCATCTCATGCAGCGAGTAACAGGCTAGAAAACATTCCACCTTAAAAGCTGCCTGTAGCCTTCGAGCTACACGGTGAATTAAATCTACAAACAAACATTTCAAAGCCAGTCTGTTGAATTTTGAAATTAAACCTTGTGTTATGTTTCAGGCAATAGGTGAGCTTGTTTATTTTCATATAGAGCAGGAAGTGCGATCTCATCACAAGCACTCAAGATGCATACAGTATGGGGACGTATTTTGATGCCGGGTGTGAACAGAGCTCCACCTGTGACTGGATCAACAAAAACGCATGTTAATGGTGGGTCTGAATAGGGTCCCAATTAATATGTCTCTGGCTCTCTGTGTTGAGTGATCAGAGGACCAATCAGTAGCCAGATAGACATGTGAGTGGATGTACTTAATGAGTAATCAGTGATGTCCTCTGTTTGTCGGGGTTCTCCTGCATTTGCCGTTGTTTTAAATTACTAATCACTATGTAAATTCAAATTTTTTGGCAAAATACAAAGTTTCAAAAATACATAAATAGTTTATGATCCTTGTCTCTTTATGTAGACAGTTCTCCTTGTGTCTGTGGAAACTGTTAAATTGATAAATTCGATCACAACAGAAATGTCATTACAAATGAAGATTGATATTTAACAACAAAATGCATATGTCACGCACATCAAATCACCAGGATTTGTTTAACAGAGCCATACTGGAAGGTATAAACGATCACTGGGAAATGTCATTAGCATGCAATGTAATCTCAATTTCCAGCAGGCTTTAACCACTTTTTATTGAAGACAGTCGGCAACATTGTTCTATAGACAGTTTTTTTTATTTCAAGCGTGTCTCAATAACATACACTAAAGCTTGAGTGCACATCACTAGAGCTTAAATCTGATTCCTCTGGTTGAAAGCTGTTATTTCCAACCACAAGGGCCGGATGCAGTCTCAACTACTATAAAACTGTGATTATGCATGGGAATCTACACTTCCAAAGCCACTGCATGAAAAGCAATTCACAATGTGACCTGAATGAGCATTAAAGCTTCGGAGGACAACGTTTAGGTGACCTTAAGACCTTCTTATGTGTTTTATTTGTGATTTCTTTTTCCCATTTGAGTTTTCCTTACAGTAACTGAGGGGTGTTATGCGGCGAAACAAGTATGAGGGAGTTAATGATGCATCCTGCAAGTTTCTAAATGTTTCATTGTGAGGTGGGAGGAACTATCCTCTGATTATGAGACAACCATTCTTTCCATGTGGTGGCCATGGAGACTGAGCTGTAGGCCTGCTGAAAAAGAGCGCTATACGCCATTCTGAGGGAGTGCGATGGAGAAAAGGCACAAAGTAAGAGAACGGAGAGAGAGTGAATGAGAACAGTGAAGGCTGACATGGAACGAGGGAGAGATAAATATTGAATGAAAGTGACCTGAGGAGGAAGACAGTGAGGGAGAGAAAGAGGATAAGAGACGGAGGCGGTGACATGGCGGTGAGAGAATGGGAGTAACAATCAGACAAAACAAAAAACAAAAAAAAAACAACAGGCAAGGGTCAGGAAATACACTCATTTTAAAAAGGAATGGCCAAATAAAGGAAGAAGATAATGAACAACAGATTAAGCCTTGTTAAACTGGTAAGTCAGAGCTATATTAACATTAATACCATCAGTGCTGTCTTCCTTAATAATTTGGAGGAATAATATCAATGACTACATGCATATATTCCAGTTTTTTTTGCTTATTTCGAAAAAAGGACAATATTCCTACTAAGCTGTTTACATGATACTGAAAATGAATATTCTACTAATAATCCCATAAACATTTGGTGGAACTCTTACACTTCTACAACAGACACCTTCTTGGGTCTCGGTGTCAAGCTTGTTGGGCCACAACTGACAGCTAAATGTACAAAAGAGCGGTGTATGTTTGTGGACTGTACCGGACGGACTGACCTCTGTGAGCTTGCCGCAGACAGTGCATTTGGTTTTGAGGCCTGATTTGGGCGGGTTTTGCTTGTTCTCGTATGCACCTAGACAGCCAGTGCTGCAGAACTCCTGGAAGGACTCACTGGAGTCCACCTGGGCCACGATGGTACCTTTCATGTTTGTGATGTCCCTGCACACGCACAAATACACAACACAGTTACAAAGTCACATAAAACAGAGGGAAAAGACAAAGTTAAACTCTGAATTCAAGACTCGCTTAGAAAGAAATAAAAAATAAACCGACTAGAAAGACACTCAGAGAAGGCAGGCCTCCGCCAAATCACTCCTTTTCTCAGTCTGTATTATTGAACAACAAATTATGACCAGTGGAGACAAAGGATCGTTCAGTGGGTGATTCATTTATTTTCTTTTGAATGTCACTATTACCATTCTCACCCTCTGGCTACACTGAACATGTAACGTACGCAGAGCGGATGCTGCAACATTATACACTCCCACTATGATCAATGAGAGTGGCTACACCAGGCGTGGAAGCCGTCGAGATCTGCGCCGCAAACCTAAAATAGACTAGTCTTCTATTTATATTCTTTACAAAAGGTGTACACTTCCCTTTTACACAGAAATGGGTCATAAAGTGCCTATGTTTTTTTTAATTAAATTGCGGCCATATAGTGTCATATTCCATTTCCTCTTTTTCGAAAAAAGGCAAAAACCACCTCAAGCAAGCGGAAAAACTTTTTTTTGCGAAATATGGTACGTTTTTCCAAATTCTGCCGTTTCAATAAACATTTTCCATCGTGAAATTTCTAAATTTGCATTAAATACATTTATGGAAACGCACCTATTGTTTCCTTTGACCTGTGTCCTGACAAGAGACAGAAACAGGAGACTGAATGACAGGGAAATGACGCAAGTAAAAAAGAAATGAGTGATCACAGCTTATTTTAAGTCCCTCTCCACCACTCTTGATCACCCTGTCGGCATTTATTTTGCTAGTACTAGCTTGCGGTTGCTTAGTAACTTTATCCCTTACATCTTACTGTAGTCTGTAGCTGTTAACTTACCAATTTCACACAAACTCTGTGCAAAATTGATACATCTCAGCACTGTTCTGGGTCCAAAAGCTGAAGATATGACACAATCTTAAACCAACTCTCTTGTTTCGTCTGTAACTCAACCCTCAACCCTGTACGTGTGCTGCAGGTATAATCAGTAAAAACATCCGCTCTGTGAACAGTCTGCATATGCGTTCAATGCAGACAAAGGGTAAGTTCTTAGTTTGCCTGGGGGCTCTTAAATGGTAAAGAAAGTAAAGACAATTCCAGACTCTGCTCCAAAATGTAAGGGGTTTGTTTTGGCCCATGCCCTACCCTTCCACCAAGTTTCACGATAATTGGTGCAGTAGTTTTTGCTTTACCCTGCTGACACACACAGACAGACAGACAAACAGAGCCATCATATAACCTCCTTGGTGGAGGGAATGAATGCCTAAAACAGATAACTGAATTGGAGAAGTGTTTTTTTTTTTATATGTTTAAGTGAAATTCGAATGAAATCACGTTAATGGTCGATCGTCAGAAGGTTTATGGAAGCCTAAATGCTACGTGCATATCCCCACCACTCTCCTGATGGACTCACTTTTTGCACATGGTGCAGCTCTTCTTGGGGGCGGGTTTGTGTGAGAAGGCAGAGAGACAGGTGGTGGAGCAGAACAGGTGTGTGGAGCCTTTACGCTGGTACGCCGTCTGGCCTTTCTTCAGAGGTTTTTTACAGTTAGCACAGGTCACCTGGATGAACAAACACAACAAAGGTTTTACAACTGCTGTACTGGTTGTAAAGTCCCTTGAGGAAGATCTGTGATACCGTATTTCCACAAACAGTGACCGGGCCTTTATTTACCTCGGCTGCAGGAGGTAACAGACCTTTATTTGAGACAGGTTTTGATTTCCAATTCCCTCTGTTTAACAGTTTTAACAAATGACCAGTTCTACTTATTAAACAGGGGGTATTGGGAATAGTTTTGATCCGCTCCCGTTTCCCCGTTGAAGTAATTTCATTAAAATCTTAACGCAAAGCTTCCTCTATCTTTAAAATTAAAAGCTGTTTAGTGTTTCAGCAGACAACAACCCTTAATTTCTTAATTGGGGCGGGTCATGACTTTAATTTCCAAATAGTTGTTTAATTATTTAAAAAACAAACAAACAAAACGGAATAGTTTGTCCTACTAAACATATCTTCCCTGGTTTTTGCCAGCCTTAGTAAGTACAACTGTTTGTTAACTGTTATTACACAACAAAAGAGAATTCATTACTACTAGTTGGCACTACACACAAGAAGTTTGCCTTCAGGGCAAACAGACGTTAGGCGACTAAAACTAATCAAGATGTTTGGTGCTAAAACCTGAAACAGGAACACTTTAGACGAGTAATCCAGAAGATGTGAAAAAGGGATGGGATGGAAAAAAAAGACACCTGAACTGATCCGCTGTCTATACAATGATAGAGCTGCCACTCCCCACAAAGGCTCAACCCTCTGTTATTGATTCTAGGTGCTGGAGAATCTCGGTTCAGATTAACTTTCGGAGTGGCTTCATGTTTTCAAGTTGCGTGTTCTCATTAATTTGCACTGCCTAATGCGAATTTGCATGTTTTAGCATCTTTGTATTGATTTTTTCTTTTTTATGTAAGTGCGGTGCGCAAGAAATTCACTTCTGGTTTGGTCTGAACACGGCTTCACTCGTGCAGTGTTAATGTCTTTCTGTACATAATAACTTCCACCTCATGTACCCACACAGGACCTTAATAAAACAGAGTGCATCACCTTGACTGTCCTGGGCTGTGGCTGGGAGCCTGAGGAAGAAGAGGAAGAGGAAGACTGGCCTGGAGGTTTGGGCAGAGAGGTGGCAGGTGATGGAGAGTCCACTCCTGTGTGTTTTTGGTTGCGTGGGACTGAAGCTGACTGGGAAATCCATGAGTCTGGAATCACAGAAAGTACCAAAAAAAAAAAAAAAATCATCATTTCTGCTGCTTACATTTTTGTTTTAGGTTTCAATCCAAACAGTGAATTATCCAAAAAGATCAGTATGTCAAAGCAAAGCTAAGACTTTGTCCAAATTCCCCTTAACCCTTGTACAAGCTGACAATAAAACAAAAGATCACTGTTTAGCTCTACAGGGACTTGAAGCAGTGTGGTTTTGCAACAATAAGGATGAGCAAGAGAAGATGCTTTTATTTTCACTGCAAAATCACTACTAATCTCAAGTACAGATTCCTAAAGTTGACATTTTTCACAATGCTACGTATAAAAGCCCTACTTTGCCTTGTGTGCCTCATGGATAATTGTCATTTTGCAGATAAATATCACTTATTTACTCGGTGTAGGTTTGTTTTTAAATTGGACATTGTATGTTTTGAAAGTTCGGGATATTTTCAGATTTATTTTTGAGTACTTAAGGTACTTTTAAGAGGCCCTACAAGACTGCAGGAGATTCAACTTCAGAAATGGAACATAACATGCATAATCATGATATTATTAGTGTATAAACTCCTGAAAATTTCACAGCAGCTAGCTTTTAGCGGCCACCGTAGCTCTCGTCCAACCCGTGAAAGAGACTTTCAAATCTATCCGTGATAACAGCCACAGGTTATTGTTTGGAAATCATTAGAGGCTGTGCTGTGTAGGATGTAAATGATGGGAACAAACATTTAGATATGACACAAAGTAGTAACTTTTACTAAAAGTTCATGTTAAATAAGTTACTTTTACCTTTATTTGAGTGGGTATTTACATTAGCAATTTGCTTAAGTACACAATAGCTGTACTACTTCAGTAAATTAATTTCGTCTTCTATATACCTCTGTAAAGTTACAGTTAGAGTTTTGGGAAAACTGACCACCAGAAGATATTATCTATTAGAAATATGATGCATCCTGAAATGCACTCCCCCGTGGAGCTAAACAGAAGCATAAAGTTTTCTCAGGCCCTCAGGCTATCGCCTCACCTCACAACTGTCCCACTGTACAATCAAAAAGCAGCAGGTGTGCCTATCTTCCTGTCTTTCTTGAGTGTTCTGTGTTTCTGACAATAAATTCATTACCTGCTCTGTTGTGCGTCCCTGTGTCTCCGTTCTGTACCAGCTGGCCCATGGGCCCTGAGCCCCGCCCAGGGTTGAAGGAGGCTGTTGGTCGACCAGATGGGGTGTCAGGATTCAGGCTGAACGTGCTGCTGATCTGCAGACCATTTTCTTCTGTGTGGCCTTCACCTGCCTGCACAGACAAGGAGCTCAGGTAGATTTTTCTCTTCGGTGATAAAACACTGATAATAATGCAACAAGGAGCGAGACACAAAGCCATTGTGAATGTCCTAGATCCTAAAACTAACTGAAGAATGACTTACATGAATAAATCTCAGCTCTAAGCAGCGTGAATGCAAAGATACCATATTCCACTTTGCCAAAACCAACCTTACACCAGAAAACACTGGATTATGCAATATCTCACTAAAATGTAACAAATTTTCATCCACATTTTGCAATACACAGCTTGATTGCAATATGCAATAAATTTCCCAGCATTTTGTAATAAATTATCATTATCATTGCACTTTTATAGGATGAAAATAATACTCCATATTATTATAATTATATTTTTCTATTATGCAATAACCAACCAATTTCTCAAACATTAGATCACCAGTGTTATAGTTGACTCTGTTCTTAGTCTAAATAGGAGTAAAAAAAAAAAATCAGCTTTTTATCATATTTATGCTACAAATAGAGCCAGATTAAAACAACAGAATTGAAAAACACTTGACACTTTTTAAAAGGGTTAACTACTGCAATATCAGACCTCCTCAGAAAGACCAGCAAAACGCTGCAGCTTATTCAAGAACCAGCAAAAAACAGGGACATTTCTTGCATACCATGTTCAGACTGTTTATTGTTACAAAATACATCAGACTCACCGATATATCAGCAAAAAAGATGACATTCACACATTTAAGGGGCCAATGTTTATCTGGGTTATATTAAAAGATGCTTCATAAATTTTATGATTGAAAATGTAAAGATAGTGAGGTTGAAAAGGGCTGAAACACTTTAAAAGAATTTGAGGATTTCTTTGTTCCCCTGGCAGAAAAGGGGGAATAAATAACAAAAACAAAATAATTAAAAACTCATTAAAATAAATCCCAATGGTACTTCAAAAACAAAAATTAAATAATGAAGTAGTGATACAGCATCTGTACTTTTTTATGTGCCAGCATTGAACAATAAATCTTCTCTGGTAGGGTAGATATACAGTCAAAATATGTTTAAAAAGTGGGTTTTCAGCTCTGACGCTATAGTTAGTGAGATCTGTGGCACTATTTTTTTATGCAGGACCAAAAAACTTCAAAATTGCTACAGCTATACTACACAGAATCAAAAAAAGTCAAAACTAGTGGAGCCATTCATTTTGAAAATGTCATTTGGGTAAAAAAAACAAAAAAACATTTTCAGTTTCATTACTTGAATTACTTAAAACATTCAGGAGCAACTTTTAAGAAGACATTATCCTTAGGGTTTCTGGAATGTTCAGTACAAAGTTCAACTCGATCCAGTGAAAAATAAGCAATTTGTGAGGCTTACAGTTTACATACAAAGAACCACAAAAATATGGAAGCTTGCAAAATTCATAGATAACAACATATTTGCAGTAGAATTTTGGCATGGAATGACCCACAACGTAATGAAAATGTATTCCCAAAATATTACATTTTGTCATGTTATTACATAATGTGCTGTTACAATCCCTTTAAAATAAAACCACATAAGAAGAATCAGCTCTTCTTGAAATCCAATTTTTAAAAATGACATTTGACTAGATTAGAAAATGTGTTGAATCTCACCGCTGTGTCACATGCAGCCCCTCCCTGCAGAGACGTCACTGAGGTTATCATCAGGTTGATGTCAGCCTGGATGTCCACTGGATGTGGTGGAGTATTTTCTGTGGAAACCGATGAGCCTCCTTTCTGGCTACTTGACCCCAGTGTGGTGACGCTGGCAATCCTGATTTCTGAATCTGGCTCGGTGCTGCTGAGTGCACCTGGCGAGTGTGATGAGGAAGAACCTCCAGGGGGCGCTGGTATGGAGGAGGAAGTGTCTTTCTGTTCAGAGTCCTCCTCGTCGTCAATGACGATAGGCTCTATGCCTGTGGTTGGAGGTTTAGTAGGTGCTGCCACAGTGGAAGCGCTGGAAGACACAGGAGGGCTCGGGGTCGTGGAAGGCATGGTTGCTGTTGACACGTCTGCAGCTGGCTCTGTGCAGGTGCTGCTGGGCACATCTGAGGTCTGGGGGGCCTCCTCCTCTACCAGAACCACATCATCGTCATTGTCCTCTGCGCCACCCTCCTTTGTGGGCCCATCTTCTGTTACCATGGAAACTGCCTCCCCAGCCTCCTCAGAGGGGGGTGTGTTCTGTTGCTGGGGGGAGGGAGTGGCATCCATGGACTCCACCCGCTCCCCTGCCTCTTCTGCTACGGCAGGGTTTGGTTCTGACTCCCCGTCCATCGCTAAGGCAACCACCTGTCGACACAAACAGAAGGTTGAGACAATTAGGTGAAGCAGCAGCAGTGATTGGTTTTATGACAGATGTGCAGGTGGTTCAGGTGTCCCCAGAGGCAAACCTTCACCTCCATGACGAGAGAGTACAGCTGCCACCTTTCCTGTGTCTGTTACAAGGAATGGTGGGATTTATTTTGCGTTGGCTCACCAAAATTAAGTTTTAAAAATAGTTTTTCACTAAAATAGATTTGGTCTCACTTGCCTAAGCTGTCAGACATCTGTCAGTCTCTGAAATGTGCATTGCCTCATGACTTTAATGAAGGTTAATAATAATACATCTTCTGTACATAATAATAAGAATCAAAAGAATCAAAAAGTGTAAGAAACTAGTTCCAATCCAAATATGTTTTGTTACACGTTCTTGAAAAAGGTTTTAGAAATTGTATATTGTCGTGGTTATGCTCAGAGATTTATTACAAAAATGACGTAATTAATTCCTCGAACCAATCATAAAATAAAGCTGCGATGCATCCAACAAGTGCAAAAAAAGCTCTTTGATCCCTTTTTGTCACTGCAGTGGAAACGGGACCACATTTTTGGTCAGCCATGACGGGAGTCATTAGAGTATATTTCAGGATATTCATAAGAATGGATCTGAATAATATTCTGGTTTCATTTATTACGAGAAAATACCATTAAAGGTGGGCAGCTAAACTCAAAAAACTCTGGGCAACAGCGCCTGCCCAGCAACAGGCTCCTCCTCCTCCTCCTCTCTGCCTCATCTCCCTCTCGTCCTTGTCTTCCTCCTCCCCCTCCTCCTCCTCTCACCTGCTGTCTGTCACGTCACAAACCCTGCCTCCCTCCCTCGTTCCTACCCCTGCATGCCGCTTTAGACAGTTTTCCTCCTTTCCTCTTGTTGCCCCTGGTAACCAGTGAAGCTACACCTTGGTTGCTATAGTGACCGTAAGGCCCACCACCACCACAGGGACTCATTCTCTGTGCTCTACATCTGGGTGCTGTTGACTTGGCCAACGCTAAATTTAAATGGCTTACATATCACCATAAATAAATAGCAGAAATTCCAAAATATGTGAAAATATCACATTGACATTCAAGTGTTATTAACTGTGGGATTCTAAAGCATCCCAACAGGTCCAAAAGAGGAGAAATAATTGTAAAAAAATGTTCTAGGATGTTTGAGATCAGATTTTGGGACGCTCGCACTCTGTGTTGATCTGTTTCTGTCAAAATGTAATTTTCATGTTACTCAGCAGTGAGGGTGGCTGTAAGCCACATATCACATCACCGCTGTCAGCTACAGCAAAGAGACACACAAACCCCTAAGGAAACAACAATCCAACACCCTCCCTGAAAAGGAAGAGCCTGCAAACACCTGAATGCAATCTTCAGCTCTGTCACAGAGCACAGTCAACACTACAGAGAAAGACAGGTCACTGCCTTGTTATCACCGTGGCGGCCATTTTGGCCACAGCACCGTGGGTGTTTTGTGTGAAAAATCACAGCATTACTTTACAGCAGGTAATGACCTCGGATGGTTTCACATTTTACTGTGACCAAATGTAAATTCTCTTAGATTTTAATTTTGCAGATACCAACCATTATTATTTATACATATTTGTTCATTTTAAGCCCTTAAAATTAAGCTCTTGATTCCCTCTCAGTTCCGGCAAGACGTTGCAGTCAAGCAGACGTCTCTGACCTCCTGATGGAGCTCAAGGAAACATCCTGTGGCTACACACTGGGAAACATCACTCCATAAGTGGAGAACGTCTGCAACTACAGATCACTTTCACTGTCAATTAATCTGTCTCTTGTTTTCCTGAATAATCAATTAGTTGTTGGGTCTATAAAATGTCAGAAAAAGGTGAAAAATGTTCATCAGTAAAGCACAAGGTAATGACCTAAAATGTCTGGTTTGGTCCTTCACCCAAAGATCAGTTTACTTCATAGAGGAGGAAAGAAACCAGAAAGTTTAAGAGGCTGGGCTGACTTTTTTTCTTAAAAAGTTCCTCAATCCCATTAATTGATTATCAAAATAGGTGACAGCTAATCAATGAATCTTTGTAGCTCTAAACTGGAGGTTACAGATAAATGCAAACCTCAATTTAGGGGTCAACCAATGTTTTTCAGGGTTGATGTGATTACAAGTAATTAAGGAGACCCGTGTACATTTACCACAGTCAAATTTTAGAGTAAATCCAACTCCAAAAATAGTTGAAATGCCTTTAAGATGACTGCCAAATCAAATAAATAAAGTACAATTGATATCCATGAAATAGATAAATATATAAATCAACAGACATACACAATGACCCTGACTATAATAGTATATACTGAAGCCATTTGCTGTGTGAAATTATCAGATACTTCAGTTACACTGCACCATGTAAACAGCAAAATGACCGTAAAGTCCATACAAAAGTGCAATTGCAGAGAGGTTTAACCAGAAATGACCACTAGGCCTGTCACAATTATTATATAATCACCTTATTCCAAATATTTGAGCTAATCACAATTGTTTTGTATAATCATGATAATCATCTCCATTCACCTGTATAAAAGCAGCTGATGTCAAAAGTTCATTTTTTACTGGTTGGTCTTTTAATGACGTTGTCTCATTGTGCTTCGTTCGTCTTAAGACACTTAAACTTCTACTCTTCCATCATTTCTGTGTATGTTTCAGTAATAGGGGTATATTTAAATTATTTTCTGTCAACTTTGCCCTGTGCAATCCTCTATTCCCAGCTTTTGGTCAGTCTCGACCCAAAAGTGGGTCATGGATTCGTCCTGAATGGGTCACTAAGGTTGTGGCTACGTTTCTGAAGTCAACAAATATGACCCTAAGTATGTTACATATGGATTTTACATACAATGACAGTAA
>JAPQRN010000015.1:7475180-7510201 GCA_037367275.1 Coranthus polyacanthus
TGTTTTCGTTACCTTAGAGTGAGTCGTTTCTATCTAAAGACGAAATGGGTCGACGTTCACGCAGTCCGCCATGTTTCTGCAGTAGCTCTAAGTGGACTTTCTCTTCTTTTTTCCATTTTACAGCAGGAGACATCCAGCATTAACGTGCATTATTGCCACTTACTATGTCTGAGTGTGGACCAGAGTTATTATCCTCTTAAATAAAAGGCCCAGAACAGACAAAACAAACACTGGCTCTAAACAGGGACTTGCGTGTGTTTTGTTGTTTTTTAAAATTTTTTTTTTTGCAGCCACTGTAGGTGAAGGTGTGTGTGTGTGTGTGTGTGCGAGGGGGAGTATTCATTTGGTTGCAATCTGCAACTCCACCACTAGGTGTCACTAAAAATCACACAGTGTATGGATCATTTAGTCATGAGCCCTTTTCCTTTAAAACTGATTTTTTTTTACAATAAGGAGGAAAGTCAGTGTTGAAATAAGACTAATTTTAGGCAGCAGTGGAATTAACTGCACAAATACTACTTTTACTTAATCATTTTGCCGGTAATACTTTTACTTAAGTAATATTTCTGAGGTTTTACTTCTGCATTCACAGTGTGGTATTACAAAGATTCTACAACTAAGGAATTCTTTTAGTTAGAAAATCTTTGGTATTAATACTTTTATGAAAGTACAGCATCTGAATTCTTCATCCACCACTGACCTTGGAGGGGAGAAGTAAAGTGGAATGGTCCTTTAAGCCGGAAGCTCATGTGTTTCCTAATTAGATGTAGTGGCAGAGTGATACCTCGTCCTTTTTCATACTCTCTGACAGTATCCATTCTTTTTTTCGTCGCGCAGGCGCAGGAGCACCAATCATGGGCTGCATGGCTTGCAATTAAATGTGTTCATTAGGCTGATTTAACCTTATTGATATTTTTAAGACGTCCCGCGTAAACAGACCCCAGTTCAGCTTGAAAACTGCGCACTTTAACGGAGAAAGGTGTTTGCGAAGCGCAAAAAACAGGCCGCATTAAAGTAGGCACCGCTCGGGTCCAATCAGGAGCCAGGATCTGGGTTGACAGGGTTCATGTTGTCAGCGGCACAGTCGGTGTTATGTTGTTAGGTTTTTTTTTTTTTTTTTGGTCTTTTTTTTCACGTATTTTAATCCAGACTCAAACGACAAAACCCCAGGAAAATGAGTCTAAACGTTAGAAATGTGCACAAACAGTGAAACGTGCGTCTGGAATGTAAAAGGATAAAGTAGAAATCTGTAACAAAAACAAAAAAATGCCCCCAAAAAATCTGAGAAGTGCCCCAGCAAAACAGGTAACCTTGTTTCCCAAAGCTTCCCATTTGGTTACGTCTTTACAACCTTTAAAAAACGTCCCCATAACGTTCTGTGGTTAAGGATAAAGTTGGTTCTACAAACTTTCTAGAAGGTAACTTTAGAAAACTTTACTGCATCTCTGGGGAACATTCTCCTTTGTGATCACCAGATCCTTTGTGAATATTCAAAGTTCCTTGGAGGATGCTCTTGGACAAAACCTTCGTGGAACCTTTAGGGTCGAATATAACGAAATATTTTAACTCAAGTGCTGTACTTGAGATGCGAGGTACTTGTACTTTTCTGGAGTATTTCCGTTTTCTGCAGCTTCACTTCTGCTCCACTACATCGGGGTCGGTTTCTTCCAAAGTGCGAATGTGACCAGTGAGTCTCTTTGGCCAAACTTTAAAAAAAGGTCTGATTCTTTCACAGATTTTTACTTGTTTTTTTTTTTCTCCATCGGTTCTGGTTAAACGTGTCTAGTTTTCTATCAGCTTCAACATTCCTAAAATCAGGCCAAAGCGCACATACATGTGACGCGTTTTGAATCTGCAGGAAACGTTGCACATGAACAGAAATCCCAAAGTCCATCAGGTTTTAGAAATTAATTCAAATTACTGAACGTATCACTGACACAAACGGGCACGTCTTGTTCATTTAAGGAGTTTACGTCCCCAAAGGAGAGACACGAGGGAGGACAGAAGAGTAAATCAAGTCTACGTGAGTCTACGCTAAAGTTCATCTACACGATTATACATGTTTGAAAGCAACACCTATTATATTCCATTACATTTAGAATTGACACCTGGTGCCTGAATTTTTTCCTTTATATAAATAAAGATATTTCTACTATAAACAGATGCAGAAAATCCACAAAAAATGCCTCAAAATGTTCTCGAGGAGGAACCCTAGACCCCGGTTCAGTATGTCTCCCCCCCGTGGGTCCAGTAATCCTCCCAGAAGTTCTTGTAAACCTGTGGACAATTTTCCCAACTTTCCTCCGTCACATTTAACTGGAAGCTTTGTTGAACGCTTTCTGCAAACTCCTGGAAAACCTTAGTGGGACCTACTGAGAACATCCCTTGAGGGGTCTCTGAAGGTTATTTTGAAAGCCTTTGCTGAACTTTTCTTGAGGGTCCCCAGAAGAGCATTTTCAAAAAAAAAAAAAACCTTGGGAGAGCATTCCTTGAGGGTTCTCGCCGCTTCGCCTCTGGCTGAACTTCCTTGGGGTTTAACAGAAGTTTAGTTTTCGATAACGTTTCTGGAATAAACCTCAGGGAATGTTCCTTTTCGGTTAGAAAAACATTACTATGACGCTGCCTTTCCCAAAGCTAGGGTCGGGACCCAAAAAAAAAAAAAAAAAAAAAAAGGGTTTCGGAGCAGTTTTTATTGGGTCGTCGGTCATCAGAGTAAAATACATGACAATAATATGATTTGTGAATGAATTTTCCGAATTAGACGAAGACGAAAATGATGAAAAAGACAAAACAAAAGATAAAAGATGTAACAGGATGCAAAACAGACACTTTGAACGAGTGGAAGAGTCAGTAAAGTGTAGACATTATGACAGTTCAACGTGTATTTTGATAAGTTTGGCTCCTGATGAGACATAAAATAGATTTTTTTGGGTCTCGAGCTGAAAAAGTTCTGGAGCCACTTCTGCAGTGTTTCAAGAACAGGTTCCTGGTTTCAGAACAAACAGCACCCTCCAAAAGTTTAGAAACCTTTCCCAAGAAATCTTAAGAGGAACCTTCCGTAGACAACCGCAGTGAACCTTCCGCAAACCCAGGACATTCCCAGATTCCGATTCTTCGTTCGTCACCTGCGTAATTGTTTAAAAACAACAGCAGCGAAACAACGTGAAGGTTGAGATCTCGTCAGTTATTTCCGCTCTCAACTCCAGCAGGTTTCGTTGGACTTCAGGCCGATAAAGTCCAGTTGTCTGATGTGACCCGTCTGCTGCTCCTCTGCAGAGGAAAGCGTATAAACTTCTGAAACGAAGTCGCCGCATGTTTCCAACGTCGTCAGTAACAACACGTGCGAAGGCATTTGCATGGTCACATACAGAGACTCAGCTTCCTTTAGGGGACAGATTGTAGGTCCTTATAATGAAATGTTCAGTTTTAGGGTTAAAATGATTAAGATTAGAGTAAGGACTAGAATTAAGATCAGGTCAATGCAGTGTCCCAGGACTTGTGCATTTATGTCTTCTTAGAGTTGTGTCTTTTTCTATATTTGGGAGGACATGTTGTCTGGTCCTCACAGCTTTGAATGCGTTTAATTTAACCGAGTACTTTTACTCAAGCGCTGTCCTCAAGTACAGCTTTAAAGTACTTGTACTGGAGTATTTCCATTGTACTTTTTACTCCACTGCATGTGTCCGACAGCTTTAGTCACTTTTCATTTTACAGTGAAAACCACACGGCTCTACATTTTTTTCTCTTTTGAATGTTTGTGATAAACTGAAGGATGAAGTGTTTCCTTTATGGGTTTAGAAAATTCCCGTCCTTCTCAAGCTAAATAAACTCTTTAAAAAAAACCCTCAGACTGTATTGTCGCAAAGCTGAAAACAGGCCGGTTTTTCTGAGCTCGTGAAAAGTTGGATTTCTCAGACATATGATGCATTGCTGTAGATTAAACCAACCAACAGTAGAAGTAGTTCAAATGAGCTCCACCTCAAACATCTACAGCGGTAAAATGACTCTAAAAACATCATATATAATAGTAAAACACTGACTGCACAATGACTATTTTGACTCTTCGTACTTTTGCCGATACGTGTGTTTACTTGAGGTCTCAGGAGCGGAACGTGTTCGACAGCGCTCTCCACCTCCATCATCCAAACACCAAACGAGAAGAACGGTGGAGGACGGCGTTCATTCTCTGGAGTCCACAGTCTGTAGAATCAAAGCCAAGATGCACCGAAGCTGTTCTGGTGGACCAACACCTTACTAAGGCGCGCTAGGTCAACTTTTCCCTCAATAAAGCAAAGAAACCTGTGTGGAAATACACACACACACATTTTTATTTAGGACAGAGACACAACCTCAGGGTGAGCACAGACTGGATGCAGCATCTACAAACAAGGAGCTCACTCTTTCTCCACACTCACAGAACATCTACCTGCAAAGATTTATCAAGCTCATGGGGGTAAAGGTGTACACAGGAAATCTTAAGACCCGGGACTCTGCAAAGGCAACAGGGGACAAAAAAAAAAAGAGGGTTTTATTAGAAAACAGAGAATCTTTACTGTTCACATTAAAAAAAAAATGAAGGTAGGCGTCACGTTTTGTAATCCATTGAACTGAAAACAGGAAGATTATTTTAAATAGCTGCTGTAAAAAAACCTCCAGCAGCCGAAGTTGTAAAGTGTAGATAGTTTGTTGTAGGCGGATTAAAAACAGACACTGACGGGTCCTTTTCAGACGGAGCTTTGATGCAGAGTCGTCTTTGGTTTTTCAAAGACCCCCCCCCCCCGACTGGGACGGGTCCAGTCATCCTCCCAAAAGGCTCGTGTAAAACCTGTGCACAATTTCTTCAATTTTCTTCTATTACGCTGACAGATTGTCATCACTCGAGTTACTTTAGAATCCCAAAACTGACCTTACAAAGCCCGAATCATTCTCCCGTGGCTGAACCGAGTGAACTTCCAAGTGAAAAATCTAACTTTTTGTGTCGGGACGTTGGGCTTTTATTCAGGAGCATCCATTCGCCTCCGTGGACCATGTAAGAGAAATATGGTCAAAAGGTGGCAAACACAAAAAGCTCTAGTGTTTACCTTGGGATAATCAAACTTCAAGCAGCTGTTTGAGGCACAGAGTGAACGTACCGCTGTTTATTTGTAAGATATTCATTTTTTTTAATGCGATCAAAAGGAATAATTAGACCCTGAGCTGCACATTTTTAACAGTCAGAGCACAGCTTGGTAAATTTCCACTTCATTTTTCAGGAATAAAAATGGAACAGACTGATGAGAAAACTGGATATCAAGGCAGAAAGGGGAGACCTTGATTTCTTTAACATAACGGACTGACAAAAATGCAGAAATATTCAGCACCGTTTCAAGCTTTGTAGACATATTCCTTGCAGGGAACGTCTTACAGCTAAAACCCTCAGAACATCTGGGTTTGGTATGTATGTCTCAGCGTAGAGAGGCTTTTCAAATCCTGCTGAAAACACGGAGAATATCGAGGGGATTCCGACTGGCAGGCTTTCCTTCTGTGGTGGTTTCTGCAGCGATCCATGAGTTCGACCAGGACATCCTCAAACCTTCCGTTTGTGAACCAGTGGATGAGCAGGTAAACTTGACTCGTTTCCTCCGTGGTTCCTTTTCTTTCCACACTTCGTTCTACTCTTTGGTTAGATGTGTCTCGGTGCAGGAAAGGTGGTCCCCCCCCCGCAACCTTCCAGCTCAAACCCGCAGTGTGCCTTGTAGTCGGACGAACATCCGCCACAAGTGGACCGGTCCAGATGGCACCGCTTTCTAACTGACACCAAGCTTTGACTATTCGTAACCAGGGTTTTCAACCAAATTAAACAACAAAGCTCAAAAGGTTTCTATTAAATAAAAACCCAACCTTTAATAGCAGGGCGGTGAAAATTGTGACACTGTAGCCCTTAAAACATCAGAGTTTTAAACTGTACATACTGAATAATTTAACCCAGTCCTACAGTGGCAAAAGCAACAAAACATTATAGTCATCAGATGACAATTTATACCAGTATATATGTATGTATATATTTATATATAGAATGTGAATATGTACAGACCAGAAAATATAAACAGCAACTCTGTGCAGGGAAGGCAAAAAGGAACATTTCTTCATTAATTAAAAATACTCAACGTCTTACTTCAAAATCACCTCATTCTGTGTGTTTACGTATGAAAAGGTGTTGCAAAGGATGGACGCGTCCGTCTTGTTGAGTCGGTGTTTTTCCCAAAGTGATGCGGCTGATGCAAAATGACCTGAATCGTAACAAAAATTCGACGTCATCCGGGTGCTCGACTCCACACAAAACCGTACAAATATAACAGTTTCCTGTTTGTTATTAATGGAGCAGCATCAGGCTTGACATTCAAACACACAAATGCAGGAGTTGAGGCTGTTCCACTGTGACAATAAAATCCTTAATTGTGCCTATTAAAAAGTAATGTATTAGCAAAAAAGAAACACGAGAGGGAGGGTATTTAGCTTGGTCCAAAACAAAAGATAAAAAAGTGGTGCAAAATCCCCTCCTCGTGTTCTTCAGATGCACCCAAAAACGTGCACACACGTCAACACACAAGCTAGGCTTTTACAAACATTGTGAAAACTATGTATCATATTCACACGGACAGAACTCGGAGAAAGGCACGACCCAGGAGGGTTTCAGTCTGTACAGTTACAGTGATGAAGGGGGGAGTTTCATCTACCTCCTTTCATCAAAACGCTGCGAGGTGAAGTGGGACGGTCTGATTATTATCACAAAGTCCTCAGATGCGTGCGGCCCGACACAGAGCTGTGGTCTGGACAGGATTCAGGTGTCGCCGAGGAGCCGCAGTCTTCGAGGCACTGCACTGACGCCGGCTTTTACTTTCACTTCGTGGTGTCGAGGACCCGACAAACAATGAGCCCGGAGCGTTTCAGCTGCTGCTCAGTGCGTGCGTGTGTCTGTATTAGCTGGGCTCAATGTGACCTTTGACCCGGCAGGAGGGGGGCATCACTGCAGCTGAACTTTGTAGGCGCAGATGAGGAGCTTGACCTGAAGGAAGATGAACATCAGAGACAAAATAAAACCAGTTACCGCCAATCAGCAACTGCTACAGTACAAGTGGGATTTGACTTTTTTAGAATAGACCGAACATGGCTTGAAATTGAAGCCAGTGCATCATCATCTTAAGTGTAATACCACCGACGGCCACTAGATGGTGGGTACAAATAGGCCTGGTTCCCACACACCCGCAATGAACTTCTTTCCAGAAACACTAATTCGTTACCTTTATTCCAAGAGTCATTCTGGTCTTAATCGTTTTATTTGGACCCTTTAATACTTGTACTTGTACTTTTGTGAGTGATAGCTTTGTTAATAAGATTTTAAGGCCACATTACCATTAACCGTAGAGACTGACGGCTTTAATGCCACTCTAGAGGAGGGCGGGCGGTTTGTTGTGCGAGTACGGTGAAATTGAAAACGAGGTTTATTTTCTGTTTTACGGTCCTGTCTATGAGGACATAAGGGATGTACTCTTTAGCACAGCGTCCTTCCATTTATATTGATTTCTTTTTGGCTGGATGATTATGAAAAACTTGAGTTGTGATTCAGGAAGGAAACCTTTTTTTTGTAGCGCATTTTATTTGCCAAGCTCGGAAGAGACGACAGAATGTTCTGTTTATGACCAAGCAGTAAAAAAGAACCTGTAGTTTAATGAAATGAAAAATCTGACCACCGCAACTGTACTTTTGGAGGGGTCTTGTAAACCCATGAAGGTCGTGCATTTTGGCTGAGTTTGTACTTTTTGCTTTTAATATGTCCTTACAAAGTGCGTAGCGCTGCATGGAGTATCAGGACAACATGCCTCTGTCCCAACGTTTTTTGAGTGTGTTTATATCTACAAAATACAGTTAATTTCGGTCAGTTAAAAATCTTTTCTTTCTACTTTTGTCAGTTAAATACAAGTTCAGGCAAATTTTAAAAAAATTAAATAAAATCAGTCAATCATTAGCATCTATTGTCGAGTGGTTCCTTCAAGAATTCCTCTGCAGAGAAATATTTAATGTTTTACTTATCAGGTCTTAGATCACTTCAACACACACTGAGCTACCATTAACACACAAATCACTTCTTCAATCATCAAAGGGTAACAATCACAATTTCAAAAATAGCTTTTAACCAGATGGCCGCAGAGGCTATTGAGAATAGTATTTTAAAAAGTGGATGTGTGTGTTTGTGCGTTACCTTTGCCGTGGGCGCCTCAGCTAAACGAATGAAGAGTTTGTTGACGCCTGGAACCGGACTGAAGGAATAAATAAAGTGACTATCCTGAAAATTTAAAAACAGAAATGAAAAAGTTAGCAGAAACAAACGCATCAAGTAGAATATGTAGACACGGCAGACAGACATCCGATACTAAACTAAGGAAACCTGCTTATTAGATGTAAAGGCAAAAAAAAAAAAAAAAAGTCAACAAAGAAGTACAGAGAGAGAGAGAGACCTGCTACCGAGTAGTTCATCCGAGTCTGGCGTGAGAATGACCGACAACGTTTACGTCTTTATCGGCGGCTCTTATAAAAGCACTAACCAGGAAGATGGGAAGCTGGAACTTGTCGTTGAGCACCACGGCGTGAACGCTGCACGGTCCGCAGAGCCTGGCTGTGATCTCGTTCAAGAAGTTAGCGTGGAAGATGAAGAGGAGGATGCCTGAGCCTGGAAGAGGAGGTACGGATCAGGGGTGGATACAGACATCATGCAAGGTTCCTGCAAGTTTCAGCAAGTTAAATTTAAGACCCTTTGAGGCCTTTACGAATGCAATTTAAGAGCCTTTAGCAAATGAGTGATCAACGGGACTCTGGTTGGCTTGTTATTTGTTTTTCTCGATTCCCATTCGAGTCTAATGCCTTTATACCCAAATTCCTCATTTTAATGTTTCCTTCATAAGGTGCAGTAGGATTCAAATTTGTTATTTTCAACAGGCTTCAACCAACAAGTAACTTTAATAGAAACAATTCTTTTGTATTACATTAAGAAGTATCTAGTCCACACACTGCAACACAGTAGCTCTCTGCGTGCTCTGCTAAATTCTGACTGGGCCGCACAGTTGGCATTATTGCTCACTGGTTCCATGTTGGTTTTGTTTTGGAGTTCTCACAGTGTGATCAATACTAATTTGTCCCAAAAACACCTTCGAAAAGCTACACTGAAGTTAAAGCAAGCTGCAGGGCTTGATGGGTTTTTGGCATCACTGGGCAAAAATAACATAATTTACCTTTCAGCATATTGTAAATTAAGTGGTCTGAAGATTGGAAAAGTGGCTTCTCTTTTCCACAGCGGCGTGAAACTGTGTCGTGTCATCTATATTTATATGGAAAGAACTGCAAAAGGAAGGTGTGTATTTTCAAATTCTGCCAACATCGACCCAAAATGAAGCAAAAATCCACTGTTTTTAGTCAAATATCTCCAACATGGAAGAGTTTTAAAGATCAGCTTTAAATGTTGATTTTCGCATCGGAATAGAGGAAAAAAACCCACTCTGGAATGAATTATTGCTGCTCCAAAAATAATTAAAAGCACTGTAATGAAACCTTTATGAATTGGTCTGAATTTCACAACATTTTTTAAAGACATTCTTTGGTCTAATCTGTATATTCACAACTGTCTTGAGTTTTAATATTGGGAAATTATTTCTAGTTCATCTTTATGTTCTGCTTCTGTGATTATATTGACGAGATTTCATTTTTCACTGTCAATTGTTAATTGATGCCTGTGAAACAGTTTCTCCTCAGATCTGTACAAATCTCAAAGGTCCTGTTTTAATCTGGGATTTTGCCAAAACGTTCCCAGCCCTGAGATTCTAAAATTCCATGACCTTTCCAGGTTTTTCACAGTCACGGGAAGCCTGGCATTAGCTTATGTATTTTTCAGATGTGTTCTCTCTGTAACATGCCCTGGTTGGCTAGTAATAGGCTTATAAAATCTAAATACAAAAATCAGTGGATCAGTGATTTCAAAATGACAGTAATAAAGCGTATCTCTTCATTTGAGTGAGATGATTAAGTGGTGTATTTAGAAATGCAACTGGCTGCTCGCAGAACTGATGATGCATGAAATGAGAGAGTGTGTGTGTGTGTGTGTGTTACCCTCTGGTTGTGGCTGTGTCTTGTAGCCAAACTCCATGGAGAAATCCGGTCCCTCACAAAGCCTGTGGCAGGCCAGAGGGAAGACGGGCTCCAGCAGCACCAGACGAGACTCGAAGTACGCCCTGATGGTGTCCTCGGCCACGCTGGACAGCCTGACAGGGACAAGGAGGGCACCGATCACCAAAACAGGAGGTCTCGGAGTGAACAGTGTCTCTCAGACTTTATGGGACAAAATGCTAATGAGTATAATTTTAGAAAGGTGGATTATTGTTAAATCTATTCAAGAGTTTCCATCGTGCAAAAATGACACAAAAAGTTTCGAACAGATTATGATGGAAAATATGGTAACGAAACATTTTGTTTTGTTGACTCTCCTCCAAAACACACATCTCCACAAACCGACCATCTGTTATCCTGGAAAGATCACATTGAATTTATCTGTACAAAGGCAAAACAAAGAATTTATCTTCTCCGCCGCCTCAGGTCTTTTGGGCAAATCCACAAATTCTTCTTTTGTTTTTTTTATTTCTACAGTGTTGTAATACTATATGGTAAGTGTTTGTCCACTACTTTTAGGTTAACACTGCTCCATCAAATTCAACTCTGACCAGAGTTTACACAGAACTCTCTGAATCAGCCTACTATAACAACATTTTCTCTGACTCCAGTCACTTTTTAATACAAATTGTTACCACTAGCTTCTATGACTAAATTAAGTTTTGTGCATCTGTCAATCCTAAAATTAATTCCAGATCAAATGCAGTGAAGGGCCTTGAATATTGTCTATGTTAAATGTGTACATCTTCGTCACGTCTTAATGTTGGTCTTTTCTGTGATATTGCAATTGGAGCTGTTTCATAATCATTAATTATCATTATCATTATCGTAATCATCGCTGAACTCTGACCGTTATCAGTGCCATGTAGGGTGACCAGTAGTGTTGTAGTGAAGACCACCCAAACCACAACCAAGTCGAGACCAGACCAGACACACGGAAAGGGCCTTATGGCAGGGAGGTTTTCCAAATAGACTAGGATTGATATGTTACGATGTGGCAAAACTACTTTCCTTAGCGTAAGTCTGAAATAACAGTCATCAGAAAGGGGTAGATGTGTAGTGGGTGAGACGCATAGAGACGACACAAGCAGTAGAGTTAGTGACTCACTAAGCATTGCTGAACTTATACACTGCTGTATCTTCTCTTTCTGTCTTGTTGTCACAGATGAACTCTTTGTGGTTTAGTTCGCTAAATTATAGAAGACAAAACTGTCAAACTGTCAAGCTATTGGTTTCATTTGAAGCAGGAAGCTACATCAAATCACAGCAAAGATGTTAACAAATAAATAAGACAAGGTATGACATTTGCTCTGAGATTTGGAACATTTCTGAGAAATGGATGGATTGAGTTTATTAACTCATATAGGACAGACTTTAAGTAAAAGTAATCTCCTTGGCTCACTGCTACAGACTTAAGGATGTCTTTTCCTGTGAAACTTCTGCTTCCTTTTATGCTTACAGTTTACTTAGCGTGGGAGTTGGGGATCTTCCACTCAAATAAAATATATTTGTTAAATCCTCCCCTTGCTGAAGGCCTAACCCTATAACCTGCAGAAACACATCCCTTATCGTTGGTATCATGTCCCACAAAGACATACTTTTTGCCCGACGTTTGGCTTCGCATCTAGTCACCCTGATGCCAGATGTGACTCAAAGCTGTGTTTCTCACTCACATGCTGATGTGGTCCTTGATGAGGTCAACCACCATCAGGTTGTTGCTGAGCTTGGCAAAGTACATGGCCGTGTTCTTGCTGTGCTTGGACATGATGTTGCAGTCAGCTCCGTACTCCAGCAGGAGGCGCACCACGTCTGCGTTTCCCCTCTTACATGCCTAAAGTGAAAGGAGAGGACGCATTTACAGACACAGCCTGCGTCTCATGCACAGAATACTCCAGGCTTGTGTGTGAAATGTGGCATTACCTTCATCAGTGCCGTTTCCCCGCCTACTGTTTGAACGTTGACATAGGAACCCGCCTCCAGCAGGATAGCGACCGTTGTCAAGAAATTCTGATGGAGGAAGAAAATGAATAGAAAAATGTGAAATGACAAAAAGTCACCCCAAAAATTCTGAATATAATGTAACTAACAATGTGATACGGGAGACCATGAAGGTACGGTGCTTATCATGAAGTCTACCAGTGACAAAACCTCAACTTTTACTCGTATGCTTTAAAGCTCACAGACAGGAATTTAATTTTGAGAAATAAAATTAAATCTCCCTTTGGCTTACCCAAGCCAACAAGCAAGAAACCTCGGAGCTCTCTTCGACTCAGACTTTAGGGCTCATGTGGTTTGTCTCCAAATCTGCCTTTTATCACCACAAAAATATTACAAAAGTAAGACCATTCTTCTCACTAAGTGGCACTGAGAGACTAAAGCACGCTTTTATATCAAGCATGCTCGACTACTGCAATGCTCTCCTGTCTGGTCTTTGAGGTAATTGACATAATTATATTTCGTTTACTAATATTACCATTTTCTTATATGACCTGGTGCATACCTCACATGGTGTTGACTTCCATAGGTCCCTCATAATACTAAACCTCATTACAGAGATGCCGTCTTCTCATTTTCTTGTGTTCTATTGGGTGATACATGTGGTTATAGAGCGATTGTGCTCGAAATGTAACGGCTGAAATAAATCCTATACTGGTGTGCAGAGTTTTTTCTCCTGTCGAGTCTTCAGAACTCTGCAGCCTGAGCGCTTACGAGGACCAGAAGGTGAGAACACATCACACCAAATCCTTACATTGGTTGCCTGTCAGTTTCTGTATTGATTTTAAACTACTTATCAATTCATGGTCTTGCACCTTCATATGTATCTCTCATGCTACCAGCACGATGCCTCGGGTCCTCTGGCATGACTCTGTTAGTTGTTCTGAAGTGCGGGGCTTAAATCTTTGTTGAGGTAGCTTTTACGCACCGGGCAGTTGGATCAATCTGCTGGAGGACCTGAAAGCAGCTGGAAATGTAGAAACTTTCAAACGCAAACTGAAAACCTACTCTTCAGCCTGGCCTGTTCTATTGCATTTATGTTGTAGTTTTATTGTTTTATGTGTCGTCTTTGTAATCTATTCAATCTAGTTTTCATTTCAATCTGTTATGTGATTTGTTCCGTCTCGTTATCAGCTCATCAGTCTCAGCTGCACTAACCTGTACGAAAGGCGCTATGGAAATAAAGTGAGCGATTACAATTTATGTCCAGACTCGTAACAGGCCACGTTACCTTCTCGGCGGCGTGCATCAGCGCTGTGGTGCCGTTTTTCTGTCGTCCGTTCACTCGCCCCCCTTTCTTTATCAGCAGCCGGAGGATATCATCCTGTCCCCCTGCTGCTGCCAGCATACTTAAGGACATACCACTGACATCCTAAGGACAAATACAAAGCACACTGTTACTGACAAAGTGGGTAACGTGAACACAAGCCCGCTAAACCGTCTGCATTCTAATCTGGAGTTTGGACTGTACTGCAGATAGAGCCAGATGTCTCAACACCTCATTTCGGCAACATACATTTGGTTTCTGTTTTGTATCGCAGACGGCAGAGAGACAACTGTACAGTAAGCCGCCACATCAGAATCTCGTTTAGGGATAACTCGGCTACAATGGTGGGCTGCACTGTTGAGTTTAACATTAATCATTTCTCTACAGAACTACAATGGCTGACAAAGTGAAAAGTAATGATTCATTTGTCAGACGTTAACTAGAGCTCTAGTTAACGTCATCTTTTTCGTTAAGCTCGTACAGATGGTGTGATTTTGTTGTTCAAGCTGCTCTCTCGGACACCGGTCATTTATCTTGCTTAAGTAACCGGTGTGCTGTCAAGCCACTCCGCCAAAAATGAATTTCAATGTAGTATATGAGCAGGGTTGGTGAGGTTACGTTTGTAACACAGAAGGCCTCAGTGACTGTAACAGATTACGATGGCATGCGAGTAGTTATTCCACAACAATGCATGTAAGGTACTTGACTTGAAAGCCCCACAGTTTACAACTCCGTTAAAGAGAAAGTTTGCGTTCAGTTCAGGTCAGTAAATAAAATATGCATTTCCGGTGAAAACAATCATTTTCCTATTAGTCTCTCAGCAGAAACTGAATCAGCGTGGTAGTCAGTAAGTTTTAATAGCACTAATGTCAATTATTCCTCCATTATGTTTTTAATCCATACATCGTCTAATCCTGCTTATGTGCAGGGTCTTGGGGCTGGAGCCTATCCCAGACTCTGGCCATGAGACAGTGTACATCCTGTCTATTAAAAAGATAACACACGTAGAAAGACGTTCGCACAGACAAGTGACAAACTGAAGGAAAAAAACAACTTTAAGTGTCTTAGCAAGGTGGTGTTTCCCCACGTGCCTCCAAACAGCTTCAGCGCTCCTTGGCATTAACTCTAAGGTCTGAACGCCAAAACTCTGTCATTGGTGTTCTATCGAGTTGAGATCTAGTGAGGCCACAGAATAGGATTCAGATCATTTTCATACTCGAACCATTCAGTGAGCCCTCGTGTCCTATGGGTGGGGGCACCGTCACCCTGGAGCAGACACCATCAGGTTTTTGCTTTCATTTGTCACTTATCCGTACATTCACAAAATGCAGGCAATGTACAGTTGGTAATTAACATAACCATTGTCCTTAGAGTGTATGAGAAAAATTAAACACCTGAATGAAAGAGGAGAACCATGTGTGCAGAACATTTTCCTAACCATGTTTGTAAAGGCAAAAGGGTAAAATACTTCTTAATGTGCATCTTCACTCAATACAAAATGTGCGCTAAAGGTGATTAAGAAACAATATTAACATTGGCTTAACTACGGCAGAAGATGACGCAGCATTTCTACGGCGATTAATATACTATGTACTACAAACTATTCACAGTTATTGATAGTCTTTAAAACAGTTCAGAATACTTGTTGCATGTTTACTGGATGCAACACTTAGTCATAATATATTTGCATAGATGACAAATGCAATACGTTACTAATGGTGAATAAAAATACAAAGGCTGTTGGCAGGTGATAGCAAAAATCTTTCAACAATTTCAAGAAATCTCATCAACAGGAAAAACGTGCATTTAGAGCTGTCTTAGTGTTATGAAAAATAAGTCTGGATAATAAAATAAAATTAAAAAAATATATATTATAAAATGATTACAAATGAAAATTAAAACCAACTAAACATGGTCTTGGGAATCGGAAACATTGACATTCAACCACACAAAAACAAACCCCACAGTGGTGACGTGTCGCAACAAATTTTAAGCCAAGAAGCGTTTTATTGTACAAGCAGACGTTATACGTTCCTTACAATAATTGATATAAAAGCTTTAATTGAAGGCAACATAATTACAAATGTATGAAGAGTGACACACACATGTTCTTATACAACAGCAATGAAAAAAATGTGCCTACTACAGGGGGAAAAAAAGAATTTTGCAACAACAAACAGCAAAGGTAGTATATGAACGATCATATATAATTCAACTGTGGATCTTCCACAGATTATTTTCCAGACACAACTGTAGAGTGCGATGCTACCTACCGTATATACTGTAACACAGATATACCCCTTTCACACAGAAGCAACAAACCACAAAAGACCTGCTGCCTTTGGTGCGAATGAGCGGACATGAAACTAACTAGTTTTTGAGATTTATTTTCTGGAGATTTAAAATGTCAACTGCAAATGTTTAAAACCCTTTTGAGAGGTGGAGAGGAACTGAATAAAACACAGCCAAAACTAAAAATGCATACAAAAGTTAAATGGTCGAAAACGTCTACATACCCTTGGGGCATCATCCTGTGGCATGTTGTGATACCACCAAGATTCAGCTAATCATGAAATATGAAATATGCATTTTTGTACAATTTCTAAACTGCAATTGCAGTTAAAGGTGATAATACTGAATATCTGAATTAAGTTCCCACCCTAACAACAGGGAAAGAAGCCCTTCTCAATCAATTTATGTCCATCCCTAGTATCTTCAAAAAACATCTGCGATGTCTTTCATTTTCATCTTGTTTTAATCCTGTAACGCAATAAATTTTATATCACTTCACTTCTGTAAAAATTAGAAAATCCTAGACTTGTGGACTTAAGTGCTGAGGTGGTTCGATGAGGCAAAATTTAACAGGTCCAACTGGATTTGTTGTGTTAGATGAAATTCAAATATGATCAAAACTAATTGTTAACAACATAAGGCAACATGATCTTGGCAACTGGATATTTATGTCAAAAGGACCAAATTAAAAAAAGCTTAACAATGCAAACAACGCGCTGTTCGACTCTAATAAAAGTACATCAACATGTAGTAAATTTAGCAAAATGCTTGTCTCGTGTAATGTAACCAAGACACGACCAAAGCTCTCTGCAGCTTGTTAATACATATGAAAAAAAAATACATATAAATGACGAAGACAACAGAAAAATATAGCTTAATACTTAGGTGAGAGGTATACACATGAAGCTCCTAATTCTCTAACATCAGCAAGGAAGGTATGCCATTACTGCTGCAGGCTATTAGGGGCCATCTACACTATAGGCTACTGGCTAAAGCAGGAATACAGTACACTTGGGCCAGGCATTTAAGAATTACAGTTTGTAAAGCAAGTCCAAGCACATCTATCATATTGGAGGGAGGTTGCAAATATTTGCTGGTAGGTGTTCTATTTCTTTTGTGATCATCAAAATTGATAAGAAAAAAATGCTACCCAAAACACACAAAGATATATGTTCTAGTAGGTTTTAAAGTAAACAAGAGTAAAAATCCCTCTGGAAATGTAAAGTCACTGAGTCTACCTTTGCTCAGTGCAGGGTGGGAAACGCCCTGGTCACGATAGCTGGAGAGTCCCAAACAATTCAACAAATGCTTTCACCATTTTCACAAACATGTATAAAATTGTGGAAGCAGGTTTGGGCGCCACAGTGACAACTTGTTAAGTCAACAAGGTTTACGTTTACAAGATGTTCACGATTCTAAATTAGACCACTCACTAGAGATAACCTATCATGATCTGAAAAACTGACAGTGCAACATAAGTGACTGTGGTTCACATGTATTTTGTAATCTAACCATATTAAACATTGATATGCTTCTTTTGAGCCAAAGCTACAGTACAAACTCCCTTACTCCCACCAATTTAGTGTATATTCATGCAAAAGCACACCAATAGCTTGGTCCTTTGGACCTGAATCAGATTTCAGGATCTTTTTCAATTGTGTGATTCAAAGAATGGCAGGGCAGTCTGCAAATGTTGTCAAGATCTGCATGGCTACTGAGACCAAGGTTCACTGACAGTACATTTTACAACATTTCTCGTCTACTGAATTTTGTAAGTCCCATATAATTCAAGCTTAAAGCCGAAGGCCTAACACACACACACACATCTGAAATGTCACTGACCCCATGTTGTTCTGTTCCATGTCCTTTAAAATATTTACAGGGATAGATAAACGGGACCATCCCAATCAGTGTTTGGATTTTGTATCTCTGGTTCCAGTCTTTCAGTTTGTTTGGAGGCAACTGCAGTACCTCTTCTTTTCATTGACTGAATTGAGTTATGTACAAAATATTTGACTTCCCTCCACGTCCTGCTGTTCAAAGCAGGTTCAGCAGCCAAGCATGCATCACAATCCTTTTTGCCTGGCACTTTAACCAGTTTACAGAAGTCTCCAAGCTGACGCCTGACTGCTGCTTGTTCCTCCTCACTCCACAACCTCTTGTTTCTCTTTTGAGTTTTGACAACGGGAGGGATTTGTTTTCCTGTAGTGGACATGGGTGCACTCCCATGTCCCACTGTTGCTCTGTCAGACAGACTCGGCCCAAGGAGTGTTGGGACAACCTGTGCAGTTGTAATGGACCTGGGTGGACTTGGGGGGTAAGCTGGTGCACTTGAATGGTTTAGAGGTGTGAACGAAGAAACGATTGGTCCATTTCTGTCATTTATTGGTGAAAACGAAGGGACCATTGCTGTATTCAGTTGTGTGAATGTAGGGACCATTGAGGTACTGGGAACATTAAGTGGACTTGGAGGATTGAGTGGGGTAAAGGTAGGAATCATTGATGAACTTGCAGGATCCTGTGGTGAATACACTGAAGGAGGTGGCATACTTGTGGCATTTTGTGTATACGAAGGAGACATTGGCAGAATTCGGTTGTTCTCTGATGTGTATGCGGGGTGCATTAACGCATTTGTAGTGTTGTGCGGCGTAAATGTGGGAACTACTTGTGTATCGGTAGCATTCAGCGGTGTAAAGGTAGACATTAACGTTGGACTTGTGTAGACCATATTTGTACTGGCAGAACACAGGGATACATAGCCTGAAGTCATCTCTTGGGGAAATGGTGTGGATGATTCCCTCAAGTCGGATGGCGATGCAATTGGCATACAACAATTCGAACTCAGGTCATCTGGATGCACTGTTGTCAAACTACAGGCAATGTTTCCATCTTCCATATCTTTTTTTGTGTTTTGGGCTCCAGCTTTTTGACTCTTTGGATTCAAAACATCAGTATTTCCTTCAGGTTTCTGTTGGTTGTATCTCCTCCTAAATGTCTGTAGTGTATTGTGTACATAGTTTTTGACATCTGTCCAAGATCTTCCAACCAGATCTGGTTCAGCAGATATGCAGGCATTGCACTCTTTTTTCCCTGGAACCTTCATCCTTGTAATAAATTCACCTAAAAATCGCTTCACTGCAGCCTGCTCCTTTTCACTCCAAGGTCTTCTCTTTATAGCAGCTTTTGATACAGTTCCTAAAAAGATGGAGAATGTGAAAAATCATGGTTATAAAGAAAATCAAGAGAACTTCACAGAAATAAGACAACAGTAATCTCAACTTAAAATGACAGAACTATGTTGACTGTTGAGGATACATTTTATTTTGGGCAAGACTTTTTTCCGAGACCATCTGATAAAGAGCTGTAGCCTGTGTGGATGGACCATGGGTCTGAACAATTTTATAGTCAGCAACAAATAATCAACCTCAGAGTTTAAGTTAGTAATAAGTAAATAACATAAATGAGATCTCACGAGAGGCCTCAGAATAATGAAAAAATGTCATGGCTATTTGATACCATCCAAACTGAAGACTGTGATACCACTGAAAGATCCAGAACAAGCAAGTAAGTCAACTTCGAGTATCATTTCCTTTTTTCCATTGTTTAAATATAGTACATGGGCATTTATGATGAAAAAAGTCAAAATAAAAAGGATCCATAATAAAACAAAACACACTCACCGTCACTTGCGGTGCCTGGTGTACTTGACGGTAGTGTTCGGTCCATTTTGAGCAGTTGTTTGCTCACTTCCTCCAGCTGTGATGCATTTTTGGAGAGTCTGCAAATCTCCTGACTGCTACTTCCCACCAGCTTGGCCACTTGATCTAGTTCACGTTCACAAAGGCTCATAAGCTGCCAGCAGCTGGCAATTTGCTCTCTTAACGACGAGGACAGAAGTGCTTCTGGGTTTTTAACTCCACATTCCATTGCTGCCCTTCGGAAACAATCCAATCCTCTGATGAAGGATGGGCCTTCCGTCCGTGCAAACAGGTACGGGTTACTTTTTGACACACCTGCTTGCTCACGATTTTCAATGAGTAAGTCAATTGACAAAACCATCCTTTCTGTGAGTAGAACTAGCATGTTCCTTCCATACTGACCTTCTAGTTCCAAGCTTGTGAAACAGTCACCAAGGTCCAGCTCCAATTTTGTGCTTTTCCTTATCTGATCCGCAGAGGGTGCAAATGATCCCCTGTTCTTTTTGTTGGTGTAAGTTTGCAAGAGCATTCTGCCAATATTTCCTACACGTCCTCTGTTGAAGAGACACACATCTGCCAGAGTGGCCTCACTGAGTTTTTTCCATGTTGACAAACTGGGACTTTCTTTTAGTTCTTTCCTTGCTTCATCTTCTTCTCCTGTGATGAACTGGTGGAGTTTCATCAAATCTTCAGTCACAGTAGATTTGTCTACTTCCACTTTCTTGACCTCTTGCTTTACAGATAATGCAAGAGCTTTGCGAGAAAAACACTCATTCCATTTTGTATCAAGAAGCTGTATGAACTTTTTCACTTCACTTTCAGTTTCACTGTCCTCTGTCATACGACTTTCTCCAAAAGCTATTTCAGCAGCCCTTTTCAAGGAGTAACCAATCTTTGAGACAAGAGAAACCGTTTTAAACTTGCTGGAAGTGGGATCAAAACCACTTGCTCTTTTGGCCCCTTTAACAGCTAATTCAAATCTGGAAGGTAGACATATTTCATGCAAATACTGCACACTGTTGTCAAGCTCATTTACAGCTAGTACAAATCTACCCAGTTCCCTCATTTTTTGCGCAATATATGCAAACTGAGACTTGTCGTGGTCATACTTAGCAGACAATGCATTGCCATATTTACAAATAAGTGGGTCATTTCTGATATGCCTCGAGATGTCATCTTGATGCATGATGTGAATGATTTCCTCACAGCCTCCAGTTAAGAACTCTGACATTGGGAGCAGTCGGGAAGAAGCACTGTGGACTCTACCTTTTTTTGTCCTTTCAGAGGACTTTTGGTCTCCTTTTCTGGCCTTACATGACCGCTCATGTCTCCATAAATCAGTTTTGCGATAAAAAGCAAAGCAGTACTGGCAGGGCAGAAAGTCACGAACAGATATGCTGGTATTTTTTACCTGTTTTTTGGTAACAATTTCACCCTCTCCACTTTTGAGAACTTTGCAATTATGTTCATAATCTCCTTTATTGCGAATTTGGTCAAGCAAAGTTTGTCTGATTTTGGAACCTTTGGGAAAGTGAATCGCATGGGCAACATCTGTTTCCTCTGAATGTCTCCTTTCCAAGTGCTTTGTAAGTTGGGTGAAAGCCATTTTGCAATATAAACAAAAGTGCTTTTTGCATGTCTCTTTTTTCTCTTCATCTGCTGTGCTAGGTGGTGTTTCAAGTACTTTCTTACAGGTCCTTAAACTTGTCCGTGTTGGCTGTCTTTGCTCCTCAGTTCTCCTGCGGCATCGTGATTGTCTTTTAACCACCTCCTTTGAATCAGACTCAGATTGAACTTGTTCTGAACTATCTGAGTGACCTGCCACCACATCCTCTGCCTCATCACTTGAGTCATTTGCTTTCTCTGGCAAACTTTGTTCAGTGGCTACACTCTTTTGTTCAGTGTTTTCAGTGCCCCTTTTCACCATTCCTTCTGTATTTTGTGTCGGTTCAGAATCATCAAAGTTCATACTCATTTCACTTGATAAATCATCTTTTGTGTCATCCGACATTTTGTCTTCTTGAGTTCCCTCCTTAGTAGATGAATCACAACCAGCGTTTCTAGATTCAAATATATCCATCCCATCTTTTTGGGTCTGTTCAAGTTCCCCCACTTGTCCAGTGTTTGACCCCGTAGGACCCTTTGGCATTTTCACACCATCTTGTGTGATACTCTCTTTTACCCTTGGAGAACCCTCTTCATTTCTTGCATTGTCAAGGTTAGAAGTCAATCTAAGAGCATCACCCGAACTTCTCTCTTCAATCACGCTTCTCTCTCCTTCAAATGACCTCTTCTCACCAATAGTACACGCCTGTAAAAGAACAAGTATATGTAAGACTCAGTGCCAAATCAAATCCCATGAGTAATTTGAATGAGTAAACTTAGAAACCCATTAGAATACAAATGGGGGAAATAAACAGACTAAAATTTCGTTTGTATTTTGGTTGTCAAATGGGGGTAGTAAGTAATATTTCGTTTGCATTGACTTTTCAAAATCTTTTGCACATTTTGCACACTACTGTATTACGCAATAGCACCTTGGCAATGCCCCACCAAAATCCAGGCTCATTCAAACAGTCAATGTGATGGCCACTCATCATTTTTAGGCCAACATCTGAGTGAAAAAAAAAAAAACCCTGATACCTCAAATCTCCGGTACAAAAACCACATATGACCCATTTAAGAACAGTTAATGGCTTTATTGGATCAAGCATTGACTACAACCTTTTGACATTGTAAATGTCTAACCAAGAATATGTAGTCATGGGTGTTGGATGAAATGCTTCATGGACAGAACAAAATATGCATTGAAACTAGACCTAAGTTCATGATCATATACATGGAGATTTTGACTTAGCATTGCAGCATTTTTACAGTAATATCTGTTCAACCGGCGATTTAGCACAAGCGGTCCAGAACCAGGCTACATACAGATGTAGTTTTGAGCCATTTACATCAAGACATAAGTTTGTTGACTACACATTATCTAGGCTTTTAAATGTTGATGGTATGATATAAAAGGATTTAAAAAAAAAGGCTGTGAAGACATAACAGAGGTGCTGCACATGTTCTGATGATGAAGATGTTCTAAAAGTATATGTACCTGCTTCAAAGGGTCCAAGTGCTTCATATGTTCAGTGTCTTGACTTGTTCACTGCAAAAAAAAGAGGACACCATAGTCTCTAATTGGCACACATATTACGGTAAATATACAATAAAAAAACAAACATTTGTACAATAATATAAATTAAAGAGCCATTAAAGACATCAGATCAAACGAGGTGGTGGAGTGAATAGTACAGAGACTGGCATGCTACCACAAGGTTTGTTGGCATAGTTAATGCAAGTTAATGTAACTTTAAAATTGGTAAACATAGCATTTATACTTAAAACAGAAGCAGTTTTAGATTGCACCTTGGATCAACACATTTAATCAAGCAGTAGGCAAAATAGTCCTCTAATTTAAAATATGCACTGTATCCTACACAGCTGTTTCTGCTTTATAAAACAGTAATTGCATTCTTAGATTACATCACTCTATTGTAAAATGCCTACACAGTTCTAACATTTCTTAAGAGATAATGTACTTATTTTAATCAATTTAAGAAAACATGTGAGGTCACATTCTTACCTGGATTCGTTGCCAGAGAAAGCTGTGTTGAAGCTTTGAAAAATGTCTTGAGGCGATGATTTGTAGACAGGCATGAGACAGTGAAGTGTATGGATGTGGATCTTAAAAAGACAACTTCCTTTGTGCACAATTTTGAGAAAAAACGTCATTTTATAAGCAAGTATAAAAGCACTGAAGTAGTTAATTTTTTGGATCCTGCGGTGAAATCGTCACTGCAAAATCATGGAGCCACAATAAGCCATTTTCCAAATGTCAGTTAATTATATTCCACTCTTGCTGGTAGTGATATGTAACTTAGAGATTTGTAGGGAGGTTTTCATAGAAATCCCACAGAGGTTCCAGATGTCAAAATCTAATCAAGTCAAATCAATGAGAAAAAAATTGCTTCTGTGATTACAAAAGGAATAATAGTGCCATCATAAATATACCACCATTATGATTTAAAAGCTCTTAAACTTTCCACATGGGACTTTGCAAACACTGCAGCACTTGTTTATGATGAAAGTTATTCATACACTTGCAAAAATGCTGCTTCTCCTTTCACAAAATATATATTACATACTAGAAGTTTGATTCTGGCGCAGTATCGGTTCATCTATTTTTAGTGCTGAGGATGTGGGCGTGCAAGTATGAAACCTTATTAGATCTCCATTTGACACCAACCGAACCACATTAGACTGGTAATCCACAAAATTCACGTTATTTTTTGAAAACCAAACTGCATAATCACTCCCACACATACACACCGGGGGCAACCAAGGTGCAAGCTGTACAATATGTAAAATGTGCTTAAGTTTTGAAATTGAAGACTCAAGAAGCCGCAAGATACATTTCAAGACAAAGTTTCTGACACAACCAAGTCAGAAAATAGAAAACACAGATGCTTGTGGGCGAACAGATTTATAAAATGCATCAGCATAGATCATTCTGAAGAACAAAAAAAAAAGCTTACCTCTTGGTCCAGGTTGTAGTCCTCTTTAGAATTAAGTGCTAATTTTACAGCCATGTAATCTCCACTTTTCACAGCATCCCGCAACTCACCTGACAGGAAAAAGACAGGTTTTAGTCATTAACAAAAAACAAAACACATGTATCGCTGCATTAATTGTTCAGTTATCCTTTGGTATTATGCCGAATATGCTTTTAAATATTAAACATTTTTAGATGACTCATCATGCACTTGGGGGCAAATGGAACTTGTGATCATCAGCTTAACCACCATATAAAATCATGATCGACTGTATGTGTGCTGTAGTGGCAATAACACTTGGTGAGAACTGTGTGTCCGAACATCAGCTGACTACAGTTTGCAGACATTTCAGCTTTGTTTCTACACAAATCTTGCATATTTTTTCTCTGCCAAAGAAGTTACGTGATCACCTGCCTCTGTCTGTCAGCGGGACTGTGCAAAAAAGACGGAAATGTTCATGAAACTTAGTGGGAGGGTAGAACATGGGGCAAGCACAAACCCATCAGCTGTGATTAACTGGTTACTGTGGAAATGGAGATACTCACTGGGTGAAAGTGGAGGGCCCGACAAGATCTCATCCTCTCCATTCAAATGTTTCTGAAAGTCATCCAGCGTCATCCAGTCCAGGTTGAGATCCATTCCTAAACTCAACGTGGCTTGGCCCTTGTCTGCACAACACACAATATAGAGTGACAGACATAATTAGGTGGCATACTTAATCCTTGAGACTATCTCTCCAAAAACTCATTTTGTGCTTGTAGTAAAATGTGAATTGTAATGTAATGGTAGTAAAATTACAGTAGCATGTTAAACTTGATCAAAAAGGAACAAATTTTACATCTTAATCTATGGCTGGGTACCCAACTTCAACACTTTTATGGCACCGACCACGTTCCTTAGATACGATCAGATATCAAAAAAAAGTCTTGCTGTTTGTCACCAAATTTCAATACCTCAGGAGTAAATCTCATCAGTGTCAGTGCACGCAGCAGGTGACGTCAAAAAATAAATATGATATGCTCTGTGATCGGTGAAACACACCAGATTTGTCAGCAGCCTCTAGTGGGTCCTGGGCGTCCTGATTGTCTTCACAGGCCATGTAGAGTCTGGGTTCGCTGTCCTCTCTCCTCCTCGTCCTGTTGTCTGTTGAGGTTCTTCTCTCCCAGCTGGGTCGCTGCGTCTCGTCCGTCCTCTCTTTTCGCTCCCGGGAATCCTCTCGAGGCTTGGTTGTGGATTCCTCTCCTTCCTTCTCGTCGCTGTCGAGGCTGAAGCCGTAACTCTGGCCTGGTCTGGAGACTAGAGGAACTGAAAAGTGATCATCTTTCTTAGGGACTGCGTTGCTATAAGACAATGGAACAACCAACCAAAAAGCATAATGGTTGCCATTCTCTTTTTTTAACCATACAACTTCTCGCTGGCTATAGTAGATACATTCATAAAGTAGTGTTATGTCAGAAATACAAATCCTGTTGAGTCAGCCTCATCAAAAACAATAACTAAAGGTGTTTATCCTTTTTACATTACATTTTTCTATTCATTTGTATGATGCATACCATCTGATTGCTTGGTCTTCTCCGTCTTTTCAGGCTCTGGTTTCTGAACTGGAGATTCTTTGGTTGGCTTGAGGAGCTTCTCTATCTTGCCTATTAACTAATGTTGGAAAAAAAAAGTCTTGTTAGCAAGTAATTGAACAACAGGTTACAACAAATAGAGCCAACATTAATTAGCCAGGTTAAAAATTCTGTAACCGTTTATGTCGACAACATAATCATGTCCTGATATTTCTGATGTTTTTTTAAGTCAAGTACCATCAACTATGATTTAATTTCAGTTAGGACCCTGCATTTCCATTTGGCTACCACAAAACACAAAAAGTTGCTAAATATATTCTCTGCGCTGATTTGACAAGACTCCTCTTTTCCAAACATTTTGACTTTGATGATGCTTCTGAATGGAAAAGCAGTGAAATTACGGAAATGGCCGTACATTCATAAAGTAAATCAGGAAAATTTTGATTTAAGAAGATACATTCATGACACATTTTTTTAGAAAATGGCAGCAGGTACTATACATTTAATTTAGCAATTTCATCTAAGTGAATGCACTGAGCTTCACTGAAAGAAAATAGATGTGGTACTGCTTTGATCAGTGAAAAAGGAACAGGTTCCTTCCAAAGAAATTCAAGGTAAATGTTTTGTTAAAGTACAAAAAGCTTTGCTATTTTATTTCTCCATGATGATTTAAAAAAAGATTTTGACTTTGACATTTAAAAGATGTCACCTCTAGCTTTGACAAACTATAATGAGTGAGAACCAAAGCGTTTAATTGCTAACGTAATCTTCAGATTAATCAGTAATGATAATAATCATTATTTGCTTATCTGTTAATAGAACACAGTGTACCTTTGTGGGTTTGCTGCTGCTCTTCTCTGGAGTAGGTTGATGAACCGGCTGCCTGCGGGGGGCGCGGTCCTTGGCCTCACAGTTCAGCAGGAACTTCTCAAACAGGTTAGTGGAGCCTGCGTCCTTCTGTACCAACACGTCCTCTTTCACCACCTCGTCCTCCTTACCCTTGGTGCTGCTGGCCGCTGTGACAGAAGACGAGGAGGACGACGAGGACGTGGAGGAAGATGGGACTTTGGGTGGTGCTGAGGCACTCTCCTGCCCTTTGCTCTTAGCTTTCTTATGTAGGGTGGAACTGTCACTGGAGTCTGATGAGTGTGGAGCAGGATCCTCTTTGGCCTTAGAGGTGAGGCTCTTAAGTTTTTGGAGGCTGCTCTCTTTCTGTGCAGCATCAGCCTTTTTGCTCTTCTTGTCTAGGATGAGGTCCTTAAAGCCCTGTAGCTTAACTTCCCACTTCCCCTTTTTCTGTTTGAACTTGTCATCCCAACGTATCTTTTCTAAAGACTTTGGTACAGTCTCTGTTGATGTAGTGTCGTCCATTTGGGACTCCGATGGACCTTCACTTATGTCGTCCTCTATAGGGGCAGTAGCCTCATCTTCAGAGGTTTCAATTTTTCGCTCCTTCTTTCCCTTCTTTTTCTTCCCCTCATCTGCCTTTTCTTTCCTGTGTTTTCCTCCATCTTTTCCCTTTTCTTTCTTGTGTTTTTTGCTGGGAACAGGCTCATCATCCTCTTCTTCAGAGTCAACCACCCTCTTTTTTGATTCAGTCTTTCTCTCCTTAGGTGGAGAGGGTGGAGTCAGAGGTCTGTCTTCTTCATCCGTCTCTGGTGCTGGCAGAGGCCTGAGCTCCTCCTTCCGCTTTTCTTTCTTCTTCTTCTTTTTCTCCTTTGGAGGAGGTTCTTCTTCCTCCCGGATCTTTTTCTTTTTCTTCTTCTTCATGGGAGCATCATTTGGACGGTCTTTGTCACTGTCACTCTCTGAGTCGGCATCAAAGACGTCACTCTTTGTAGGCAGCGGTTTCTAAGAGAGGAATAAGAGAAGAAATCTCACATCTTAGGAATATTTATTGTGAAGTGTGAAGCAGGCTCTTCAGATCTTTATGAGAAGCAACTATACTTCCCTGCCTACGAACTAATGGTAATTAGTTTCTGGCAGGTCTCATAACCAGTTTTGTTTTTTTTAAATTCATCTAAAAAAAAACAAACACCCAAATTCAATCAGTAACACCCACACAATTCTGAAATGCTTCTCTGTCTCCATCACTTTGCAGTTACCTCAGTTACAGTGAATGACAATCACTTATTAGGATTATACAGTGTTCCAGGAAAGCACAAATGTTATTTATTCCAACTAAAGTCTCCTGCCAAAAATCCGCTAATACTTCAGTTTCAGTATTAGCTTTAAGAGACTACAACATTAACTCTTAGCTTGGAACGCAGAATCCTGTACGTATAAGACATAGACAAGGAAGATCGACGCCCCCATTCAGTTTCAAACAGGGCGTTCATACAGTAATTTGGTGATCAAGTGTTGCTGTTCTTCCATTGAGTGTGCACTTGTTCAGTCCTTGCTGTTTTACAGAGCAGGCACTGTGACAGTTTGTTAGCAGGAAGCTGCTATACCCTGTTCAAGCCATTAATGAGGCCTACATACTGCTGCAGACTGCTGTGTCTTGGATATATTGCCATCTTCCGTCAATTAAAGGATATTAGCATTTGAGACCTCATTCTTTCTTTCTTCTCTGGAGATACAAACTCGCTGCCTGAAGGTCGATGCTCAGAAACATCCGAACACAGCAAAACAAGAAGGAAATGGAAGATATAGGCAGAGGGCAGCGTCTCTGCAGGTAAATACACCACCACACACTGGCAGATGGTCAGAAGTGATGACCAGGATTATTATTTTAAGACTCTGTATAGTCGTTTTTTTTTTAAATGAAAATATAAGATACTTTACTTTTAATATAAACAGTTAGCTAATTGCCATTCCCATATAGGTTTGCACTTTTCTTATTCTTATCACAATTAAAATGTAATACCTCTCTCCTTTTAATGTTTTGATTCCTGTAAGACACTCATTCCTTCCTCTCTCAAACATACACACCCTCAGCAAAAAACAAACAAAAACATTTTTTTAAATCACACACGCAGCACTGCAGCTGCACAGACGTTGATGGTGGTTTGCATCTTGGGTTTCTCTAGGAATTCACTTTCTGTCTTTTTTTTTTTTTTTTTAATTTCAGTAGTGTTCAGGCACAAATCAGATATCTTTTCCAAGCTGCAGTTCATAAACACATCCCATTTTTGTTCAGCAAACATAATAAACAGTTGCAAAGTCACAGGACACAGACATACAGACACTGCACTGCCCTGTGAGGCGAGTAGACAAAAGTAGACAGAGATGTGCATCAGCTTAATGTTACTGTCATTTACCGACATCAAACTTGCAGAGGAGAGAGCATAAGATTACCTGATTGCCGTTCCCGCATTTCACTCTCATGGTGATTTTTTTCTTCTTCTCTTTTAGTGACCAGAAGGATAGTTCTGCTTCATCCTCTCATTGTTGTAAACATTAACACCTGCTTCAAAGTGAGGGGGGAGGTGGAGCCCTTGTGTAATTTGCGGAGCCCTATACAACTTGGCATAGTGAGCATACAGGCCTGTCTGGGAATTTGATAGCTTTTAATAACCTACGCCAATTATTTGAAGTGAATAGAAAAGGCATTTACGGGTATATTTAATGTCTAGGTTCCTGAGCTTTAACACATATGTAATTTTCTCTCTGCACCTTAGAGTCAGACCCCTGCAGGCTTATGTGAAGGTGATACGTACCTCCTGTACATTTTCTTGGTTGCATGTAAAAAAGCTGTCACCAAATGCTGGCTTCAGAGAAACCCTCGCTACTGTGGACATTTTCACAGGGATTACAAACTACAAATACTCTGTGAATTAGATGATTTACAGCCTTTGTCAACAGAGGGACTAGGGGATAAAATACTTCAAGAAATGGGACTGCTACTCACTGGAAACGGACCCTGAATCGGGTTTTTCCTCCTCCTCTTTCCTACATCAGGCATCAATGTTGAAATCCCTGAGCAGTAAACTGTACCGTTTTCATTTCTTTACTTAGTTAATAAGCAGACTGGCCTTAAGAGAACGGTTTGTTATTTATTGACTTAATATGTAGACCGGTCCTCAGCGAAGTTTATTTACTTCTTAATTTATTCCTCATCAGTATTGTTTTAATGAAATGCAGTTTGTGTGGGATTGTGCACTCCTGATGGCGACTTACCACACTCTTCTTGGCCTCCGCTTCTTTCTTGGCCTTGGCATCAGCGAGAGACTTCTTAAAGGCGAGGAGGACCTCTCGACAATCCTCCAAATGAGCCTCTGGCTCCCAGGTGTCATCGTCAGAGCAGTAATTCTTCCAGCGGACTCTGTAGAGCACTTCACCCTGAAAACACAAAGATGATATGAAGCTCAATCATCACCTACACATGGAATAATTATTACACATCTTTAGGAGGCGGCCATAAGCATTTACATTCTCAGATTAATGCGTGAAAAACTACAGCAAACATATTCGTCCTTTAGGAGTGAAATTATTGTGCTACTGCCTTAATTCAATTCTTTCAGATATGCATTAGCTATAAAATACTGTAACGTAACTTAATATACCCCTCAAGGGAAACTTCTACTGGCATTTACTATAAGGAAAAAGTAAGTATACAAAAAAAACCCAAAGCAAAACAAAAATAAATTGGTGCTAAAGAAACTTAAGGTGTTTTGTTCAGTTTCTGGGTCTACCAGGTTAAAAGTCAAAGTTTCTCTGCCCATGTATTTTGATATGAACTGAACTTACATTATCTTGAGTGTTTTTCAAGAAACATTTTAATCATGCATTTTGTTACTTGCTTTAACCCTGACGTTAGAAAAAGTTGTATTTGTATTGAGTTTCAGTTTGAGCAACTTTACACTTTTAATAAGCTGTTCTTTTAGCCTTGAAAGATAAACCGACTTTGTTGCACAAATGCAAATGCTTAAAAAAAAAAACAAAAAAAAAACACCCTTGAAATCCTGTTAAGGCAAAAACTAACTTCTTAAAACTACAGTATTGCTTCGGTGCATTTAAAAATACTGAGTGAATGTGAAGAACCTTTAGTGTCAGTGAAAAAGCTGAAATAAAAAATAAATAACTAAAATAGGCTCAGCACATCCACATCAACAGAAAAAAACCACCTCCTCATTTACTATGCACACTCAGGTGAAGGGCCAGTTAATATTCAAGTGTGAAAATGTGTCACTGTCCTGTGACAAAGCATGTCTCTGTGCAACAAAACAGGTTAGAAATGTACTTTACGATATTCGGGATAAGACAAATTGAGGTGCTTATACTTTACGTGAGTATTTCCATTGTATGCCGCTTTACACCACTACATCTCAGCTGCAAATACAGTACGTTTTACTGCGCTACATTTCTCTGACAGCTTGTGAAAACCAGGCATCTCCAAATCTGGTGATTTGTAATGTTTGTGATCAACTGAAGAATGAAGTGTTCCTGTGTGGGCTTTTAAAATGTCTCCTTCTCAAGCTGCGTAAACTGGAGAATGCATCAATACAAAGCTGGAAACAGGCCTGGTTTTTTTCTGAGCTCTTGAAAAGTTTACTTTTTTTTTTTTTAGAGATACGTGGTTCTCACAGAAGCTACAAACGTAGAATGATCTCAGAGAATATGATGCACTGCAGTAGTTTTGAAAGCAGCACTTTGGCGTGTAGTGGAACATTTTCAGTGTCACATTAGTACATTTTCTCAGCTTAAAGATCTGAATACTACCTCCACCTGTGCATTCAACATAGGCTACATGAAGCAGCCACTATGAAAAGTAGTTGGGTGCGAAAATACAAGTCTCTACGGTAGTCTGGCTCAGTATAATCGACACAAACCACGCGAAATCAAAAATAATGAAGCTGGTTTGCTCGTCATGTACCTAGCTTAACTGCTCGTGTCAGTTATCTCGGAAACGTTCAACCAAATCACAGTCAAACCAAAGTTTAACGTGAAAACCCGCTAAAACTTTGTGTTTACCATTTAAAAAAAATAAAAAAAAACACAATCGACTGTGGTTCACCGTTGTCCAAAAAGACTCCTCTCAATCTACACAGAAGGGAGACGTTTGTATTCGCCTGAGCGTTGAAGTGTTACGATAGCCGCGATGCTAATGTACCGTTAGCTGGCGTTGATTCAAGCGGTGTATTGTGTTGAGTGACAGCGGCGCCCGCTCGGAAACGTCCCCTCACGTCTGTTAATGGACACCACCGTTACGGTCGCTGCTGGGATTCGGGGTTTTTTTTTTTCTTTTTTCTTTTAACGCAAGCTTTGTCGCTGTGCAAAAGCAAGCGTGATAAAATATTTGCAAGCTTGCACAGGGTCCGTCCTTGGCCTCGGCAGGGGAGAGGCAGCGGACATCACGGGAGAAGTTGTGCAGGAAAAACGGTCTGACGTGTGGACGAGCAGCGACTAACGATGGATGGCGTGTAGCGTAACACAACAACAACACAAGAGCAACCGCACGCACCGAGCCGCGGGGTAAATTTGCACAAAACAAATGCCGCTGCGCTCGCGTAAAGTTGACGACCACCGCTGTGTGTAAAAGCTATGCGTCGTAGGAGTACGGTGAGAGCAATGCCAGCCATGTTTGCCAAGCTAACCAGGCAGCTACGTAGCACTTAGCTAGCCTTACCTCTTCAACCCGCATGTCGATGATCTTCTCCACCTCGTATACATCTTCTTCTTCGTCCTGCTCGCTGTCCGCGGGCTCTACCTTGTCGGTCTCAGCCGCCATGGCTGTGTGGTTGGCGTCGGGTAGATAAATTACAACAATTTTTTTTGTTTGAGCACACGCAAAGGCCGCCCGGGCTTCGTGCACAGGACACTAGCCTGCCTGCCTGGCTGCCTGGCTGCGATGACTGCACTAGCTCTGCAGCTCAGACCAGCTACCGCCCGCTCCCACAACGCCGCTGCCTTCACATGCTGCTCCTAAAGTAGTATTTTACAGCCACCTCAAGTTATTTTCTTAAAGCTGGAAAAACATGCTTTGCGGTCTGCTTAACAATTGTAATACTCACCGGTGGAATGTAAATAAGTGCTGTACTTAAGTATACTTTTGCGGGGCTTGTGCTTTACTTTAGTGGTATTTCCATTTTCTGATGCTTCATACCTCTACTCCACTACATTTTGTAAAATATTGTACTTTTCCTGGGCTACAATTATTTGAACTTACTTTAGTGACTAGTTAATCCCATTTTACATTTGTTTTTAATAATTTGGTGTTAATACTTCCACTGAAGTTGTGCGCGCGGGACTTCCACTTCAAGCTGCATATTTCTACACTCACACAGTACACCTGAGTACCTCCTTCACAACTGATAATACTTTTAAATGAAAGAATGCGAATACGCTCATATGCATAGAAGTGAGTTTAATCGCAGGCGTCGTGACATTTTTTGATGACTCGAGACAGAAACGATTTCAGGTGTTCGCCCGAAATTCCGATGTTTCCCAAAGGCAGCACGAAAATACAACTAGCGTCTGGGTTTTGTGTAGTAAACGTAGTAGGAGCAACAAAAACATGGAGGGCTGCACAAGGCGGGCCGCCACAGCATCACATGGAGCCACTGGGACAAATCTGATAAGACAACGACACCAGTATCTCCAACCCGGAGATATATGTTCTGTATGTTTAAACCTGTGTAAACAGTCAACGCAAAATGAAACTTCTTCTGCACATCTGATCCAAACAAATCTGAACACTACATACAGACATGCTCCGCGTTGAACGGAATCATTTAAGATTTAAAATGAAGAAGTGCACACATCCGCATTTATTAAAGCATGATTACATCAACAAACACCAACCAAAACCAAACAATGCAACCAAATTACAAAAACATACTACAAGAAAACATAAATAGATGAATATATTTGCTTCAGTCTTCCAGTACAGCAGGTGCTTTCTGTTAAGTCTCTACTGTATTTCTTAACATAATGACCTTCGTCAACAAGACATATATTTAAAAAACAAATAAACTAAACTTGTACTTATTTTTTGCCACCCATGAAATAAAAGTCCAATCAGGTTCGAAAGGAGTCGCATGACACATTCAAATTAGTGTAGTTTTGTGTGTAGTGGCTGTTGTAGAAAACTTAAAACCCAAGTATCTCACACTATAAACATACGCTCACTTATGTCTGATGTAGGCACGCTGTTTCAAGATGTTTCTGGACTTAACTCTGAACGTGTGAATAAGCGCCTCTCGGGGCTGTGGTTTGACGGAGCGGTGCAGAATCTTCAGTTCTCTCCCGTCTCAGACCCCGAAAATGATTTTGAGGTCAGCCAGGGAGAGTTTGGAGAAGGTGCTTCCTGTTCCCGACAGAACGTTCTGGGCCAGCTCCTTCTTCTTCACTTGCAATGTGGAAATTTTCTCCTCCACCGTGCCTTCACACACAAACCTGGAAGAACAAACGCGAAAGTATAATGAATCATAACGCACACAAACACACACACACACACACACCCCTACTGTACCGGCAACACGACCATACAAGGTGAACAAACCAGTTAACGTTTAAGTACACATAAAACTGTCTACGACCCGCTATTTATCATCATGAGTCTTTTTGTTGTGACGTTGGGCTTGAGCCTACACAACAAAACCGCAACTTGGCTTGACACTTAAAAAGAACAACGAGTGGTTCCGTTTTCCCTCTGTTATAATGTGATCTTATCGCTTTACGTTTGCTGTATAATAAATGGATGCAGGTTCCTGCTGGTTCGTTACCTGTGGATGGTGACATCTTTACTCTGTCCGACTCTGTAGATTCGGTCACAGGCCTGGTCCTCCAACGCGGGGTTCCTGTTATTCAGGGGCCAGTGGTTAAAAATTTGTATTCCCTCTTTACTTGCAATACATATGCCTATGTCTTTTTTAAAATAATAAAAACTGTATTGAGTTTTATTGGCAATGTACAAACATGTAAAGGGTATAATGAAATACAAAGATATCATAGTACAATTTATACTGCGATACTTGGGAGTGCATATTCATCACTCACTACAACAGCGTCTAATGGTACAGCAGACAAAGCACAGGTGTTACTGACGATATTAATGGTGGCTTTGTTCCATCGAGTTTTCCCAGGAGGCCATTTCAGTGAACAAAGACGCACAATTCCAAGCCCTGAAACTGATCCACCTAAATGGGAGGCAGCTATTTTTTTTTTTTTTTTTTTTTTTTTTTAAATTACACCAATTACACTTGTGTGTTTTGCGCTTTAACAAGTCAAAATGTCTGCTGTGAAAAAGGTCTATTGATGTTTTTGGTCCTCTGATACACGGCGGACTGTATTTGCGTTTGCATATTTGTGTATTTCGGGTAAAAAAAAAACAGGAATCTAGAGAAGCTTTTAAGCCTCCCCAAAAAGCCCAGTCTGCTCTAATTGGTCGACACCACCTGCGGAGCAATGACCCGTACCGACCCGTAACGACTCATAAGTCCTCTGCGGGGGGTGGGGG
>JAPQRN010000015.1:7510287-7529709 GCA_037367275.1 Coranthus polyacanthus
GTGGGGGGGACATGCAAAGTCAAGAAAGCATTTAATTGGATGTAAAGTTAGTATACATCCCTGGGCGCAGAATCAAAAGCTCATTTTTTTTCTTCTTTTCATCATTTTCCAGGAAATGTGAACTCTAAAATGCCATCGAGAATACCTACAAAACAACTTTTTTGTCACGTTGGACCAGATAATGATGTGTAGGTCACACGGAACTCAATAAAAAAAACCACAAAACACAGACACGTGAATTATTCTGTTTTTAAAACGTGAAAAATGACCCATTCATTTCCATTGATAGCAATGTTTTCTCATTTTTATTTCTGTTGCATTTGTCTCCAAGGCCTGTATTGTTTTGCGAAACAGGGTGTTTAAGTATGATGCTCCCTTTTCCTGGAAATCAGTGGCATAATTACCTGAATCTTGGGGAGTTTGTCTCATTAGATACATTTAAGGTCATTTTAAATGATTAGAGGCGTAAACGTCTGGCTGCAGATGTTTTTAAAGGCTCTTATTCATATGAAGGATGATTGTTTGTGATGCCTTTTTGTGAGATACATTGAATCATTTATGACTGTGTAATTACTTCTTTCATTTTTATCCAAATTGTTCTATGCATGTCTGCAGCTCTATCTGAAACACTGCACTGCTGCCTGTCTCGACCAGGACGCCCTTGGTTTTATTTGACCCCTGGTTAAATAAAAAAATGTATGTATGTATGTATGTATTTTGAGCTTGATATAATAACGTGTATACATCGTATGCCTCTAGTTTAGTTGAGAAAATGTACTGAATCCCATTTTAAATAAACTGCACTGTGTGAAAAATGGAAGCAAATTATGGTGTGTTTCAGTTTGTCTCACCAGTGCATGTCGATGAGGAAGAGGTGATTCCCACCGATGAGGTTTAGTCCGACCCCTCCGGCACAAAGGGAAACCAGCATCACCTTTGAGACAAAGCCAGAAAGACTATCAATGTATACATTTATTCACCGTATAGCTAAGAGACCACCCCGTGTTCCCAGACCTGGACACAATTGGAAATCTCCGGAACGTGATCAAGAGGAAGATGGACGTCGCAAGCCTTCAAACAAAGACGAGCTGCTTGCTGTTTTGCTCTAGTAATGGCGGCCAACATTGAAAAATCAGGGTTATTCCACCATGTATTGATTCCTGAACGCAGTTAGAAATTAAAGTTAAAACTTAACTCGTGTGTTGTTTATAACTGAATATGAACTTGTTTTCTTTGCATTATTCGAGATCTGAAAACATTTGTCATTTGAATGACATTGAAAAATATGAAAAATAAATGAAAAGCGGTTCTTGTTGTGTAGTGATGTTAGCTCAGTTGACTTAGCCCATTGACAGCAGAGGAGCCGAGTAGTTTTTCAAGCATGAAAAATATTAAATGGTTTTCTAGTTCTGCTCCAGAAACAAAACGGTGGCAGCATTCAGACAAAATAGCAAAAGGCACCACTGCAATACATAAAAAGTTACGAATCAGTGTTTTTCCAGTTGTGCTCTGGAAACAAACATGCTGATTGCTATATCTGCTGACGTTATATGCTGGGATAAAAGCAGTTAAAGATGCAGTAGTCCTGTGGATGCATTTCACTACATATAAACAACAGTGTGAAAACATAGTGTGCCTGAGGGCCTAGTTCTTGCCGTTTTGAGCGAAATTCAGTGTTTGTGCAGAGTTCCTCATTGAAAATGCAGGCCCTGGAGTGTTTAAACTTTAATGCTGTAAACAAACTTTGAACGGCATCACAACATATTTCACACTTTAATAAAACCGTGGCAGGTTCAGGTCACGTGTTTTGATTTTAGCTGAGATCTACCTGTGGCCCTTTGGGGTTGATGTTGAATTCTTCCACCAGGTCCATGCGGCGTTTGGGGTTGACAGTCCCGTCGATAACGGCGTATCTCAGGCCCATCCGCCGCAGGTGGACCGCCACGATGTGGAGCATGCTGGTCCACTGGGACACGATCACACTGCGCATCACCAGAACGGATGGAAACGCGTGAGATGGTAAAGTAATGTTCATTTGGTCAAGTTAGTTTACAAGCCACTGGGTGAGTAGTTCTTTCAAACATTGTGTGAGTAGGTCGCAGAGAGAATGGACATAAATGTCAAGCCCCTAAATAAAAAAAAAAAAAGGCTACGACCAGTGCTGGATTTCATATCAGCCGGAGAGATGATGACACAAGACTTTAAGCTTTGTAACAATTGATTTCCATTATGTAAAGCTAGTATTTAAATGTTTAAATGGACTTGCTCCTGAGCCTCTGTGTAAAAACATCAGCGATGTCTTGACTAAATACTGTCAAACATGACACAAATTGAAAACTGATTGACAACACTGGTTCAATGTAATGTAATCGTTTGAACTGCTGGTGAGGATTGTATATGTTGATCAAACAAGTGGTGAGTGGACCTTGTACAGACTTTCATCTTTCAGCAAAATTAACACAAACTAAGGACAATAAAACTTTACCTTTTCTGATCGTCACCGCTCTGTCTAATTGCCTTGAGCTCAGACACAATAGAAGAAATCTGGAAACAGATTTGTTAAGAGGATTAGTTTATTTTGTTGAAATCTGACAAAATAACACAAGTGACATTTGTAACATATGTACTGATCATTATACTTTATGTTTTAGATGCTGCGCTCTGGCATCCTGTCTTATGAAACCTTTAAAAAAGTCTCCTCAACAGACCTTTTGCACTTAATAAAGACAGATTTATACACGCTTCCATACATTAACACCTGTCTAGAGGGCAGACGAGGGCTAGTCTGGCTCGCTGGAAGTACTCGGAATACAGGTGAATATTTCCTTCGTGCAGTGGCAGGATTGTTGTTCTCCTTCCTCTCGCTATCTGTGCATTATCGTTTTGAAAGTTCCCCTCGCTACGTGAAAGAACAACCTCCAAGCTGCAACTACAGCCTGAAAAGGGCAAGTTTTAACAAAGACAGACGCCTTTTTATGCGCTCTTTTTGTAAGGATTTTAATACCACAACATGCTTCCTCATGTGCACATGTTGCACCAGAACAACTTCTCTCCTAACTCTATTTTGCAAATGCACTGACGCAGCATCCTGTGTTTTACTGACTTCGACTGGAGATCTCTAAAAACTACAGCCACACTGATATAACTTTTCTGCTGCCATTTATTTTTTTTATTTTTTTTTTATCTTGGTGAGCTACAAAAGCCTACTCTGAACAAAGGAAGTGATGTTACTCATAAAAGCAGAGCGACAACACTGTGCAGAAATGTCGCTTGTACCTTGGTGCTCTCACTGGTGTCCTCAAACAGCTGCGAGGGGAAGCGGGTGCCATTCAGGGCCACAGTGTCTTTGGGGTCGGGGCCTGATGGCGAGGGGCTGGAGGAGAGCGACAGAGCGTTGAGCTGCTCCTCGAGAGACAAGACGATCCCGTCGCCCTGCAGCTCTGACGAATCGAGAGTCTGAGCAGAGAAAAAGGAGACCGGGGAGGAGGAATAGAGATGATGAGTCACTTCTTTTCCTTCGCTGTTTGTGTAAACTATCCTGTCGTGAAGGCCACAGAGAGGCTGCTGTTGTGAGACTTGTAAGGACACATGCTTTGAAAGGATATACAGTTTGTCCATGACCAAAGTTACATTTTGTGATAGTTCAGCTCATCTTCAAGATTACGCACACAAATACATAAGTGCAAAATAGAACTAGAGCCATCAGAGGCACGACGGTGATGTTAGCTTATTTTCTTTGAGTTTGCCCATTGACGGCAGGGGAGTCAAGTAGTTTCTGGAAACATATCCAATGGTTTTGCCGTTCTGCTCTGGAAATGAAATGATGACAAACAGCACGATGGACAACATGGACGGACGACAGACAACAAAGCAAAAGGCACCGCTCCAACCGACAGACATACTGATTGCTAGATCACCCGCAGTATATGCCAGGGGGAAACAAAATAAACCATCTCATGATCACATTTCATTTTTGAGCCGTAGTGCCCAGGCCTAAATGAAGCGGCTCTACTTCCTCTGCCGTAAATACAACTCTCAATTAAAACAAAGCGCTGCCACTCGGCGGTCAGAGGCGTAAATATACATAACACACATAAGCGCAAACTGAAGATGGCGTCGACATATGCAGACGGCCTTTGGGCTTGTTTGTGTGTAAATGTGTCAGTTTAATTAAAGGCTGACGGCAGGAGTGCAATCACGGCAGCGCAGTGGGAGTATCAGTGTGTACCTTCCTAAGGAGTGACAGGTGGCAGCAGCACTGTCGGAGGCGCAGCAACAAGGACAGGATGTGGACCGTGCTGGATGCCTGCTGGGGCTGCTGGGAACCCGACAGAGCGGGGTCAGCCTGGGACATGCCAAACTCCTGGGCCACTGGGAAGCAAAGACACACAGTAGAAAATATGAGACTTACAGTACATTAGGGCCATTGGGATTTTTGATACTTTTATGGCACTGACAGAATTGCTTAGAAACTATCGCGTATTGAAAAATGTTATGTCGTTTGATACCAAATTTCAATAACAAAGGAGTAAATGTCATCAGTGTCAAAGCATGCAGTACACATTCACAGCTGAGATACGTTTTATTATGCTAACAGACACTAAAATTAGCTGAAATATGTTTATATCAATGGTATGTAACCCACATTTGTGCAGTAAACCCACAAAATAAAGCAAACACATCTATAAATAAATAATAGCATTGTTTTATATTGAGTCAACAGCAACAATATAGACCTTTATTTACATGCTGAAGTCTACTTCATGCCTCTAACACCTGATGTCTTACCTTTCTCAAAGGGATTCGAACCAGAAGCGCTTCCCTTTTTCACGTCATTTCCTTCATGTCTCTTCAGGTAGTTCTGCAGTGTAGACCTGAAGGAGAAAAATATTTTGGTGTCATTTTTCGTCATTGTTCATTGATATTGAGTTAGTGTAGTCATAAAGACTGATCAGCATCGTGTCTCCTTTTTAAACAGTAACACATACTGAGACCATGAAGGTAGTTTAAAGAGAGCATTAATCCTTTCTCCGTTTGAGTTCAGGGACCTGGGCCAGGGCCGTCAAGGCCACAAGTGATTTCCTTCAGTGCTGTCTCTGTATTTTCTTAATGGAAATAAATCATGGAGGTGAAAGACGTTGTGTAGGAATAGTAGAAAGAAGGAAGAAAATGTCCAACACTGTATCAAGAGAATCAGTTACAGCAGTTCATGTGAACACCCATATATTTGTGCGTCGTCTTCAATATATTCATAAGTCAGAACTGAGGTGCGTGACATCTCCTTTCCTTTCTTCAGGAGGAGTCTTTTCTCAGCTACAGGAATATAAAAGTAGTTAACCACCTAACCATAGCATTTAAGGAATTCAATAAGGCTTTAAAACTAGGAAGGTACATGGGAGACATTTGCTCATAAATTTGGGGTAAATGTCTGTGTGTTACCTGGACTGGGCAAAGACCACATCATAAACAGCCTGCTCATCCTCAGACAGTTTGAGTTGATGAACCTGGCAGGTTCGACTGGGAAGAGACACCTGAAAAATTCAGCGTTTGACGTTAGTCTGAGAGAAAGTGTGTGTTGGTATTTGACTCAATGAACGCTTCGTGTTGTGGCTTCAAAACAGATGATGCTATCTACAAACTAAAATCAGCAAATGTGGTCCTATGAAGCCTGAAGTAAAGGGTAAGCGCGTGTCCTTCCCCACCAGCGGTTTTCCCGTGGAGTCCTGTTGGTCTTTGGTTCGTCGGAGCAGCAGACTCCTCGTCAGGATGTTGAGTCTCTCCCTGCCTCTCTTTGAACCGTTGTCGACCTGAGCTTTCCAAAGTTTGTACTCATCAAACGGAGAACAACGCAGGAACCTGAGAGACAGACACTGATGTTAACGGGGGAAAAAAAGCATTGTTTCATTTCTCCTTGCAGCATCCTTAAAGTTTTTGATGAATATAAAAATGTGTGTAATGTTGACATATTGACAGTCAGTTGCTTGTTTTTTGACACCTGGGAAGGTATTGTAAAAAAAAACAAAAAAAACCCTGCTATTTGAGATTTGGAAGGTTAGCCTGTTTTCCAGCGCTACCAAGTGGTCATCTATGAATACATTTTTGAATTCTTGAATGTGAGGTGTGGAAGAAAAAATATGAATTCAAGCTAAGAGGAGTCTATTAGTTTTAGCCTCCCGCAGGTTATGAAAAGATTATATGAAAAGGATTTATTTACTTCATATCGTGTATCTTTAGCCTGTATGAGTTATTGTATTCTTGTATGTTTTCATTTGAAACACGTTTCATTCTCCGTTAATAAAATACATAAATGATGTTTTCAGAACGTCATCATCCAGTCATTAATCATTTCTTACTTTCCTTTCCTATTAAAAGTGTTTGTAGTGTTTATAGTAAACACATCCGTTTAGTGTAACCCCCCCCCCCCCAGTGAAGCTCCAGCATGCACCTAAACATGCTCGATACATTGGAAAATGTTTGTCTTACTTGAGCAGTGAGTACATGTCCAGCAGGTTGTTCTGGATGGGTGTCCCAGTGACAGCCCAGCGGGCCCGACCCCTCAGCTGACACACAGCCATGGAGGTCTGCACTTTGGGGTTCTTGATATTGTGGGCTTCGTCGAGAACCACCCGGGCCCAGGAGACTCGCAGGAGTGGAGCTGAACGAGGAGGCTGAGGAAAAGCAACAAATGTAAGTTTTACGTTTTAAAAGCTGTTTCAACTGCTTATCCAAACTTATGTAGGTATAGAATTGTAAGGAAATTACATAAAAAGGTCAGAAATGCTTGGCATGAGAATAATCACAATTTTTTTTTCTGTCATAACTAAATTACGAACCACGTCATCAGCATCCTTGCTGGGTTTCTCAGCCTCCTCTTTCTGGACCGGGATCTCCTTCGAGACCAGACTGTATGTGGTCACCACCACATCATGATCTGCGAGTCTGAGGACCAGACAGAGAACAACTCATTCAGCTTGAGTATGTGTGTGTGTGGGTGTGTGTAATATAATATCACCTAAAATCTGTCATGCCTTCAATAATATAAATTAAAATAATTTTTACATGACAAGCAAATAAACAGAAATAGAGTAAAAGTGAAGCCTTCTCTCTTTTTGTCTAATCATAAGTACAAACACTTAGTGGATACAAGTTCCCTTTTGCAACTTATTACTAAAAAGCTGTCAACATGTGTGATGTTATACGCCTGTTATACCCACACTTTGGCACTTTTCTCTCGGTTGGGTCCGTGGTACAGGTACACACTCAGCTTGCCCGTCTTGACATGTCGTTCGATCTCCTTCTTCCAGTGGTGAACCAGCGAGGCAGGACAGATGATCAGAGTGCCTTTAGAGACCACGATGCTGGAGTCTGATAGAAACACACGCATCAAAACTTTAGGATGCCAATAGGGCTGAAATCTGCACAGAAAACCTAAGAAAAACTTAGCATAAGAAGCCTCTAGACGTGTCTCTATTATTAGTTTATGTTGTTGAAGAGTTACAGAATTAGGGACGAAAACGAATTATAAATGCACATGTTTTAATGTAGTTGAAAGATGTTGCACTTACCCGTTTTGGAGATCCAGCTCTCCAGCTTCTTGTCCTCCTTCTTCTCATCTTCCTCTTTGGCCTTGATCTTCTTGGCCAGTATGAGTGAAATCATGGTCAGGGTTTTCCCGAGACCCATGTCGTCCGCTGAGTCAAAAAACAAGGGTGAAAAGAATAAGAAATTTGAATAAACATTCAAAAACAGGCATAATGTAGACTAGGAGAGTGTTACTTGGTTTAACTGAAAAATCACTGTACGAGTATTTATTGAACCGAATGTATAAGTCAAAGTCATAAATACATAAACAAAAATGATGTGGATCACTGAACATTAAGCTAATTGTTCTATCAACTGGAAGCACTTTTTATCTCTTGAGCTCTTCTTTTTTCCCTCAAAGTCAGTGATTCCACTTCACAAGTCTAATATTAGCCACTATCCAAAAGCCAAGTCCTGCTGATACTGATAGTCTGTAAAGCGTCCCAGTCCCATCGATGCGACTTAACGGTCTATCTCTAGCGAACATACCCAAAATTCCCCCACAGGGATTCTGATTTTCCCTCCAGAGCAGCCAAGCCAAAGCTCTCTTCTGATGAGCCAGCAGCGGCACCTGACAAAGGAATCACAAAACCACAAAGTTAGAGGAGCTCCACACAGGATTTTACAGAATACACTGCAGAAACATTTTAGACTCTGGCACTGATGTGGGCTATAGGGTCTGGTCAGGGCTCGGTGCAATCGTTCTTCCATATCAAAGTGGGTGGACATTTTTCCTTTGTGCACAGGGATTGTCGTATTTAAACAGGAAACTGCCCTAAACTGTAGCTACAGAGCACTATACTGCAGACACTGTTTGCTGTAACATTAAGAGTTCCTTTAATTGTCAACAGAAGAGCTAGAGCAAAGCCCAAAAGTCTGTCCACAAACTGGGTCAATTACAGTTTGTTAACAATGAGTACATTTACATGCACACTATTATTCTGACAATGACAATATTCATTTTCATTAGCCACGTAAACAGCCTATTGGGAATTTTGTCTTTTTCAGAATAAGAAAAAACTGGATAATTTATGCCTGTAAACGTAGTCAGTGAGATGCATCATTCAGGTTTTCTCTGTCTCAGTAATCTAACTGGTATTGATTCTACATGAAAAACAGTGATTCTCCAGGTTACCCTTAGTGAAAGCTAGACAGTCATTGTTTTTTCATGTACATTTAACCTAAACCCTATCCTTGATAATCAGCTGATTTGCACATTTACAACTTACAACAATATTTCAACCCAGTGCAGCAGTCTCCATGTATTATTTTCTTTTCTAATTGGTGTTGTCTGGTATCCTGAGGATGAAGGAGGGTACAACCTTAATGCCCTTTGGATCTGGGGCCTCGCTCTCAGGTCCGGGGCAGCATTCCAGAGATTTGTGGAGATGGTCTATGGCCTCGCAGGTGGCGTTTTTCACCGCCAGCAGACGGTCCTCTGTCATCCTACCGCCATAGAAGGCGTGAGCCTGCGAGCTCGCTGGAAACATGCACTGAATGATTAAAAGACTGGCACAAATGATGAAGTAATGAAAAGGAAATGAATGAATAGATAAATGAAGAGAGAGATATGGTGTAAAGTAGGATGTAAATGAAATTCGGTTACCTCCATACATCTGGGTGTAGCCCTGGCTCAGCTGCAGCCCCATGGCGCTGTCCGAGGCCTGGGGCTGGAAGGAGCCTGAGGCAGGGGGGGCAGGGAGCAGGACGGTGCCCCCCGGCCGACTGAACGGGTTAACCTGGCTGCCACTTGGAACAGCATCACCGCTGCTACATCCACCCCGAATCTCTGAAAAAGATTCATAGGTGATGTAAATAGTTGGTTCTGCTTATCCATTGTATGGGGCTTCATGCTGTCGCGCTTCTATTTGATGTAGTTGCTTCATTACATCTTTATGGACTGTTTTCAGATGAGGTTCTTTTAGATCGAGTGAGTGAGTTACCAGGCTGAGAGGCAGCAGTGAGGCTCAGAGACTCCAGGGCTTCTTCCAGGTCCTTGACCTGAGTCCTCAACCTCTCCCCTTTATCTGGCAGAGCCGCCACATTCACTGCAGACAGAGTGGCCTTAACAGGCGATACGCACACAAACAGAAGATTGAAATTACAATATTTGCTCTTAAAAAAAAAACACACACACTGATTGCTGTTAAAGCTATGGTATGAGTTGCTTCTTCGAGATGACGCCTCAATATTAAAACACTTTTAAATATAGAAATTATAAAAAAAATAGTTTAAGGTCACACAAATGAAGGGAAAATCTGCTGCCTTGTTGTGTTATCCTTTGAGCAAACTCTCAACAAACACGTGTAATATACATAAAGTAATATGAACGTATCAAAGCCGTTATAAAATTAAATCAAAATTAACCACTGATGAAACAAATCATTCCGACCTGAACTTATGATGACTTTTGATAAACTACCGCTGCCTGTTTTCTTAGGAGGCTGAATTAGTTGTTCCAAAAGTCACCAGAGACACTGACCTTGTAAATCCAACATGTATGATAAATTAAATGTGTTAAGATATGAACACAGTGAATATTCTGGAATCACACAACTTATCAGAATAGAAATGTTCGGTAATAGATTTATTTTACTACATTTTCATTAGACGTGTTTATACATGTAGCATAATTATACACAATTACATTTACAAACGCTCTTCATCATTTATTTATGTTAAAAATGGATACTAGTAAATGTGTAATGTCATATCAGTAAATATGTTTTCTACAGATTTTTTCTCACCTTTTTCTGTTGGAGTTGAGAAGTGAGCAGGCGGTGCAGGCCTCTGGGATCTTCCTGCTGACCTCGGACATTGGAAGCGGGCTGGAAACCCGGGAAGGCTGTCAGGGTCTTTTGGACGGCGGAAACAGGAGGTGTTTTCTGAGTAGCCGGCTTCACTGAGACCAACACCACGTCGTCCTCATCTTCTTGGTGATGTTTGGTTTGAATTTGCTGCGGTTCAGCAGACGGTTGGTTCTTAGAGTCTCTCTGAGGTTCAAGTTTCGAGACACGCTCCTTTACTGTAAGGTCAGTTTCCTTGTGCAGGCTGGATTCAGCTCCTTTCGGCTGCTGAGGTGACTTTTCGTGGGAAACCTGTGAGGTCTGTTTCTCAGAATGAGCAGCTTTGACACTGGAGGTAGAAGCTGTCGTCTGTCCTGCTTCTCCCTGCTTGTTGTGGTTCTCTTTAGTTTTTTCTTGCATCTTGTCCACCACGTCTTCCTGACTCGTAGCTTTGTCACCATCTCTCTCCTCATGTGAAAGTCTCTTTTTAACCTTCATCCCTGGTGGAAGTTGTTTACCACGATATGTGTCAGATGAAGGCAGTTTCCTTTCCTCGTCCTCTGCTCCTGTAACTACACTCTCCGTGTTTCCTTCCCTGTTGCTCTCATTTCCTTTATCTTTGTGCAACATATCATGTCTTTCTCCACCACTCTGTACCTTCCTCCTCCCAGAGTCCTTATCCATCTTGACAGGGGCCTTGAAGGGGTTTCGGACAGGCGGCAGGCAGGACGGCTGCAGCTGTGTTTCAGACAGAGGGGTTCTCTTTTCTTTGCCTGGCTGCTTTGATGGGAGATAACAGAGAAAATCAGTCAAAAAACATGGAATATTTGTAAATGTAAGTAATTATTTTCATTAACTAAGGAAGTTCTTTAAAAAACAGAATTTTCTCCAGTACATAATCTTCTCAAGTGTCTTGAGATGATTTTTGGCTTCATTTTTTTTAAAATTATTTCAGAACTTTAGCTGGAACTTCAATACTTTTATAGCACCAAGCGACATGAGGGTGTATTAGATAAAAACTGTGCTCTTACCGCAGTCCACGGTACATTTCCACACCATCTCTGGCCTGCTTTTTTACCCACAATACACCGGTAGAACAACCTGAAAAGGAGAATAAACTTACTGTCTGTGTGAAGTAATCAAGTCTAAAGGCCTCAGAGTAAAACACCACATAATTTACAGCATAAGTTGCAATGATGTATTTTGAGCAGGTAGCTTAAGGAATAAAAAGAAATGTGTCTTGATAAGTTGTACTGATTACAAAGTAGAATGTATCCTGTTTTACACAACAAAGCACAACCCACTTGTAGCTCTGCTGCTGTTGATTGTAGGTGAGAGCTTGGAGCTCCACCATCGAGTCTTCGTGATGGAGACAGTGAGACGGTGAGACACTGGCAGAGATGAAGATCATGAAGGTTACAAAGAGAAACAGCCATGAAAGGAAAACCATCAAGTACTACAGCCCCGCTGGAAGTACTTGACAATGTTGAAAAATAAAACGTAAGTGGCCTTATGGCAGAAGGGCGTCATAGTTGACATATTCCCTCATTGTACTTGCATGAACAAGTGTTTCTTTGATAACGCAATGATAAAACCGGTTACCATAGTGTTTTAACCTGATAATTATTAAAACCCTCTCTGCCTCATTTGGAAACACTCTGTAAACTACGCAGCAGTATCAGTTTCCTTCTGTGTAGGACTATCTGAACAGAAACTTAAACCGTAAATAAACTGAAAGTGAGGTCTCAAGTCTTATGCCATTAAATTACAGTTGATTTTTTTTAACTGCAGTATAAGGGACACTAACAGTGGTTAACACAACACATGTCCACGAGTCAGAAAGTCACTTCAGACTGAATCACTGGGAGTCACTTGAACATTTTAAAAGCAGAACAGAGCAACAACCACTGTTTGTGTTAACATTACAGGGTATTGCCAAGGTTTGTAGAGGGCTTACGCTCTGTAATGGTGTTCACTGTTGTTATTTGACTAAAATCTCTGCATATCTGCATAACTTTGGATCTATATTGTTACGATATTTAGAAAACAGCTCAAAGAAACACACAACAAATCTGATTCTTGATACTGTCAACACACTATTCCAATTTCCGAATGATACACAATCCCCACTTCTTAAAATTGATTTCAAGAAATAATATCGGGCTGATAAGCTGATCAGCTTTAGGTGCTGTGCAAAAACCCTTCACATAATGGAGGGGAAACCCTGGTATAATAGATGTGACTTCTGTAGTTTGCCAGTCACAGAGGATCAGTGAGGAATTATCAGTGGATACCTGGAAGTCTGACTGAAATCACAGCCTTGCTTGTCAACGCAGACGTAGAAGCTTTTGCCCTTATTTGGTCCATCTTTGACGCCTGTTTTTAACATACACAAGCCGCCTGTATGAGAACACAGAGAACACGTTATTTAGTAGTTAAATCATATCTTCAGGAAGGTCAAGTTAAGCTCAAAACTACACAGAGGCCTTTAAAAGAGTGCAGCATCATGCGCATGACAAACAAGAGAATAAGACATGGAAAACCCTTCTAAAAACGCAAAACAGTATCTAAAAGCTAAACCAAGTACCGCGAAGTTAAAACGACTTACCGTGGGCGTCACATAAAACCTTTTCCATTTTCCAGACAGACACATTAAACCACTCAAACAGTTACTTTCAGTTACTGGACTGAAATGAGGTATTTCGTATCAACCAATCCGCGCTGCCATGAAGAATTTCCGGTTTGTTAATTTCAGTATACTAGCCTACTTCCAAATAAGTAAATCACAAAACACCCATTTTGAGATTAAAAGTAACATAGAAATAATAAGTATAATAATATAGATGAGAATACACAAAAACCTCGAAACAAAATAAGAAAACATGGTACGTCAGGCTTTATTAGCACGACCGACCTTTACTGTGAAGTATTTTTGCCTTTAAACCGGATACAATTTGAAGACCGATCTATTTTAAATTTTTATAAAAGTAGAAATGTGTAAAAACGTATAATTGGTACACGTTCGAACTATTACACTCTTTTATATGAAATTAAAATATTTAATATAAAGTTAGCGAAGCAAGTTTTTAAAAAAACGTATCTGAAACCACATTGCCCATAATGCAACAGTCTACATGTAATCTTTTTATTACTCTCGCGGGCTTTGTTTTGATATGGCGGCAGACTTCGAAACTTTTGTTTATGTGTTTTTAACGCAAGGTTGCGCGTCGTTTATAACAATTTTAACCTCTGCTACAGGTAACGTCAAGTACTTTTTAAAACAATAATGCGAGTTTCTCCGCTTCGTCACTACAGTGTGCTTCGTGTAAAAAACAACAACTTTCTGTATCTCCATTACTTGAGAGAACAGGCAGGCGAGGATCACAACGGACGCCGAGCCTTTTAAATACACCTTCAGATGTTTTTTAAAAAGCATACGAAGTGACTTAAAAGTATTGACTAAAGTGTGAGAAACATGGCTTTAATGTCAGTCGGTCAGTTAAGAGGAGTTGTGAGTTAAAGCTAGTTTTCTGTTGATACCCAAACAAACACTAAAAGTCAGTTGTCTGTTGTTAACGGCAGCCTTCATCTCTGGTGTCCATTTTATTTTGACATCTTATATAAAGACGGTTAGCTACCAGTCACTTAAAGCTTTTACTATATATACTTTTCCTGGACCTGGGTGTCATTTACAACGCCGACGCGTTTATTCGCGGTGTGGTTACTTAACCCCTAACCTGTCACCATAATCTGTTGTCCAAATCCTCGGATTAGACAGCCCATCCTGAGACAACACGGTCACCATGTCATCTCCAGCCGGGCTTCAGTCTGACTTCTTAGCCAGGTGGATGCCAAGCAGCGCCAGAGCCGGGGTGATCCTCAGCCCCTGCCCGGAGTTGGCCGCCTCTTTGCGGCACATCTCTCCCTCGCTGGGAGCGGACGACTCCTTCGCCTCCGACTTCGCCCCTCTGCCCGCCTCAGTGGACAGCAGCTGCGTCGCTGTGGATGGCTCTGCCCGGCCACCCAGAGGAGAGAGACCTGGGACCGATGGAGGAATAGACAGTTTAGAGGAGATGGCAACAGAATCACACGATCTGTCTCTGATGATGAAGCTAGACCAGGTATTTACGCTGTTTTACTGTCAGCATCCTTTTCTACCTAAAGTTGATTGTTTATTCTATAAGGGCTGAGATAGATAATCGTGTAGTTATCACTGTCCTGTAGACATTCCCCTTGAATTTTCTTGAACTGAATGACAGCTCTTCTTGACATGATGGGCATTAACTTGATAGTTGAGTAGTTCATCTTCCACATTTAAGCAGCAGTGCCTTTACTCAAATGGTGTACTAGTATCTGTACAATTTGAGGAACTTTAGTTGTGTACTTCCATTTTCTGCTATTTTCTACTTCTACTCCACTACATCGCAGAGGCAAACACTAGTTACTTGTAAGACTTTACACAATGGATAATATAACAAGCTTTTAAAATAGAACTCAACTCGAGTAAAGAAAAAAAAAAAAATTAAAACAAGTAATCAGTGAATTACATACACAACACTCAGTCATACAGTGAAATCTACTTTTTTGTTTCGAGACCACAGGTTATGAAGTAGAATGTAAGTATTCTTCTGGGGTTGTGAAGGCTCATGTTTAAACCAAATAACAAAATGCTTGTGTGTATATATATGTCTCTGTTAACAAAGTAATGACGCAAAAAGTGCATTTGGCGTCGGCTTTGGATGAGTGTGGTAATCAGGAGCCAAGAGATTTGGTTGAAATGTTCTATAGCCCCTGAAAAATATATAGAGACACATGTCAGCTACATGGACAATTTATGTAACGAGAAATATTTTGTGTTTGTGTAGTTGAGGAAGTGGCAGCAGCACATGCAGGAGCAGCTAAAAGCCCATCAGTTGGAGGAGCTGCTTCGCCTCCAGGAGGAACAACAAAGGCTGCTGGGAATGATGAACGGATCCCAGCACTGCACAGAAAGTAAGAGGGAGAAATCGCCTCAACAAATGCCAAATTTCACTGGAGGATATGTAAAATACGTACAGAGGATTGGGATGATCACGTGCAATATTTGCCCTATGCTGTATACCTGCTTCTTCATTGGCTTCAATGTATTTTACAGATGATACAGAGAGGGTGGGGCTGTCGGAGGCAAACTGGGGGGAAGACGCACTCCAAGCAGCCTCTTATCACAGAGGGAATTTAAACAGCCCCGCCATTAACTGCCGTGGACAGACACAGGGCTCCGCCTGTGGCCTCCGACAGGAACAAGAACTCATACCCACAGGGAGGGAAAAGCAACAATGTAGAGGTGACAACATCGAGGTGGTGGACAGTGAGGAAGAAGGTGAATTTCTCTAGGTTTTTATTTGCCAGCACAACATTTAATCTAGTATCCTGGTTGTATACGTTGTTGAGATAGAGCATAAATCACTTCTACTGTACATAAATCACAAAAATGTGTGTTTCCCACAGGCTTGTGGAACTCCGGAGATGATGAACAGGAACAGAGCCTTGATGACACGGTAATACCTCACAATGGTGTGGCTTTGGTTGAAGACAACAGCAGACAAGAAGATAATATGTTGCATGACAGGTAATCTTACATTCTATTGAGTTTTAAAATGAAACGAACAAGAGATGAATAGGGAAGTGTGTATATTTTGATAATAGGATTTTCTTTTCAGAGACAAAAATTAGTGGTTATTTGCTTTTTGTTTTAAAATACAAAAATATAAATTGATATACAAAGCCTTTTTCTTTTTTCATGGTCAAAAAGGGATAAGCCAAACACAGATTTTAATATTTTTTTTATTTACAAATGGCAAATAACCACTTGTTTTTTATTTTTTAATATCGTTTTCTGAAAAGAAAATCAAATGACCAAAACATACACAGACCAAAGTCATATAAGTGAAATGTACCAGTGTGGTTTTTCTGTTTGATTTTACATATAGTATTAGTCTGGCTGATTTGTTTGCCTTGTGTGTTTTTGTCAGACCTATAAAGCCGGGAATTGGTGGCCAGAAGCAGACGTTTGAGGAGTTGTTGGAGGAGCAGCTGAGGCTTGAGGAGCAGAGGTTAAAGTCTGTCAGACAACAACAGGTTAGAGAACAAAACCAGAGTCTTCATATGAAGCTGCAAACTGGAAATCATTGACCAGTAGTTGAAAGATGTGAACAGTGTTTAGTTCATTCTTTCTATTATGTAATGATAGTAGATGTATATATTATTGTTGGTTGGTGATGTATTAGCAGCTAGAGCCTCTCTCTGTTGTGGCTTTTAAGGAATCAGACAAATTCACTTTAAGTTTCTACTTCAACAGAGTCAAGATGGAGCTCAAACTGTGCAATCCGCTCCTAAAAAGGCCTTTCTGAAGCGAGGCGAGGGTCTTTCAAGATTTACCAATCGTAAAGCCTCATTACCAGTAACAGACGTGATGAAGGATCACAAACCCCAGGCCAGGGGAATCTCCCGCAGCAACTCAGAGCCTGCCGCTCTTCCGAAAGGAGCCACAATCCACAGGCTTCCCGTGCAACGTAAAACCGCCATACTCAACAAGGAAAACAGGCGTAAAGGCTCTAGTTCACCTCCTCGGGACATCAGAGTTGAGAGCAAGGCAGCATGGACAAAAGTTTTGGGTAGCCACCAAAGACAGAACACAGAAGAGTCGGCTCAATCCTACACCGAAGGCAGACAAACCAAACAATGTCAAACACATCAAGCAGGGAAGGGAAAGGAGCAGAACGGCAGGAAAGTTGGTCCGGCAATTGAGATTGTGAGGAAACTTGGGCCTCACAACATGAAGCCAAACCCTGTGACCAAACAGGTGAGCATGTTAGGAGGGACTGGCAAGGCTGAGAGCGACCCCACCAGAGACAAAAGCTCTGATTCAGGAGTGGAATCGACAGAGGGAGAAAAAGAAGGAGGACTTCCACAGGACTCGTTCGAGTTGTCGTTCCAGGAGAAGCTCCAGCGCTGGGAGTGTGACCGTCACCTGGAATGTATGGAGCTGGGAGAGTTTGAGCTCCTGGAGCAAGCAGCTGAGGAATTATCCTTCTCGTCCAACTCCTCCTTTGTCATGAAGGTACCATATTCAGCTGAACTGTGATTGTGTTGGTAGTCTGGGATTTATAGCTCTGGAAAAAAAAATAGGAGAACACTGGAAAATCTTACGTGACTGGTTTTACTATTTATAGGTGCGTGTTTTCTACATCCAGCTTTTTGTGTGGTCTGAAAAATCTGGGAAAAGTATGCCATTTTTAAAGGGAAAATTGGAAAGTTAAGCAACTTCTGGCACAAAAATGCAAGCAGCTCGGCTTTGTTTGGTGGGTTGTGACCATCAGTCTTCCCCCTGATCACATTCCAGGGTTTTCAATGGGGTTCAGTTCTGGAAATTTGGAGTGGTCTCTTTTTTCAGAGCTGTATACTCAGGATTAATAAAGAAATAATGTAGCCAGTGCTCTTAAAATGTTCAGCTGTCAAAGATGAGATTAGTTTGGCTTTTCACCCTGTATCGTGTTATTATATTTCACCTATTGCTTGTAAGGCAAGTAAATAACAAGTGCCATTTTTAACACTGTTCTGTGCTTACAGGTTCTTCAAATGGACCGGCAGCTGCAGGCCGCCAAGGGGCTCCATCAGCGACGCTTCTCCTCCACTCCCATTAAATCACCTCCACAAGATGCACCTCAGAGGCGCAGTAGTGGTACAACATGTGCCCAGATCTGCAGCAGCTCTGAGGACTCAGACACTCAGATGAGAGACGGTACACTGAAGTCTAAAGTGGACTTTGAGATTAAGAAAGAACAGGACAGTGGGAGGAAAGACGAACATGAGAATTCTGACATTTCATCCTGTGGTGAATCTGAGTTTGAAGACCAGGATGTAGCAGTTAAACCCCCTTCCTTTCCCAGCGCTCTTTGCTTCCCTGTTCAGTCTAATCCCCCATATGACAAGCGGTCGTATCAAGATGACGACAGTTGCAGGGATTCAGCGTCAGATGTGACTCGAGGCGATGACGTGGAGAGTGACAGTGTCCTCAGCAACGCCGACGACTCCACTCTAATAGAGGACAAAGACGGACGGCAGGGGACACTCGTGTTCGATGACGACGACACGTGGAACGACCTGGAAGAGGCTGTTGCCACCAGCTGTGACAGCAGAGAAGTCGGCCCGGTCTCCAAGGCAACAGGCAGCAGAGGCTCACCACCAGAGCAGACTCTGCTGAGGAAGGTTGCAGTGAGCAAAGTTGTGGAGCCGGATAAGGGCATGGTCACTGGTTTGACCAATCAAGAGCCAGATCCTCCTCCTCCTCCCACCTCTCAGCTCATGACGAGGTTGTTCCCATCGTTGAAGCCGAAGGCCCAGAATGCACCTGTAACGGTTTCCGCTGCAGAGTCACGAAAAGCAGAGGAGGGCACAGGTGGGACAGTCTTTCTAATTTCAGCGTTCACTCCTGAATCTGCCAGCCTTTCATTTTGTTTTGTTGTTTGTAAGGTTAAAATACTGTTGGTGGCTTATAGTGCTGTGTGTTGGCAAGAATCTGGCGATGAAATGCCTATTGAGATACAGGAGTTATGATTCAATAAACTGCACATTTTGTTTCTAAGTCATAGTAAAAAGAACACACTGACGTATGAACAAATCTGAGGTAAAAATCGTACTTTTTAATGCAATCAGCATTTGCATTTATCTGTAACATCCAGCATTATTGAACTCCTTGCAGGATTCTCTCAATAAACAATTTAAGTAAATAAAAAAGTTAAAAGGCATATTATGTATTGCTTGTTTAACCATAGCCATTTGTTCTTCCACTGGCTGTATTATTCATTAAAAGTCAATAGTATTTTGCTAGTTTTACAAAACATCATTTCATGTTACCCAAGTACATATAACAGTATTTTCTTATATCTCATGTGGCTTTATTTTATAATGAAGCAAGTGAAATATGTATAATCATGGGGTACTTGCATTTTACGTTTATTGTTTTTGTTTGGGAAAATTTATAAAACAGATCAAGAAATAATATATAAATAATTTC
>JAPQRN010000015.1:7550842-7564284 GCA_037367275.1 Coranthus polyacanthus
TGTGAACACTCGATGTGATCTTGCCGTAATTTAAATGACAATGCTTTTTAATCACAATCCACGGTTCACAATTTGAAATGTACTATAGGATACAGACAGACTACAAACAGCTGCTGTAGCTCTCTACTTGCACACATTCCACTTCATCACATTATGGAGCAATTCATGTTTTTACTGTCATATACTAGATAATAATGCAAATATGAATAATGAAATTTGAGGCTTGGAGCCAACACAAAACTCCGTCAAAAAAATTGAAAAGTAATTAAATAAATTTTTTGTTTGTTTACCAAGAAAAGTAGAATATAGTAAACAGAATACTCTATCATCACTGATTACTGCCTTGTTATGAAAGACTGGAAAATAATATTTTTAAAACACAAATGTTGAAGAGGCAGCCATCATCACCAGTGCTATTACAGCAAAAAAGACATGGGAAGTAATTTGTCCAATCAGCAGAGCTGTATATTAGGCAGGATTGTTGTTGTAGCACAGTCAATGTTATTAAATGCTCTTTGAAGTTATATCAAGTTTAGAAACAAGAGGAGGAAGACATAACATCTCAGATTCACAGAAACAAGAGATTGTGGACAATTAAAATCAATCACAATGTAAGATGGTCAGAATGCCTATTTAATTTAATACGAAGAGCAATTAAGATAGATACAATCACAAGATAGCATTTTTTTCCCAGACGATCTGTCATAGTGTTTTTTTTCATACCACTTTTGGACAGCATGAACAGCTTCGTCTGCAGCCTGTTTGATCTCCATCTCTAGTCGAGTTCTCTCTCTCTTTACTTGTTCTGTCAGACCAGTCAGAGTCTGTACAGATGAAAACAGACACCTTCAGCTCACACTCACAGAATAAACTTGGTCAATATACTTATTTCTTTCTGAGCTTTGTGATTTCTTTTCACCTCACGGATGTGTTCCAGCTGGGCAAGATTTTCTGCAGCTCGAGCCAAAGCTTCATCTACTGCCTTCTCAATCTTCTCTATGTCAGCTGGCTAAATAAAACACAACCAGAAATGTCAATCTAAATCATATTATGTCCACTGTTGGCACTTTACCCACCATTAAAAGTACATGTGTTTCTCCTTCCGACCAGATATGATGTGGACTTTTCTTTGGAGCATGCATCTCTACCAGAGATGATCTCTGTCTCTACTCCAGCTGAAAATTAAACGCATATTCCAAATGCACTGTATACATGTCCAAAATATCCTCACAAAACCAGAATAATATTGGCATTAGTCGGAAAAAGGCCTCATTTAGAAATATCCAAATAGAATAGATTGTTTACATGACACCTGTCATATTGTCATGTAAACAATTTGACAGGTGTCAATTATTATTACCACTATTATATTTAGAATAATAGTAGAATATTAGTGTGCACCTAAACGTACTCACTGTAAACAGAGTTAACGTGCTTCACTCAACCATGAGATATTAAAAAAATCTATCTCAGGATTTTATTAATGAATATCAAAATCTAAAGATCGATTTGACATTAATAAGACATGGTTGAAACTTTCCTTCTCCACCAGAACCCGCCTGTGGTGAAACAAATGTACCTGCTCTTCATCCTCACTATTGCCTTTAATGTCTGTGGATGGTGACAATTTGCTCCTCCTGCGAGTCTTTGTTCTGTCACACCAGAGGCTTAAGGAGACACAAAAACAATTATCAAGTCCCCAGTTTTGTTTTTTTTAAAAAAGGTGTTTGTCAAATTATACAAAATAGAGCAGAAATTGTACAAAAGATGTATCCTGCCAAGAATTAAAAATCAAAGATGCATTTTACCTTTTCAGTTTGTTCATTTTAGAAGTGTATATGAGACCAATGATTCTGGTGTCCTCCTGTAGTCCATATACCCCGCCTTCAGGGAGGGCCGACTCAACCTGCAGACGAGGAACTTTAAATCTTCACTGTCATTATAGGGCTTTACATTTTTTAATCTCAGAGTTAATGGAAATATGCCTGTGTTGATATTTACCTTTTACAACTGATATCTGACCTCTTCAAACACTAGGCTAGATTAAGCAAATTGACCAAATTGACAAGCAAAGCCATGCTTTGCATTTTGTGTTGTCTGGTTACTCTAAGATGAAAATCTAATATGTATGAAAGTATATATGAGTATAATATAGCCCCAAAACTTGTTGCACGTTAGGTCACGAAGCAGCTGTAACGGTTGGTAATTTTACCAAAGAGTATATGGAGGCAAAGAGGTGAAACTATGGACTGAGTCAGGTCAGGTCAGTCAGGTGTAGCTCTACTGCTACGTACTGATGTTACCATGAAATTAGCTTTCACTTCTTGTCAATATATTTTTTGACCCTAGCAAAGAAAATAGACAGATTAGAAGAAAATATGAAACTGCGATGCTTTTTGAGAACCCCTTTCAGTCCCAAATTGACGAAAAGTAGCTCTGTTGTTGTGTGATTCTGTTGCGGTGGAAAGACATATTAGCTTTCAGTTCTTGTCAATATAAGTTCTGTGATGTTACCTTACATTCTGGACAACTTATCACATTGTCATTTTCAATGGGTCGCAGGCAGGATGTGCAGTAGACGTGGCCACATAACAGCACACGAGGGAGGTTGCTCTCAATTTCATCCTCTAAGAAAAAAAAGTAAAGAAAATTATTACATCATTTACATCAATTACATCATTTTATGTTCAGTAATGACTGCAAAAACTTCAAGACAGAATTCTGTATAAATTATTTATTAACTTCCTGAGACCCTGCGTCTGTATATGAAGACATTACATTTCAAGTTTCCTGCATCTTATACTTCATTCTTCTAAGTTTAAGCCTGTTGTCCTCATCAGGAGTCACTATTTTGTGCCTATGTGTATTTTGAGCGAGGTATAATCCCTCCAGCATGTCCTGGGTCTGCCCCGGGGTCTCCTCCTGGTTGGACATGCCAGAAGCACCTCACGAGGGAGGGGTCCAAGGCATCTTAACCATCTGCCCTCAACCAGCTCCTCTCGATGTGGAGGAGCAGTGGCTCTACTCTAAGCTCCTCCCCCACCCCCGGATGCCCAATCTCCAAGGGAGAGCCCAGCCACCTGGCGGAGGAAACTCATTCCTGCTGCTTGTGTCCATGATCTTGTTCTTTTAGTCACTACTCTTGACCTAAGCTTGTGACCATAGGTGAGGTTAGGAACGTAGATCTGCAAACATTCAGTCACTAAATATTTGAAGCACAAGATGAAAGCATTTGAGTGTTTTTGGAGAGTTTACAACCCTTTTAATTGATAAAACGTCTGGAAAACGTCAATATATAATTAAAAATATATATATATATATCTGGCAAACATGCCATGAAGTTGGCGCCATCTTTTGTGGTCCATCGGACTTGACTGGTTTAAGGTTAGCTTACCACAAAACCTCTGAAAACCGAAAATTAACTATTAAAATACAGGGCGGGTATTTAGTGCATAGCTAGGTATCTTAAGTTGGGGTTAAGATACATTACATATATATACATGCATGTAAGATGTATATTTAACAGTTATTTGGTTAATACAGTATCTTTAGATCTAGCTAACGGTAGCTAGCGTTAGCTAGCTGCAGCCGCTAGCTAACTGTTAGCAGGTAGCTGAGCTTCTTTTAGCTATCAATAACATAAGTTATGATAAAACATGATGTGGCAGAGCGCTACACACTAAAAGAACACTGATATATATGCTACCAGGCAGCCTGAAGGCATCTCCGCATAACTTGCAGATCACGGCGCTGGGGTTGTCTCCGTCCATCTTTGATTAGTGGCACCTGTTGAAGGAAAGTGTCTTTGTCACGCGACGGTTGGTTTCCGTGTCACGTGACCGTGCATTTTTAATTTCACTTATCATATGGAGACAGTGGGTCTGGTTCACAGTAGGCAAAAAAAAAACTACAACAAAAAATAAAACTGTTTATTTCAGCGTCTGAACATTGCTGTGCAAAAAAACTAAGTCGTAAACAAGGTTAAAAGCCTTGATGTGTTGGATTAACATTTTTTAGTGTACTTTCCCCGCTCCACAGTCCACACCAGGGCTGTCCTTTTTGTCTGTAGGATCAGTTTGTTGTGCATATTGTCCTGTGCGAATTGATGCACGGTTGTGTTAAGTTTGCGAGCACAGGGCACATTACATTTCCCAGATGAGCCTTGTTGTCTGCAACACAACAGGGTTTTCAATATGACTCCCACACCTTCACTGTTGATCTTAGTCCCAATGTCCTCAAACCAGTTCATCCTAAATTAGCAGCGTCTAGATTTTTACTGTTTGCTTGAAATGTGTATGCCCTATCAAACTTCAAAATGTTATTACGCATAAATAAACAAGTTTCACACATAAAATCTGAAAAAGGTTCTGCACCGTGTCCACTTTTATCTCACTGATGTGTATTTGATGTGTGTTGTGCGTTTGCTGCCACTAGAAGGCTTAGTTAGTGTAAGATCCAGGAAACCAAAAACTGTAATGATAATAAGAGTCCTGCAGATAAAATAAGGATGAATGGTTGTAGGATAGGACGCTCTTTATTGGGAAAGGATTTTGAGCTCCTAAAAATGGGACATTTCTCTGAAGTGAAACCAGTATGTTTCTGGACCAGGTGCTATTGTGTGGCACCCTGTCATATTACAGACATTTTTGAATTTTTGTCACTTAAAAATATGAGTTTTAGGTGATGCAATGAGTCCATAAAGTCAGCAACAGCATTCAAGAATTTGAGAATTCTGGAAACAGGACTGAGGCCAAAACTTTAGGCGTTTGTAGCGACAATGCAATATTTAAATATTCAACATTTAAATTAATTTGATTCTTGCTCCCCTGGCACTCTGTTTCCTCTGTATTGCTGTTACATATGTTCATGTTTTAAGAATTGTCTGATTGTTGTGAAAAAGGACAGTATAGCAGCTAACAAACAAACAACAATAACAAACTTCAGAGCTAGTTTTTTCAGTGAAAGTACAAGTGCCCCCTCAGCCACAGTATTTCACACATCATTTATCACATTTCATCAGCACCGAGTCCATTATGTGCACTTATGAAAAGCCTACTGTTTGTGACCACTTGGGGGCGCCAAAGACTAAGGCAAACATACAGCCTCCGTTGCCCAGTGTGTGTCCAGTTTCTCTTTTTTCTTTTAATACATAAATGAACGTAATGTATGAAAAGAAACGTTTTGCATTTCTGGAATCGCATTTCACGCATGTGACGTCCCCCTTGTTCTAAAAATGTAGCTTGACTTCTGGTTTTATTGTAATGGAGCATTACAAGTGCTACTAGATTTATATTGTACCAAACACACAAATAAAGCAAGCGTATATGTCTGAAAAATATAGAGACTGAAACACTACAGGTTATTATAACCGTCTTCATGTATGTTTTACATGTTTTAAATGATTTATTTTTCTATTTTGTGCAACTGTTTTATTTTTTAATTGACAATATAGGCACATACTTATTGTGTGTTGTGTTGTCTGATATATTCTTTTGTTTCTTTTCCAACCAATTGCATGGCTCTTCTGCAGAGCTAATGGCGGTGTGTCATTCCTCTCTTACATCTGATCTGAGCGCAGCTGCTGCCTGAGGTCAATGGCCTCTCGCCCACTGGAGCAGCAGTAACCAAAAATGACAGCCAATGGAGAGCAGGGGGGAGCGCAGACATCAGATGGCAAAGGTAAATCATCTAGTATGCACCACAGCCAAAACTTTAACCTTCAGAGAGCGTCCATGTAAATCCCTGGAGGAGGGAATGAAAATGCAGCTCATCAAGAGGGTCTTTGCATGTAGAGCTGGCAGCTGCAGCCCCAAACAACGACTTGAAATACATGAGTTTTAACAGTACGACTCCCACCTCTGCATAAGTGTCCAAATGAATCCGTCTCCTTGCATTGATCGGAAGTGAAAGCAGCCCACCTTGGTGTGAGGTGTCAAAAAGCCCTGCAGTTATAAACTACACCTGTCTGCTAATAGGAGGCAGGAAAGTGTCCAAGATCAGTTAACACGTTGGCCTGAGGATGTCCAACACAAAAGCTACTGAATAAACATAGGAGTGAATGAAACTACTATATTGGTTAATGCCCACGAAATCCAAACTTCATACTCAACAGGACATTGCAATCAGATTTTAACATTTTTTTTTACGGATCGATTGATTTGATTTTATTATCGTGTCATGCACAAATGTAATATACTCAACCCAAAACAGGTTTACCAGATTATTTAGAAAAAGAGAAATTTAGAAAAGAGACTTTTTTTTACAGCTTTAGAGACAGAAGCCGTTCATCCTGCAATCATCACAAATTACAAATGTATTTCTAATTTAATATTCATATTTTCAACTCATTATAATAAAGACAATATAGAAGAAAATGTGATTCATTCTGAACTTCTAATTTGCATAATCAGCACAACCTGTTTTAAAATCTGCGAACTTCATTACTTTTACTGTGCCTTATTAATTGTATGTTTTATGAGATGCTTGTGGAGCCAGGTGGATGGGAAATCCATAAATCACCTGTTATTTGTGAACTGAGGACTGAATGTTCATATTATTCTGATAATTACACTTACAACATTGAGTCTAAAGGCTATTGATTTATGGTTGAGAGGGAAAAAAAACAAGTCTGTTAACTCCACCTAAATTCTTTTATTTTGTCTCATTTGTAAAGTATTTAAGCAAGCGAGCAAAACTCTACACATATTTAAGAATATTAACAGTAGATAGTAGTAGACTAAGAGCAGAAAAAGGATGTAATATATGTTTTCAGTAACACATGCATAAAATGAAGTTGTCATTCATCAAACCTGTATCTTTTTGAAATATCTGGTTTACCAATTCAAGATCATTTTAAAAATGATGTGGTCAGGGACATTCATTTATGCCAAAAACGTGCTCTTCTCATTATCTCTAGACAAGATTTACTGTGATTTGGGTTGTGATGGTTTATCATTTTTAAAATCCCTACAAAGAAACGTTTGGGAAACACTGATTTGCAGGGTGTCTGAAAGAACGACTGATTTCTTCCAGTGTTATATTTTCTCTAAATATGTTTTGTGAGTTTCCACATTCCAGCAGATGGAGAGAGTGTGATGCTATGTATGAATCTGAAGGAATCTGGCCAGTGGTCTTTACCCCAGGGGGGTGATCTGAAAGGGGGCAGGGAGGTCTCATATGTGTGTGTGTGGTTTCCATGATGGGGGGTTGCAGACGTGTTTACCGTGGGTAATGAACCAATCAGCAGGCCGCCCAGGGGAGGACGACGGGGTGCCGCTTAGTGAAATAGGGGGTTGCCCCCCGTCCTTCCTCCTCCAATGTGGGTCACTACCCATCCTCGGGTGATTTCCCTCATGTTTCCGTAGAAACAATACCCCCTCCTGCACCCCCAAAACCGATCGAATCGAATCACTTCCTCATTAATGATGCTCTTAATTAAGCCGTGTTGTCTTGTTAGCTGTCTCCTGATGCCTCTCGCAGACATCCATCGGCTTCATTGTTCTCATCCATCTATTCCTTGAATCAGTTATTGTGGGTCATCTCATGTGACAGGAGACGACGTCTATAGGAAGCCGTCGATCTGCGTGTACCTCAAAGGTCTTATTAAAAACAACTCCCTCCTGCTCCTTTGTTTCCTTTTTACGTGCCACACACAGTAGGATTATTGATTGGCAGCATTTACTCAAATCAAATCAAATCAAATCAAATCAAATCAAATCAAATCAAATCAAATCAAATCAAATCAAATCAAATCAAATCAAATGTCTTCTGGGAACTTTAAGAGAATTTCCGATAAATCATTAAAGGTCACTCACCTTCCATGCTTAGAAGGAATTCATTTAACTACATGAAACATCGATCCTCTAATGTTCAAACAAGTCATCACTGATTTTTAAAGAACCCTTTAGCTTCTTTGGAATCTTAGATGAACTCTTCAGCTTTGCGAGCATAGCGTGCTTTTTCTTCTGAATGTCTGATAAAAAAAACAAAACAAGTAAAGGTCAGCAGACATGTATGCCCAGGAGACTCATGGATTGGCTGTAAGTGGCCGCCCCCCTGCAGGCCACTTGGCCACAGCATGAAAAGAGCAGGGCCGATGGTAAATGACAGTTGCTTTTTACCTTCCCTAACCTCTTTGTCTGGTCACAAAAAGACCTGCCATCACACAAAGGAGAATCATATACTCCAGGACTGAGTGCACTGCTTTCAGCCAGAGAAGAAACCGGTTAACGCAAGTCAATTTTCACCATAATCTAAAAGGATTCTCACATGTGTTGTGTGTGTGTTTTTTTAAGGCTTTATGTGTTTGTGATGTGTGTTTTTGACTGGCATCTATCTGTCTGAGAGGTAGTGGATATGATTAAATCCAGGTCAGCTGACACAAGCGTACTCAGGACTTCTGTTTTTTATGTGAAGTGACCGCATCGATACACATGATGCACAAATGATATTGGGAGTGGGGGATGTTTCAGATGTGTTCACAATAAGCTCAATGCTGACAGCCTCAAATGATGCGAAGGCCTGGAGCGTTTTTGTAGCTTGGTCCCTGAAACCTGTCACGTTCCTCAATTTGCAGCTTACTAAATGGTCAAACGGCATTAAAAACCACAAAAAAATGACCATAAAGCTTCATCAATTAGTCACCAACGGGTGTAAAATGGTGTGTACACTTTACAGGAGTTTCGGTACATCTGGTCCCTCAGGGTAGATCAAAGTGTGAGGCTTTAATCCTGTAACAAACTGGTGTCAGCAGCACAGCTCCCACCTTAAAGGAGGGCACCAGGCCACAGCGGCCCTCATTAAAAATAACCCAGCAACAGGGATACAGTCTGTGAACCCTCTGTGCCCCCAGTCACCCTCCTTCCCATCGCCGCCCCTCCTTTCTCACATCCACCTCTGCATACTCGTACACTTACATGTGCCTGATCAGCCAAACTTAATCACACATACACATGGTCATACTTCCTCCCCCCCCCTCAACCCTTTATCCCTCTGGTTCAAAGGCATTGTTTGGAGGCAGAGGCAGCCGTGGCAGTGGAGGACAAGGTACCGGTCTTTGGAGCTGACTTGAAAAGCAGTTTTAAGACCGACCTTGCGGCTGAAGTGACCTAATACCCGTCGGAGATCACAAGGATCCACATCAAGGGGAAGGATTTGAGCGCAAGAGACCATACCAATCAGGCTGCTCGTTAGTCCAGCTCACTAATCGCTCTGTCACTTAGCATTTCATGACCTGTCCATCCTAAAATCGATCAGCTCACACTGCCAGAGGTGGCAAAAGTGCACACATTCTTTACGCAAGTAGAAGTACAGGTACTTGTGTAAAAACATAGAAACACAGAAGAACAGAAGTACCGATTCAACTTCCTGACTTCAGTAAGTGAAATCGTACAGCACTCAAAGTGTAAAAACATCAAATTAATATAACGTTAAGACTATTTAACCATTATAGCTTCAAATGAAATCATTTTAGATCATTTTATTCCAAAAATTTTAAAAAAACAACTTTTTAGTTATCATTAAACTAAGACATTGTATAAAAACTTTAACCGTAAAACATTTACATTTGACATACATTTATAGATAGATAGATAGAATTATATAATAGATATAATTATGTGGAAAAAAAGTAAGAAAATTGGTTTCAGTGATTTTTTATTTTTTTTTACATAATAATTTCATTGCACTTCACTTGACTGTTTTAGTTTAATCATACTTTGATAACCAGAAGGTTGTTTGTAGTAATTTTAATCTAAAACTAGATGTTCCCCTCAAATGCATTATAACTAAAGCAACAAGCCTGTTTTGAAATTGTAAGGAGTAGAAAGGACAGATATTTTTATGTTAAAACGGAGTTCAAATAAAAAGTTGTAAGAAAAATAAGCACTCAAGTTAAGTACAGACACCTGAAGACCCTACTTAAGTACAGTAGCATAGTATTTGTACTTCATTATTTCCCACCTCTGACCGCTGCCGCTCAGGCTTTTGGGAAAAAAGGCTGTTTTGAATGTGAGTCAGCTAAGAAGAAGAAAGGTTTAGGCCAAAGTGGGCGGGTGATTTTGGGGGAGGGCATTTTAATAGCAAGCTGAGAGTGGTCTATGTCGCAATTATCTCACTTTGCTGCACTTACAGAATGCTTGACCTGCTTCTCAGCATCGATACGGCACATTTCTCAGGGCGAGTCGGGGGTCGGTCGGTCGGCACAGGCGGTTCAGATCTATGTGGGAGTGTGTGTGTGTGTGAATGAACGGCCGGAGACATGTCGGTGTGTGTGTGTGTGTGTGTGAGAAAGAGCATATCTAAGTGTGATAATGCGCATGTGTGTGTTGTTTTACCTGACCGCTGGCCTGTGGTGCGGCCGAGGTCGTGAGAGCCTCAGGCGTCCTGGGTGGGCGACAGGGGGGCGATAAGTGTGAGAGGAAGGTGAGGTTGGTGTTGGCTGATTTAGCTTATCACAAGACCCAAATGCAAGAAGCACCCCGTTTTCAGAAGTGGGACAAAATGTATTTTTATGGAAACATAATATGATCTTCCTGAAATAAACTTCGATCATGAATCAAATGTTGATTTGTCATCAGCTGAGATGACATCCGCACGTTCTTCTTTGTATAAATGCACTATGCTTTACTCAGCAGTTTACTACAGTTTTCCCAGTGATATGAGGTCCACCACAGATCTTCTGCTCTGCTGCACGAGTCACAACAATTTGTCGCATTTCAGCTCAGGTTCAGCTAGTTTTGTTGAGTGAAGCTTCAAGCTTCGGCTAGGTTTCAGTTTGATTATTTTAAAATATGAAATGTTGCGTATCCCAGAGTGAGTCATGTGCTAAAAGTACGATATATGTAACATTGATTATATTTACTGGAGATATGCACATATTACTGTCTGCAATTTGAAAAAAAAACAACGTTTGTTTACGCAATAAAAATAAAAAAACGACAAATAAATCAACAAAAATATGGCATCAGCAGTGGAGCGTATACAGCCATGAGTAACATGTATGTGCATATACGTGTTTGATAGGTGATATTCTTTTTTAACCCCTTTTAGAAAGATAATGTGTAAGCTCTTTGCTTCGTGGAGCAGGATGTCTATTTTCCACCTGGGCTTTGCCATATGACTGCTGTTAAAATCCACTGCTGACAGATTTCGGTTTGTCAAGAGGGGACATCTGTCAGGAGACATGATTCAACTGGGACACATTTCACCAGCAGGCCTTTGGCATTCACTGAGAAAACTCTCTCCAACCCTCATTATTCTTGTATGAATCAGATGGAAGAACAGCTGCTCGGCTGATTCAGATGGAATTTAAAAGAGAAAATCTTGGCAAAGAACGACTGACATATTTTTGCACCACATGTGTAAGTATCACTGGTTGAAATGTGGCTTTGTTTACATGTCTTATTTTGAAATGTGTTCTGGCTTCGGAAAACATTCATGATTCCCAACGTGTCAACAGCTTAATGCCAGGCACATAATCTATTAAATTAATAACTGGTAGTGCCAGTAATTTGGCAAATACACACATCCATATTTTTCTTTGGGTTTTGTAATATTTACCAGAAAACGTACGGGTAAACGTAACAGGTGCCATTGTAATGAGGCGATCAGCATGATCACCACTTCACCTGTGAGTGGTCATAATGTTAACTGATTGGTGTATGCACATACATATCCCACATACAGCCGTGGAAAAAATGAAGAGACCACTGGTTTTACTATTTACAGGAACGTAACATTTCTCCCAAATTCCAAATAAAAACATTGTCATTTGAAGCATTTATTTGCAGAAAATAACAACTGCTCAAAGTAACAAAAATGTGTTTTCAGACCCTAAATAATTCATTTTGAAACAACACAATGATGATTTAATTTAGCAAGGGTTCAGGAATCAATATTTGGTCAAATAATCTCGATTTCCAGCGGACGCTTTCACGCTCTCTCTTTCACTTTGCTGTTTGTGTTTTATGTGGCTTCAAGCTCAGCTTCATTTCATTGGTTTTCACTTGGTTCAGGTCTGAAATGTGGAGCGGCCTCTTATTTTTTTCCACAGCTGTATGTTCATGCTCTGGCACAGGACAGGGAGAATTTGAATTGAGGGGGGGTTTGAGCTCCTGAAGCGACACTGAAGGGAGCTGTGTGTGTTTCTTCAGAAATGCTTTCTGCACCTTTAACAACAAAATGGCTGTTACTAATGCGAGGCGTAAAAATAATTACCTGCGCTTATGGTGCAAAACCACTGGCATGTTCCTTTAACACCAGGTAACACTGTATCCAGCCGTACTGAACGGTAGGAGGTATTTCATTTGGGGCAGAAGGTGCACACCTGGGTAAGTTGGCGGGAATACTCACCGTTTCTTTTCCTGTAAAGCGGTAAGCAGCTTCAAAGGACTGCTTGGAAATTTCGAAAGCGTGGCAGGTTCACATGAAGAAGCGGCTAAAACCACCGTTTGTCTCCTAAGCTTTGCGCCGCTGTGAACTAAAAGCACCAGAGACCCTGTTTATCATCAAACCTTGGGATTGAAATAGCCTGAGATCCTGCGTAAACACTGTGACATACTGTACAGGACTACACACACCTGGTCCAGTGTGATACTGTGTTATCCAGGACTGAGGAGACAAATGAAAGGAAAGTTGGCATTGAACAGAGCCAGCGTGTCCAAAGGGAAACATTAAGACTGTGTCTTTTCTGGCTCCTTTTTAGCGAACATGAAATATGTTGAGTTCAAGAGGAAATATGAACACCACTTCTTGGAACTGACCCTTTATGTTCAGAGATTAATAATTGTGTGACCTTGCAGAGTTTTCTATCATAACATGGTGTTGACAATGTAATTAATGTTTGATGGAGGTTATCTTTCATCTAATGCAGTCAACAACTTTGAGACCATATTACAAAGTAGTAACCCTGAAAAGTCTCAGAAAGAGCCAACAATACTTTAGTCCTTCGGTATTTTCTGTCTTCATGAGGCACATATATGTGATTTCTATTAATTTACACTGACTCGTGGAAGATAAGAGCCATATGTGTAAGTATGTACAGTCAGTTGACAAATGAAATGAAAATACAACATAAAGTGTCTTCGTAAGGTGTTGCTCCACCCGATAACGCCAGAACAGCTTCAATTCAGCTTTGGATTTTTGATGGTAAATACAAAGACATAGTGATTTTGTATTTAAACGTTCAGAGAAAAATTGGAATAATAATAGAATAATATTCATAATTATGCTTTAATTATGAACGATGCCTGCAAACTAGTTCAGGCAGTCAGAGTTAATACTGTTAACTAAACAAAAAACTTAAACTAGCAGTGAAAAAGTAGTTCCATTATCTTAACCCTCGTGTGGTGTTTCCTTTTGAGATGATCTGGTCGACCTCGGGTCATAACCGGGTCGTACTGAGGTGTTAGATTGTGTATGTGATGTAGAGGTATTGATCTCTT
>JAPQRN010000015.1:7581777-7595912 GCA_037367275.1 Coranthus polyacanthus
AAAAATATCCAAAGTGTATCGTTATTGATATAAATTCCACCACAATCCCATTTATTTACTGACACACACCTGCATCAGGAAGCTTACTGTGTGTTTATATGTCTATTGACTTTAACCGCTGCTCCTTGTGTCTCCCTCAGGCTTCCCTAACAGGATCGGTCAGTGTTGTTAACTATCAGCAGGAACAGTGGGGTCAGTCAGGTACCTGGGAGGTCACGGAGGGCGTGGGGCTGGATGTATGAGACGGCTTCATGGGCCTGAAGGACCATCTGGAGGATGGGACAGGCCACATCCTCAGCTTGGGGCTAGATCTGGACTACCTCCACGTGGAAGGCGCTGAGCGACAGGCTGGTCTGAGTGCAGCTGCAGGAGCTGCTCACACAGGGGTTGAGGAGGCGGTGGGAGCTGGTGCTCAGAATAAGAGGAGTAACAGTATCGGCAGTAGCAGCACTAGTTGTAGTACACATTCAAACTATAGCAGCAGTAGTAGTTGTAGTTACTTCTCTGAAGAGAGCGCTATCTCTGACAGTGAGGATGAGCGGGCCCAGAATGGGCCTTGTTCTGGTTCTCAAAACCCAAGTCATGGTGAGCCTGCCCTACATCAAGAGTCCTCGTCAGTCTGTCGGCCAGTTAAGTTGGAATTGGCACCAAACCAGTCGCCTGGAGATCCCCCACAGCCAAACACATCGCTTGTTGCTGATCCTGTGTCAGACTGCCGTGTCAAGGTGGAGTTTGCTCTTAAACTAGGCTACTCTGAGGAGCTGGTGCTGCTGGTGTTGAGGAAACTGGGCCCAGACGCCCTCATCAACGACATCCTGGGAGAGCTGGTCAAACTGGGAACAAAGACAGAGATGGAGCAACAAGGAGGAGGAGAAGGTGGAGGTGGAGGAGGCTTGGCTGCCTCTCAGTCTCCTTCCTACTCTTTGTCTTCCTCTTTAGCCTGCTCGTCTGGATCCTCTTTGGATTCTTGCCGGCTGCTGTGTCCTTCTCAGCTGCTGGAGGACAAAGAAAACCTGCGTCCTGTTGTGGTCGATGGGAGTAACGTAGCAATGAGGTGAGTCGATGTCTGAGTGACTGATATTCACTCCACAAAGAAGTTTTTACGTTGCAGGGTGGGTGAACAGTGGCTATTCGCTGGACTAACTTAAAACAAAGGAACAAACTTAATGCATGGCATCTGTGGGTGTAAGGTTTAGAAATATTTGGCAGCAACGTGGAAGGTTTACTGTCACCACGTTCAGACAGAATAAGCTCACAGGTTTCTCTTCATATTGATTATCTAGTTGTTTATCGTAGCATCTTGTCTAATTTACTTTAATTTAAACCGGCTCCAAATCTGTTCGACAGATTTACAGAGCAATATTTTGTCGTTCAAATACGTGCAGTAATGTACATTATGAGCCATTATTGTACATGTCCAGCTACGTCTAACAGTTACATGAGCCAGTTAGCCATATACAAGTGTATGACAAATCATTGCAGTCTGGGTAAATGTATAAAACAGTCTCGTCTGAGCTGGTTAGGGCAGGTTTTTGTTTAAAGACGTACTTTTGTTGTCAAATGGTACTGACAATCTTTGGTTTGGCTCTATTTGCCTTTTTGTCAAGTCTTTAATTACATCTCACCAGTGTTTACCTATATTCAGTACAGAAATAAGTGGTTACACCCAGAGATCTTGTAATTATTGCAATAAAAAAAGGTTTTAACGCAATTCATTTGACATATAAATTGAAACCCTGAAGTCCGTATTTGTCAAGAACCTTCACGTAGTTCAACATTTGCCAGTTTGAAGTGATTCTGCGTTTTTTGTTTTGTTTTTTTTTACCTAAGAAGTAAGTCTTACATAACACCAACAACCAATGAAATGAAAGTTAAGTTAAAAACCCTAAAGAAAGATTAATCTGCTCATTTTCTCAATCGTTGATCATCTTTACCAACTGGCTCTCACATCTCTGGCTATTTAAGGCCAGCTTTAAGCATCTTCAGATGAAATAGCTGGAGCTGAGGATTTATGCCACATCTTAAGATCCAAATAAAATCCTTGTGGAGCAGCAATCATCAACAGGTTGCCCTGCTGTGTTAACAAACCTCACAAACATCAAGAACGTTAACGTGTGTTTAAAAAGTTAAAGAGTTAAAAAGTTTTTTAACTCTACGGGTTAGTTTGGATTTTTTCCAACTGGACTGGTAACGTATATAAGTTCAAGTTTAAGTGTACGAATATTTAACTCCTTTGAGACGGAACGTAATGCATTATCACTACTTGAGTAGAGTTTTCAGGTATCTATACTTAAGTTGAGGATTTATTTTTATCTGTATCGACTCCTTATTTTCGTTTTGCATCATTGTGCGTCTTCCCAACGTCGAGACCGATTTCATCCTAAATCAATGGGACAGTCACACTTAGAAAAGACGATCCCTTACGAATCCGTCTGTGTATATCACACGTCGCCTGTAACAAGACAAAGATTTAAAAGACGTAACCATCCAAGAAAGAGGGACAAGGCCGCGGAGAAAAGGCATCGTAATGTTCTGAGGTTGAAAACCGGTTTGCAAATTGGTGAGAAGTCAACGCTCATTATTTTTAACATATTGTTTTTATTTTATTTGAAGTTAGAAATGCTCTTTACATTATATTAATATGACGTGAGGTTCAGGTTTTTAGAGCCTGTACTTTTTCACTTTTACTTGAGTAAAGAAGTTGATTAAGAACTTCTACGTTTATGCAGTTTTCTGTGGTTCTACTCGAGTAGAGACTGTGTGTAATTCTTCAACCACATCCATCAGACTCCATTGACAAAAACAGTAACTGACTAGTGAGTCTGGTCTTTTAACACTTTCATTTGGATTCTTTAAAACGCCAAAACCACACATTGCTTGTTGTCCCTTGTGCCTTTAGTCCTGTCTGCTTTGCCGACCATCATCTGCTGTCGGTAGGTTTCATCACAGACGGAGACTTTATCTTTCTTTTTGTTATTGCAGTCATGGAAACAAGGAGGTGTTCTCCTGCCAAGGTATTCAGCTGGCTGTTGACTGGTTCTTGGAGCGAGGTCACCGGGACATCACTGTTTTCGTCCCGGCCTGGAGAAAGGAGCAATCACGACCGGATGCTCTGATCACAGGTAGATTACATTCTTGAAAAGTGAATCCCCACAGCTTTCACTTAAATCTTCTGCTTCAGGAGGTATTCCTCATCTCCCTTCCTGCATTTCTCTCACTGTTTCTATGTTAAACCCGTACAACTCCTCTTGCAGACCAAGAGATCCTGCGACGACTGGAAAAAGAGAAGATCCTGGTCTTCACTCCGTCTCGTCGTGTGCAGGGACGCCGCGTTGTTTGCTACGACGACCGCTTCATAGTCAAACTGGCTTACGAATCCGACGGCATCATTGTCTCCAACGACAACTACCGTGACCTGGCCAATGAAAAACCAGAGTGGAAGAAATTCATCGACGAGCGTCTGCTGATGTACTCCTTTGTAAATGACAAGTAAGGAAGTCACGCCTACAACAAGTAACACTACTGAAGTGAAGTGAAGTGTATCTATTTTAATCAGTATGAAAATGTGAAGTAGAAGCTTAGGAGGAGGTGGGAATCTTGACCTCATGCTGAAACCCAACGCCTCCTTTTTCTGCTACTCACTTGTCATACACTTTCATTTTCCTTGAGGATTTTAATCTTTGTTACTACCTTTTATCTTTTCTCCACTTGTCACATTTCCTCTGCACACACTGCATTTATTATTTATTCATATAACCCATGTGACAGGTTTTTCCCTTTTTTTTCCAAGCTCATGGGACAGAGTTACTTTAGTTTTGAAATTTTCATTAGCTTCTATTTTTATTGTGTCTTTCAGTTTGGTTTAGTTAGTTTTATGAGTGTATAAGTAGTTCTAGTTTTATTTTTAGAAATGATATAGCAGCCACACTGCAAATCAAAGGGAAGAAGGGAAAACAAAGCTGATTTTACCTGCAATTCTATTTCGCCTTAGTTCATGTCGTGTTGTTCACAGTATTTTTCGTGTTTTCAGTTACATTTTTGTCTTTATTAGCTATAATAACCCAGTTAAGGGAATATTTTTTTGTGCATAAACTATATGATCTTTGTCCAAGTTAAGATTGGTTGGTTACTCGTGTAACATGGGTTAAAGCCTCCTCTGTGGTTGCGTATCAGCCCAGTGTCTAAAATGTAACTGTAACGTGTTATGTCTTGTTCAAACAATCAGTTTTAAATAACTTCAAACCATAGAAAATACAAACTGCAGTCAGTGAGGGACAAAATAAAAAACAAAAATGTGTCTTGTATTTAGATACGATTTCATTGTATTATTTACTTCATATTTAGGTTCATGCCTCCAGATGACCCACTTGGACGTCATGGACCCAGTCTAGAGAACTTTCTGAGGAAGAAGCCTGTGATTCCTGAACACAGGAAGCAGCCGTGTCCTTACGGTAAATAATATGCACTTTTATTACCTCTGTACTTTTCAGCAGAGCATTTAATATTATGCACTCAAGCCATACATAACTGAAAGAAATGTAAGAATCGTAAACCTTTATATATATTTTTTTTATATATTTTATATTGGAATGATTTTTCTGTTTATTATTTTTTATAATAACAGATGTTTTGCTGTTTCTGTCATTAGGGAAGAAGTGCACATATGGCCACAAGTGCAAGTTTTACCACCCTGAGAGGGGCAGCCAGCCCCAGCGATCTGTGGCTGATGAGCTCCGCGCCAGTGCCAAAATTTCATCAGTAGCTTCCAGAGGCCTGCTGGAAGACGCCCTGATGGTGACGAGCCAAAGTTCTGGTCAACTGGAAGCAATGGCAGAGGCCGAGCTTTGTCGGAGCACTCCAAAGAAACACGCAAACCTCACTGACCTCCTGGAGGACAGGATCCGGGGCCAGTCCAAGATGGGGGCCCGCAGGGGAAGCAACAGTAGCAGCAGCAGCTGTAGCAGCAGCTTCTTAGGCCACCCTGCTCCGGGGGGGCCCCCGTCATCAGGAAGCCTGGACCGATGGGAGTACATGGGAAACTCCAGGCCTTCTGGAGCCTCAGGACCAAACCAGGCTGAAACACACTACAGATGTGAGTCCCCAGAGCTGGGCTACAGCTCACTGGTGAAGGCCTACTCTAGTCTCAGTCTTATGGTGCCACAGAGTCCTGAACGCTTCTCCCCAGCTGACCTGCGAGCTGGATCACTGCCATCAGATTGCAGCAGTGAAGGGAGCACCGACTCTTTCTCCCCAGACCCGGTCCTAGACGACGGTCCAAAGTGCCACCATGCTCACCACCATCACCACTGCACTGGCCAGTACACCTACCCCACCAGCCGTCGAGGACTGGGCCAGCACAGTCCTCGTGGTTATCCCATCTCTCAAACAAAACCACATGGCTTTGGCTTAGATGACCTTCCATCGTCTCTCACGTCGCCTCACCCCTCTCCACATCCCTTCAAACCTGCTTCAGCCACCTACATCCCGCCCCACCTTCAGCACCCCTCGCTCAGCAGTTTCTCTAGGGAGTTCCCACCACGACCACCCCAAATGTCTCACTCTCAGAGCACCCCCCTGGGCCACCTTTGGCAGGAAGGTGGGGTTCAGGACTCCAGAGTGTACCAGGGATCGCCACTTCAATCCAGGAGGAGCTACTCTGGGATAAACCAACAACCTCAGTCCCAGATAAACTGGGACCCCCATTACCCGCAAAAGCCGTGCTACGATAGCTTTGCTTTACAGAGCCTTCCGGACGTCCATGAGAAGCCGTGGCACTCTCCTTGGGGCAGGCGTTCGTCGCCACTTGGCTTTTCCGCACCACCACTCCCACAGGTGGCCAGTCCATCCATCCCCACCCACAAAAGCCACCCGCCCTCAGCGCCCCAGCACCAGGAGCCCCCAGGCTTGGGTCGATACCAGGACCTGAGGGAGAGGCTTTTTGTTAATCTGTGTGGTATCTTTCCTCCAGATCTGGTGAGAATGGTAATGACTAGGAATCCTCATGTGATGGATGCTCAGGAGCTTGCGGCCGCAATTTTGATGGTAAAATCACAGCACAGTTAAAGGTAATGACACATGCGTAAAGGAAAGCATAATTATTAATGTCCGGGTGGACGAATGCAGACGAAAAGCACAACATTTAAAGCTCCTTATGCTGTTAATGAGCTGCTTTTTCAATGCAGGGACGTTGTCTAATTTTAATGGTATTTTTGTAAAGTGGAAATCCTAAATCTGCAATGTTTCTGAATATGCCTGCTTAAGCACTTAAGATCAGGAAGGACTGGGGTTATTGTGCATATTTGAGCTGTTTGGGTTGAGTCAGGACACCGGTGTGCTGAGGGAGGCTTTCTGTGTTTCAAGGATGACAGTGTTGTTTGTTTAAGATTAATTTATTCGTTACATCTTAAGTTATTACTTTCCTAATTTTTAAGATGATTCTGTTTTCTGCACTTTTTTTTTTTTTTTTTTTTGGGGGGGGCAATCATATCAGGGTTTAAGCATAGCTCAAAGTTATACTTTCCATTTGAGTCGAACGCCTGTGTTTCAGTCGCTAAGACGACAGCACAGGGTAAGCAACGGGATGTAATGAACTGTAAACCATCAATGTCGCATTTAAAATATATCCCTACTGTATTTACTGCTCGCATCAGCTCGATGGGTGTCTCTAAGGTTTCTTTCTGTACTAACAGGTGGCGGATCAGTTGCTGTGGTGAGATTTTGTGAATTTCCCCAACAGAGAAGTGAAACTCGAGCGACACCCACAAAAAGAGAAAGCAAAAACTCCACTAGAAAACCCCGAGCTGTCGTTAACGTTGAGATTAGTTTATTTCCTTTGCTAGGATAGCCCTGTCAGCTGACTTCACAGCTTATCAGCTTTCATCAGGGATTTTAAACAAAACACATCCTGTTTATTCTTTTCTATCTTCAAACCATGTAAAAATGTTAAATCATATCAAGGTGGCTGTTGAGAGCATGGCTATTTGAAAGATGTAGGTAGAATGAAAATTGATGGTATCCTTTTATTCTTTATTTAAAATTCTGTGTTAATTTATTGCATTTTTGTGCGTGTGAATGTCTGTGGCGTGTGAGACACAGGGTCTCCTTTGTCAGTGGTGTCACCACTAGAGAGGATTTAGCAGCTTTGGACAGGGTATAACTTCGTTTGTGCCCTTTGATGAAATATGCAGTTTTGCAGTAATTGACTCAAACCAACAGGCAAGAGCTGGCAAACCAAACACTTAGTAACATGACCGTCTTTAGCTCTACAGTCTCTTCTCCGAGACACTAATCATAAGATTGGTTAAATCAGTGGGTGGAGCCGAAGAATCACAGGGCGAGTTCTTCACGAGAAGGACAGTTTTACAGTGTGTCGATGCAAAGGGAAAAGCCACAAATTGTACCTCTCCATCTGGGATGTTTTATCTGCTGCACCTCAACAACGTCGGCCTTCCTCCGCCTCGATCTGCTCGATCCACAACCGAGGCTGCAAAGTCCTGGGAGAGGCTTCCGACGCAGATACATAACGCACTAATACACTGGGTTTTCCTTTAATTTGTCACCTGTCTGTATATTCATTATGTAGTCAGAGAAGCACAGAGAAAAGGAAATGACATGCAAGTCCTGCAACATCAAGTTTGGCCTGACAAAAGAAACCACGTGTCCAGTTAGTAAAGTGTTAGATTTTCACATCATACATACAAAATATATGTACCCAATAGAACTGATGAAGTCAAATCAGCGGGGAAATGTAAGTCACGTACTTATGGACAAGTACTTCTTCTGCTTAAAATACTAAATACTAAAAACCTGCACACTAAAAACATTCACAGACTTACATTTCTGTTCAGTATGAGTGCATGTATCAAAACCATGAATTATTCTTGGTTTATCTCTGCATGATACAGGCTACCCAGAAGTACTCCGGTTGCGTTAAGCTCATCACTTAGGCAGCCTCAAAACAAAGCAAGGAGACAGGAGACACTTTGACTTGTCTCAGCAGGTAAACTACAGGAGGAGATCCTAATGACATTAATGATGGATTTGTCCCAGACAGCCAGGCCAGTTGAGTCTGCATGTACAAACCAAACCCCAGAACCCGATACACCTACATGGAATGCAGCCATTGTGAATTACAGTAATTACCCCCGTTCATTTATTGTCTCTAGTGAACGCTCTCCTGTGTGGACTCATTCACAAATCACAGGAATTCCAGATTAATCGAACCCCTGCCGGCTGCGTCCCTGCAGACAGTTCAATTCTCGTGGCCTGTATGCATGAAACGGCAACAGTTCTGCTTCATGAATACTGTACATTAGAAATATCGTGTATATCGTGTATAACGTAGTCTTTATTGCTAATCTAACACACTTCATGTTTATTTATCACAAAGAATGGGTACGTTCTGTTAAATCTATTAGTTATGAAGTCTTTTCCCACTTGACCTCCTCCTGCTTCAACGCCGTTAAGTCTGACACGAGCCAGAAAAAAACCTGTGGTACGTTCGCTCCACCCACTGAGACAAAAAAGTATCTATCAGTGTTTTTCATCTGTTTCTTTTTCGCCTGCTTTCAGTTTGACAGTATATTACACGGGCAAATAAAGCACTTGGAGCTGGATGTTTGTACAGAATACTACATACTTTCTTCAAATACTTCATATTGATAATAATATTTTTATTATTAAGTGTTTATTGTCTTGTACGGCTAAACTGATGCCTGATGATTAGCATCATTTCTTGTTGCCAGATGAAACCTCTCTTGTTGATACAAATTGTATCCTATTAACGTTTTTAACAAGATCATTGTTTTATATGAGAATATTTAAAATAAAATATTTCGAGTTGAATATTTTGAGTATTTGTGGCAAACGCCGTCACATCTGGTACTACTTAGCTTCTATTTATACAAGGGGAGGCTTTTTTTTTTAGTATTCCCTTTTTCCCAAGTGCAGGAGTATTTGAAAACAGTGTTTATATTGTCAGTGAATTAAATGTTTGTCAATGTGAAATAACGAAATAAAACCAGTAACTGATTTGGTAGAAAGATGCAGAAAACCAGGGTGTTTTTTTAAAAATAAAGGTGTGGTTAAAGAGTCGTAGCCTTATGCCTACTGAGACGTATTCAGCGCAGTCTTTACGAGGACTGTCCTCGTATCTAAAGCCACTTTTTCCTCTTCACCATCACCATCTTGTTGCTATCCTACTTGAAAAGCTTTCTACTCAAGGGCTGTACTGTATCTGAAAGGTTTGTGTCTCAGGAACCAGTCCACTGTGTACTACTGTTTGCAGAGCAATTTCTTTATTGTCATGAACTTGTGAAAATACTATTTTTCTATGTTACGGCGAGGTTGTAGTCACTGTCTGTGCTGAACGAGGGGACACTGTCTTTCAATTTTCCTTAAATGTTTCATGATACGGAGCATTAACAGTGGATTTGAAGCAAATATACTGTTAATGCTGCCTTTAGTCAACATTTTATGGTATAGTTATGAATGTATTTGTTTGTGCAGAAGCCAAGAACAGCCGTGTTTGCACAATAATTGCAACTAGGGCATTGCAACATTTTCACATCAGCGGATATCAACAATTGTCACGATAAATGTCAAATCATTATCTGGTTCCAGTTCAGAGGCTGATTTTTCATCCTGAGCGAAAGTTGAAGAAACCCGACGGTAACTTGTGGTTTTAAATGATTTGTAAAACACACATCAAGACAAAAAAACACATGAAAACAACGTGAAAGACAAAACAAGACGCATCGAGACAAACACACACCTGTAGCCCCTGATGTTGTGATTCAGCGCTTGTTTAGTTCATTTTTTATACCTTGATATGATGTTTCATTTGGATTTTTCACATCAAATCAAAAAAAAAAAAAAAAAAGAGAGAGAATAAGCGCAATCCTATTCAACGAAATAAAAACCATGAAAATGACAAAAACATTTATTTGTGGTTTTAAACTCTTTATGGTCAAAACAGCAGAGCACTTCACAAATCTAGAATATTCCAAAATAATTCTAATAAAATGTTTGTTCAGTGTCATAATTTAGTCAAATTAAAGCAACAACACATTGAAACATTTTGTCTTTTTGCTGAGAATATAATGAAAATAAACCCCGAAGACAAAATAAAAATGTATGTCACGATAAATAGAATTATCACGATATGAAAGCGTATCACGACGACGTCTCGTTTTATCCGCCTGCCCTAATTGCAACCGTGGCCGTTCTCAGCTTCCGTGTGTTTGCATGTTCGATGTTCAAAGTGTTCAGATGAGGCCTGATCCTAGAACTCACCATGAAGTGAACTGCATCCGGTTTCCCCTCTTTTTCTGTGGTCTGTGGTTTAATGAGTGGGGTTTGACAGCTTTGGCATAAATACACATTTTCAGCTCATTGTCGCCGAGAGCGGTGAAGTTACTGGGAAAAAAAAAAAATAATAATACACAGATACAGCTTTTCACTTTCAGACGTTTTCCCACAACTGCCAAAGACAAACTATCCCACGATACCTTAAAAAGCATTTGCCATTCATTCAGTGTTAACACGACTGTTTTCACCATTTTTATGTGGGGATTTTGTTTGACATGCTGCGTTTTACTTGTTTCGCAATCCGATAAAACTGGCCTTACTGTAAAGCTGTGGGAAAGAAATGTCAACTTACAATGTCACCGTTTAAATCATACGTGCTTTAATTAAAAAAAAAAAAAAAAAAACATGAATTCAGAGACCAAAGCCAAGTAACTGAAAGTACTTTCATTTCTTTCCAACGTACCTCCCTGCTCAAGGCAAAGGCTGTTCAATTCAACAGAAATAAAGAGTATGTGACCTTTGCTGCTGTTTCACAGTGCGTCCTGCAGGCAGAAATAAAGTGTTTGTTTTCCCCAAAACAAAGGTGGCTCAGGTGCCAAAACCTCCTCTATCTATATCTATCTATATTTTAGATACACGTCGATAAAGCACGGCCAAATTGTGTTTTAAAATGCATGAATTACTTCAGAAGGGACTGCTTTAATAAGCTTGTATGACATTTGAAAGAGTCGTATACACAGCACATTGTGTTTATTTTAGAAGAAAAAGAAAAAAAACCCTCGACGTTTCAATTGGCTTTAATAATGTCTTTGTTCACGTTTGTGTCTTGTCGACTGATAACGTTTTTTTGGGTGGGTCTCTCGTCATGTGCTCTAAGCTCTAAGGAATGAAACCCCGAACAATAACAAAACCTGTCAGATTCTGTTGCCAAATGAAACGTGTTGACTGTTGTGTGGTGTAAAAAAAAAAAAAACGAGCAATAAAATCCCCACCTCGAGCTTTCACGTGGTGCTGACTCTGTCATTCATTTTCATGTTATACGTATGTTACAAACCGCTCACCGGCAGCAAAGTGCAGTTTCAACAGCTGCGTGTTTTATAGGATGCTTTGGAAAAATTTGACCAAGATTTGTATTTATTGTCGGACATTTTAAATAAAGACGTATTTGCTGTTTCACTTGTGTTTAAGAAATCCTTTTATTACACGTGTTCGTTAGGTGAGAGAGCTTCCTAGTATCTCAAAATACCCAGATGCTAAGTCATTATTTAGACACGATAGACTGTATATAAAGATGGACCCAGTGACAGCTCCTCAAATCTCCCCCTGGTGGCTGGTTGCAGTATAGCACACACATCAGGCTCCTTCCATGTTATTCAACGAGACTTTGGCGAAACTAAAAACTCTGTACACGTCCAGTGAATTTTTCCCAAAGATGGTTTCAGACTTTTTAGGTAGATTTCACATGACTTATCCGTGTCTGTTTTAATAAATCATTTGTCGTTATAAAAAGGGGTGATCGATAGCTGTAATGAGCCATTATCCTTATCATTATTTTTGAGATACTAAGTTATTATTTGGATTTGCAGGATCTTTTTTTTTTCATACAAATCAACCTTCAAACATAGCGAGTACCGACACCTGACACCGATGTTTTCCTCAGGTGACGGTGCAGACCAAAGACAGAGCTAAAAGAGTATAAAATAAAATAAATAAATACCTCAGAAACATGTTCCCTGATGCATGATGATTTTCTCTCCAAGTGCCTGATGTGTAAACGTGGAGTTTGACAACACATTCCCCAACAACTTAGAAAAATGATAATATATCAGTGTTATTTCCACAACTTGTTTGATGCCACCAAGTGGGCAAAAAAAAAAAAAATCATTTACTGCAGGTTTAAAGAAAGTTTATTTTACAGAACAAATGTTGTTTTAATATTTTAATGAAACACAAAAAATGTTGGGTCATTGCAAAATGATGTTTAATGAGGTTTTTATTCAGTGAAGTTTGTCCTTGCTCGTGTTTCAATACCAATGTTTGCGTCAAAAACATTGCGATGGTGTTTTATTGCCGTTTGTGACCCGTGGTTGTACCTCGTCAGTAGTTTTTTTTATTATTTTTAATTCGAGCTCTCCCTCAGTCAATACTCTCAAGATAATACTGCATAGTTCGAAATATAAACCGATTCTTTATTGTGAGGCAAAATATATATTTGAACAAATGTCTCCATGGATGCCAGCACAGAAAGAATGTATACTGAGCAAATTTAGTTTGCATATCTGTTTGCTCTCAACTGTCAGTGTGCACATGCAAACAAATTTAAGATAAATTAGCTGAACAACGGTAACAAAACAATGACCACAGACTAACTTTCCAACACAAAATCATAAAAGCTAATCCTAGACAGGAATGAAATAAGACAAATAAGGCGTTTTTTTTTTTTTTTTAAACCAAAATTATTTAAATTCGATGACAAAAGAAGTAAAAGGAAGGTACAGATATTAAAGCTTTACACACAAGTGTGCCAGCGACAATAACAAGCTACAAATGGCCATTTCTGTTGTTAAGTAAACCAATTCGGTCCAGTCCTCTCATTTTGTCAAACTGTCCTGTTGTTTAATAATCATACATGCAAGGATTAAAACTGTCCGCACAGTTTGACTGGATATGCTGCTTACTGTTTTCAAGACTTAAAATATGTGTGCTTTCTTGGGGTGATGGCAGAGCTCTAAAAAGCAGGTAGCAGTGTGATTGGCCAAACGCTGCCAGGCAGAGCTTTGGCGAGACTGAAGCTACGTTTTCCTCCTGGGTAGAAAAAAAAGCAGGAGTTCCTGGAGTAGCAGCAGGTTTTGGGCTTTACAAGGAAAGGGGGGGCGCTGGCATGGCAACGAGACAAACCGTCTCTCCATTAACTGTTTTCCATCTTTTTCTCCCGGCGGCTCACATGGACTCAAACTCATCAATGCGCTGCTTGGTGTTGCCCTGGCGGATCTGGCGCAGGGTTTTGTACTTGTCTCTGCCTGCTCTGACGTTCTCAGCATGCAGCATGTCGTTCTGCGTTTTCTTGGTGTCGTCCCGTGCCTGGGCCAACTCCGAACTCAGAGCCTGGACAGAAGAAAGCGACAGAGAGAAGAGTGAGTGACTGGGGCAACGTCCTGACAACAAGGTCGGAAATGTCTGTTTTCACCACTGACATCGGTTTGGCTTCAGAGGTTCGGTATGAAATGTGTAGTGACGATGCTGCAGCCCTTTTAATTGAATGTATTTTCACATCACATTTATGGCCCTTCATAGGAAAGATCTAAACTTATTTAAAAGGAAAGACACCTTGCACATGCATCTCACCTGCATCTTACCTTTAAACTGTAAAGAAGTAAAGATCTGACATGTAATTATGGATGCCGACTGCGCTGCTGTTCTACCTGTAGCTGTTTCTTGACCCGTTCGTTCTTCTGCGCCTCTGTGATGCGCTCCTCTTCGCTGCGATGGCTGGAGACGCCGTCGCTGAGCAGCTCGGCGCTCGCCTCGGCGTTCGTCTCGTCGTGCTCGTCGTGTTCAGGCGCCGGAGGAGATATGGCCGTCTTCAGCTCCTCTCTGGTCTTTTCCAGGTCCTCTTGCGCCGACAGAGCCTGAGGGCATCGCACACAGATCATTTAGAGACAGGATTTAGAGACAGGAGACGCCTTTAACCTGCTTCTTCTGTTCAGATAATGAACTGTTCACTAAACTAGACACATATACTGTATGTGGGAGTGTCATTTTATCAGAGAAACCTCTTCGCATTAAAGTAAAATAAAAATTACATAAAGTCCATGCTACATAATAGT
>JAPQRN010000015.1:7652003-7662181 GCA_037367275.1 Coranthus polyacanthus
TGGAGCTTAAAGCCACACTAGCTTTTTCCCATTGTCATACAGCTCAGGTCGGGTTCGGGCACTTCTGATTGTCGTAGAGAGAAGGGGTTGGTACCGTTGGAAAGCCAGTGGCTACAAATGGGTGGTAGAGCTTGGTTCGGTGTCTTTACATTTTCTGTTTTTACAAAAAGAGTGAATTTCACTTCAAATGATTGATTCCCCAAATGTAATTCATAGTATTTATTTATTTACTGAATTCCAGAAAATAAGTACGTGTTTGAATGACTTTTGAGTCTTTTTAACTCACCTATGGTTCAGCATTAGTGTTAACTAGAGGTGGGAAGGTAGTAAGTACACATGCCTCATTACTGTATACTTTTCAGGTAATGGTACTTTACTTGATATTAATTTTCTCACTTTTTCTTTATGCTTCCAACATTTTAATAGAAATAATAGAATAGAAATAGAAATTAATATTAAATATTAATAGAGAGGAATTTTCAGTAAAAAAAATAACACATAGAAAAGATGATTCCTTGGTGTCCCCATCAGTGCAAATCACACATGACAAACTTAATAGGACACAAATAGCACCAAGACATATCAAAAGTGTAACCACGTGAGTTGTCAGGCCATTGATTAGACTGCTGAATATCTGGTGCTATCTCCATGTGAGTGCATCCCTGTGAATGAATCACTTACTTGAATCATTCACTCACTGTCTCCCTATATGTTTACTCACATTCAGTTCTTTCACCCAAAAGACTGGCTCGTTTGTGAACTCATGACTCATATGCTCCTTCCATCTGAATCCTTAAGATATTATGTCCTAAAGATGCTGTAGGTTTGTTCGATTCTTTTCTATCGTGACCGAAACCTCGTCACCATGGTGATTCTGTACATACTGAAACTCAACCAGCTGTGCAAGGCCACTGTTGCACAAGAGCTGAAAACCTCCAGAGGTGTGTTATGTCACCTGAAAGCCAACTCTGAGTCAGTTCTTGGCTTTTGTATTTTGGCCATATCAAACCTTGTGCAGAGGAACTGTAAAAGGTCTGATTGTAGTAAACATGAAAGCTTATGTAAGGGGTCCGAGGTCAGGAATATACTGGCCACCCATGACCAGGTAATGAGAAGGAAAACGCACACACACACAGACACCTACCTTCACACTACTTTGTTGCCCAGAGATGTTTTCACGTGTCCATGTGTTTCACTGCAAAAGTGGTTGGTTTTGGATCTTTTTTTGGGGTTATGGTGTTGCGTTATATAACACTGTGTATGTGTGTGTCTGTATGCACATGTCTGCGTCGCATCAAAGGTTTTGTCAGTAATTAGAGGCAACAAATGAAACGGATGGCTTTTGTGGCGTAAATTACACACTGGCTGAACAGGGCAGTGACTGAATGTTTCTCTTTGTGCTACCTGCTGTCTCTGTCATTTGAATGGCTGAAAAAGAGCTGCACCAAGAATTATGACCAACCTGACATGTACAGTACAGTATGTCTGACAGAGGAATGTGTCTCAAGCACTCTTCTAAATCGAAAGTTTGCTTGGTCCTTGTTAACCTTAGCAGATGATGCCGACTAAATGTAGTTGAACATGCTTGTAAAAGTGATTTATGCTGGAAAAAATGTTTGGATAACATGTATATGAAGATAAAGGTAAAAACTGTGCAGGAACTCGGTCAGGAGGCTGTTGTTCATTTCTTAAACTTCAGACATGGACAATTACTGCAACATGTGTTGGGCATAAATGTTTTACTATAGCTGGCTGCAGTATAGATCATAAACCTCTCTCCCTCAGCGTCAATCAAAGAGACATCACTTATAGCCTATTTAACATCACTGGCCTATGTTGTCAATTTCCAGCCTATATGGAATTATATTGATTTCCATCAAACTACTCTGCACGTCGAAACATGATAAGACAATCAGAGTAGCTGGTGGAGTAAGTGTGTGATGACACGTGACAAGTGAGAACAGGGTTGGTGTCCAGTCTACAGTTTTACAGAAAAAATATTTTTATCATTGTGGTGTTTGGGGAAAATACTTTGCAGGGGATTTTTAAATTGTTAATTTATTGTTGGTGTACCAATTGTTGGTATTAAGTACCATGAGTGGCCACTGGGAAGAATTGGCAGCACTGTAAGTTCTTTTTCATTTTTTCCAACATTTCAATGCCTTGGTGGAGATATGCACTCTCAGAGTGCCCCTCTGGTTGTTAATGTTATTTTGTTATTTTACTTGCAATTGTCTATTTTGTGTCTCCTGTGTGTCCCTTGATATTATGTGTCTTTTCCTTGGTAAAATACAATAAAGAGATATTGGCATTGTATTTTGCTCACACAATGCAGTCCCTCAAAGAATGGATGAAAATTGTGTTGGATCTGGAAAATTCATACCCTCTTCTTGCTTTGTGCTGTAATCCAATAAATTATTCCGTAAATCCACCCAAAAGGTTTATATTGTTGAGAGCAAAGGCCAATGGTAAGGACAAAAAGTGAGGTCTATTGATGTTAAAGTGCCAGATGCTGCACTTTAAAAGGGAGAGGGAACAGTCTGTAGGCTGTTACATAAGAGCATTGTAGGACCATAACAGCCACAGGATCAAAATAGCAAGATCACAAACACATGAAACTCTTTATAAATAGGAACAAACGAGAACACTTTATTCCACTGAACTGCCACCAACATGATTCACATATGTGTCAGTAATCACACAGAGACATGGGGCGTAGGTGTTGACAGAGGGGGACTATGAGCTTTTGAAGCCTTGATGTTGGCCGGGGGTATCACTGCTTCTTGATGTCCTCAGTTTCACTCATAGGTCATGGCAGCACACCCACTTCACCTGCCATTTCCTCCCCATCTCAAGTTTAACCCAGTGTTTCACTGTCTTTGGCGCAATGTAACTTAGAATCCCAAAAACATACACACACAGGTTGTGGTCAAATAGTCTTTTTTGCTGAGGAAGGTTCCCAACTGAGTGAAATGGCCCAGATGTATCTAAGCAGCAGCCATGACAAGAGGATTCTGTATTTGCAAAGAAAAGGAGCTTCAGTATTTCCTTTGAGAAATCCTTTAGCATAGGTTCGATTGGACCTTTCTTTACCAAAGGAAGGGAAATAATGCCTTCAATCAACAATTCTTTGTGGCAGCAACATCTACGGTGACATTCTTCATGAAAACACTCGATAAATATGGCTGGCAGGGAACACAGATCATCACATCAGCTATCATGTAAGTCTTATAACTTGACAACATATGGGGCAGGATGGAGTCACCAGCATATCCTCTGTCCTCCAAACATGGGCACATGCACATTCTGGGCTCAAAGGCATCGGAAGAGGAACGTTACCAAAGGAGGAACAACCAGGTCCTGAAGACCATCGCTGAAGCCATCGGTGCAGGGGCTGAGTTGGACAAGACCGTTTTAAAGATGTGTCCAGAAGCATCTACAGATGCACAGCGGCAATACGCTGTTGTGTTCTTTGTTCTTTGAACAACATGTTAAACCCATCAGGTGAACTATGAATGTTACACTACTGTTGTGATCAAAGTGAAGTTGCACTTATTCTCTTGCATGCTCAATGTGACAACTATTTAATTTCCAACCTTGGTAATGACATCATATTTTTCAGTGGGTTGTCCACATTTATAGCCTGCATGAAACAACACTGTAAGAACACATGGGGCAAAGTATTTAAGATGCACTTTTTGTCCATCTTCAGAACATGCCAGTTTCTTGTAGACTTACATCAATAACATCTGCTGTTGCATAATAGTGTAAGTGCAGTCAGATTATCTTTTCCTAAATCCTTATGGATTGTCCACATCTTTCCTCGAGTGGATTACATTTTCCATCGAAGTCAATGGGAGCTGTTAAGTTAAGACATCTCGACATCTTCTTTCTCCCCTTCCACAGACAAGGATGTGGTAAAAAGCTAGTGGTCAGGTATGGGGCTGCACATCCAGAAGCTGGTATTGATTTGGCACAAAAATACATAAAGATGTCAATATTGACACAGACATATTGATCTGCAAGAGAGACTTGTTACTAAAATTAAAACAGCCCCTTTTGAAGGGCTTCCCCAAGGAGTATTCTGGGGTTCCCCCTATAATAAAAAAAGGCATCTTCAAAGCATGCTGACATTTGTCTCATGAGGAACATGGATGAGAGTGTTGGTGGTGATAAAGAGGAAGATGAAAGTTCAGCTTAATCCACTCCTTTAATGTCCACAAAGGTCACACTCTGCGTCCTCCACCCACCTCCACTGGTTCACACATGAAAAGGACACAAATACAAACGTGCACACACACAGACCAGCATGTGGAAACAGTAGGGAAGCTATCATGAGGTTTCTCCATGTTGAAGTGTGGATGTGTTGCTGTGTTTGCTTGCATGAAGACATGCGCAGGAGCTCCCAAAAGTGAGCACAGCCTTTGCACTTTTTGAAATTTCTTCACTGTAAGATTACAAGCAGCTGCATTAGAGGCACTGACCTGAAATGAATTATACAGTTCATTCTCTGATTTGTTTTGTACAAACAAAACTGCTTACTGCTTCAGAAAGGCAGTGGTCTGCTGTGCTGAAATCCAGCTCTTTGACCAAGTTCTCACTATCGTCTCCTTCAAAATGTAGCAGTACACAGGGACTCCATAATTCCATCAATGAATTTAAGTTCTCCAGTAGCAGCAGCAACATGCAGCCCCGAACCATGATGCTACCACCACCATGTTTGACTTTAGGCACAACACACTTTTCTTGGTAAAGTTCATGAAGTTGTCAATATACCATAGCCATGCTGATAGTATGTCTGGAAACAAAGCTAGGCCCACAAGCCTTCAGTTTATCACAAACATTCAAAACCAACACATTTGGACGTGGACGTGGTTTTCACTGGACAGGAAAGGCATGAAAAACTGTAAATCTGAAAATTAACTAAAGTTGTCAGAATAGTGGAGTAAGTACAATATTGATCTCTGAGATGTAGTGGCGTCGAAATATTAAGTAGCATAAAATGGGAATACTCAAGTGAAATACAACTCCCTCAAATTTGTACTTACCTATATACACTCTGTTCTTCTCTGTTTCTCTTACAGGTGTCCTCACACATAAATCTTTTTTTTTGTGTCATGTAAGTGAACTTTGTTGGCGGTCCTAAACTCTTCCAAGCTACGCCTTCCATTTCTGGTATTTAGATGTAAAAATGTCAAACAAAAACTGATGTGTTTTTCTTCAGATGGCTCTGTACCTCTATTGAGTCCCATAAACCTCCAAAGCATTATTTTGTGGGTTTCATCTTAGAAGAAACAATGCTGCATAATATGTTTGGTTTTCTCACAAGCAGCTACTTCCATCACATGGGATTGGTCTGTAAAATTGGATTGAAGTTGGCACGGAGATATTACCCTGTCAGTGCCATTATTCTGAGATTTTTTTTTTTTTTTTGCACATACTGTACAGACTTAATCGACATCAGATGTGGCGTCCTGTGGGGCTTAGAGGGGGAATTTACTCATGCCTGCTTTTCATTGCGACATGCTGCAGAATGTGTGTCAGAAAAACAATATGTGGGAATATCAACAGGCTTCCTGTCTAGGGAGTTAACATACTTTTCAGAGTGGGTCAACACTATAGCAAAAACAGGGCTCACTGATGTTTTGACTAAAATTCGTGATAGGATAGATTAGATCAGATGTGACCTCATAACACAGAAAAATAAGAGCAGCCTGAGGAATCTCACCACGATACCAGGTTGCTCTACAGCTTCCCAGTCGTCCTTCTGAAAACAAAAGGAAACTTCTTCTGTTGCCAAGAGAGCAGCTGAGGCTTTGAGCGCATGAACTGCACCTGTGAAAGACCATGCAGATGTTTATTTTGTGTTTGTTTACGTCATTGCTAACCGCAAGCATGCTAACCGCTAACAGGCTGAATTCAAAGTTAATGTTGATGAACTTGACTTAAATTAAGTATGGTTTAGTGGTGACACTTATTTATCAGACACACATCATGGGCTACTGGCGATTCGGGCAAGACGCTTAACAGATACATGGCAACACATTGAACTGGAGTTAGCATTAAAGTGAAACAGAACTGAATGGGGTGCGGCTGCAGTCAGATGCCTCGGCTGAGGTTACGTCATTAGACATCATTAGGAAGTCTTTCATACAACAACAGATAAACATCAGCCACTGCCATCGGTGAATATCAACCTATTTGCCCATAGGCTAATGATTTGAGTTAAAAAGGCACATATTGATTGATTGGTTGATTGATTGTGTTTGCACCAGAATCCTGGTTATGAGGCTCATCCCAGGATACAGTTTAAATGGAACATAGAGATGCTCCACTGTGGCCTGTTCACTAAAGGCTTGGCTGGGTCAGCAGTTGGACACTTTTTCCCATCTCAACAGCCAAGTGTATTTAATTCTTTCATTACCCAAATACAAAACTCTGTTCCGTTGCTACTGAAGTGAGATGCTTTAGTTGCCGCCATCAAAAATCCAATCATAACTGGGATGAATCCATGTAAACACAACCAGTAAAGATCAAAAATTCCCAACTCACTGTTTGTATATTTAGTATTCAGACTTATTTCTACACATACCTTTACTATCCTGTCAGTTTCTTCCTGTATGCAGATAAAACAGCAGCAGACACTTTCACACTGAGGGCACAGAGAACCCGCAGAGAACATTCAGAAGATTCTTCTGAGACTGTTTGCTCATTTCAGAGGATTGGTCTTGTCATCAACCCTGTTTTACGGCTGGTTGTAAATTGACATCAGCCACACACAGACCTGAGGCACAAAGCACATGGTTTTTTTATGCCATGCCTTGTCTTTTAATTCTCACTCTTTACAGTCATATCCGTTAATCAGTGAGAGCTGAGGCATTATATTTGACATCCTTACACCTAAAGAAACTCACTCATTGGTTGGAGACTTTGCTGTTTTACAAACTCCCAAATACTTCAAAACCTTCCTTTTATTCCACTAACCATAGGCAATAAACTATGTATAAAAACACTGGCTGAAGCTAATTACAGATCATTCAAATATAGAGAAACTCACATCTTTTGCCTTTAAAGAAACCTACACTGTCTCCAGTGTGATTTGTCTTTGCATTAAATTTCTGTTTGTTTGTTTTTGCTGTCATTAGTTTAGGTCTAACTGGAGAGACAATAAAGTGGCTAAGGCAGTAAATTACACTGAAAGGAATTCATTTTGACATGAACTTCCCATTTAATATCAAGTGATGAGTCTGTAATTAAACAGAGGGAAATGTATGGCATAAACAATGGGTTCCATGTATTTCCTCATCTTAACCATATTCAAACACAAGCAAACAAAAGCATGAGGAGACGCAGGTCTGGTCAGAAGCACAACAAACACTTCTCCTTGTTATGAAGGCACTGATTCAGGGCAAATTGACTTCACCTGAGTCTATTTGACTCCAGACAGATGAACTCAACAGGGTCACAGCAGCAGCAGGTGGAATGTACACATTTGAGGTACATGTACTTTAGTATTCCCATGTTATGCAGCTTTATACTTCTACTCTACTACATCTCATCTCATTTCACTCCACTACATTTGTTTGACAGCGTTACTTTTCAGATTCTAATTTTTCATCCCCTTCATGTCCAGAAGTGTTGTTTTTGACTGTTTGTGATAAACTGAAAGATTAGCGTCCTGTCCGCGCTAATACGGATGTTTCTCATACAAACGCACACAGTCAAAGCACATTGGAAAGTGAAGATTTAAAAAAAAAAACTCCTCTGCGTATTCGTGTGGACAAAGAGATCAAAAAACAATGGCGTGTCCGATGTTATCTGACAGGTTAAAGTCCAACGCAGATGTTCGTGGTGACAACAGGCCTTTTCCACAGCAGACACACAGGTGTATATGATTTATTTGAAAAAGGCTGCGTCACACGTTAAGCGAATCAGATCCAGTGTCTTGTTTTTGTGCACTTTGACTCACTTGAATGGCTTCCTTTGATACTTGACTGAAAAGTACTGTCTGTGCTTTTCCTGTTGTGACAAGCCAAGTCATAGAACAAAATGTGAAAATGTCTTGAGCTTGTGTTAACCTCAGACCTTAATTACGGCTTTTAACCAAAAACCCATTCACAACACGAGACAACCGAGAAGTTGAAAATGCTGATAAATGAACCGTCTTGCTTGTCTTGCTAGTCTCTCCCAAGGCTTAAAATTTAGTCACGCAATGCAGTTCTTTGAAATAATCCAATTATTCCATGATCTGCAGTCTCTTCTGTTTGAGGCTGTAACTAATCAATATTATTTCATTATTTCTTATTTGTTCAGCCAAAGAATGCATTAAACAACTTCCCAAACCCCGAAAGTGGCAGCTTCAAACATCCAGAGCACCTAAAGTTATTTGTAAAAACGAGAACAAACACAAAAACACAGTTCTGCAAAAAGATGGACACTCATATCAACACGGACCTGGATGCAGATCTGTGGGTTTTGGAAACAAAAGGATTATGCAACAAAGTTTTGTTTAACTTCGTTTCAACTGCTAAGCAACTTGCGCTGTCTTGGACCATCAGGGCCGGTGGAGCCACATCAGGTCACAATGTGTATTTTAATGTGATGTAACATTGGAAAATATGAGGAGAAGGTGCTACACAGTCAACAAATCTGAAGGCTTTTGATGTTTCCTTCTATATTTCTGTTGGTTTTGACTGCTGACAACGTGTTGTGTGAATTTATGAGCCAACACTGACTACAGTCGTTCTGTTTCTCCTAGCTTTGAGCTAATGGCTTTCAGAGAAGATGAAAAATTAAGTTACAGGAGAAGCAGTTACAAAGCCACAGCTTACGTTAGTAAAATGTATTCACTAAAGGTCCCTGCAGTAAACATCCAATCAGCTACACACTCATAACTCAAAAGGACTTAAAACATTTCTTGGATGCTTCAGACCGCTGCAGGGTTTCTTTCCAGCTCTCCTTTATAAATCATGTCATAGACCTTGATTATGGTTGTGCAACCCTCTTTTTGGGCTCATGTTGTACCACCAAGCAAGAACTTCCCAAACACAGCAAAGCCGATCACACTGATTTACAGTAAAATGTGTGAAAATGTAGTTGCAAAATGTTGTTTTCATTCCTGCCTGAAATGAGTAGATGATGAATGTGTATTTTTGTGTTTAAAATGTGTTTCTGGTGAGGCTGCGCTTCCTGTAAATACTTATCAAAGTGCATAATTCAGAACTGCAGCTCAACCTGTCCAGGACATATACCTGATTTATGTATGTCTAGATGTAGAGGCTCAAAAGAAAATGTAATATAGGTTTCAATGCATAGGACTATTTGCGTCAAAACTGTGGTATTTTGGCTTTCTTAAAATGACTTTTATTTTATTTTTTTATGATCTCTCCGTCTCTGAATATAAAAGTGCAATTTTCTCAACTGTCCGTCCCATTAAAAGTTGAAATCCATAAATTATTCTGAAAAGAAAAATCACATTTAGTCTGTAAATACGTTTCACAAGAACAACATTTATTAAAATCAACATTTTGTTCCTCGTGAACATTGGACATCACATGTACACAATATACAAATGGTGCACTTTGTAGCAAATATACTTTCTATAGAGACAGCAGCAGCAGAATTGGCATGTACAAAAATACACTTTTGATTTCCTCACACAAGACAACATACCAAAGTAACAAGATAATATATTTATATATTTATTTATATATCTGTATAATCATAAATATGGAGAACTATACATGTTGAAACAATTCACTGTGTTTGAAGATAACAATTATAATATTAATACATGGCAAAGTACTTTCTGACAGACACTTAACATCACAATGACCTTATTCCAGTGTGTGTTCCTGTGGAAAAGTCATGTTCAGATCATACTAATACTGTTTGTTAATTAGACTGTGGCAGCAATTTAGTATGTATGTATTTACATCCCTTTCAATACATTGATGCACAGTGAAATAAGGACATTTACTGTCAAGTGTCACCACAGAAATCAGTACTGCAATGATGGCAGAAGTGGAATAAACACATCATATTATTATTATTATGGATGGAACATCAGCTAATGGTTTCTAATGGTGCAGTCAGCACACACACACACACACACACACACGCGCGCACACACACACACACACTCACACACACACACACACACACACACACACACACAC
>JAPQRN010000015.1:7676788-7687249 GCA_037367275.1 Coranthus polyacanthus
TCATCATTTTGTTAAGCTGCAAACTTCTGACTGCATTATGTTATTGCATTGATGCAGAAGTTCAATCAAGAAATTTCACTTGGTCCCTTGTTCTCGCTGTGTTTTCATTTTTGCTGATCTCAGGCTCCGCAGGAATGTCTTCACAGACATTTTCATAGTTGCTTTTATGTTTTTTTGTTTTTTTTTTAATTTTCACAAGCAAAAGGAATTTAACTTTTGTCTCCAATCTCTCTGTTTTCTCTCTGTGTCTTGACATAAACAGTACATAATTAAAAGAAAAACTAACATGAAGAACAATCAGTCACTTTAGGTTTTTTTTCTAACAAACATCTGCGCGACTTGTTGTGCAAAGAGTAACATGATGAATACTGTAATGACTTTTAAACAAGCTGTAGGATTTTTGGAATGAAGACAGTTCCTACTTGTGGACAACTTGCGTCCTCTCCTCCACGCTCTCCTTGTCCATCACTTCCATCCACTGGTTGTACAGATCGACACACAGCAAACTGCCCGGGACGTTTCGCAGGAAATCCTGTGAACAAAGATCACGTTACTGAACAGAGCAGCGGCGTGTCAATGTAAACGTAAATAATTCTAGAGCTAATGCTGTTACTGTTGTGGAAAGTATCGGTTTTTCTGATTCATATCCATTCTGAATATTTCAAACCATCCCAGTATTTTTCCCTCATTTTCTGCACTTTCTGGCGTGTTTTCACTCTCTTCTCTCTCACACACTGTTGTCCTGTTTTTGGCTGTTTCTCCTCAAAGCGAAATTAATCCCCTAAAATGTTATGCCCTCAATTTTTTTTGGTCAATTTTCCACCCCAAAGGTTGCTATTTTTCAAGGTGTCAGAACAGAAATAACCATCAGTGAAGTTCATGTCGGTCATATGCTCTTTGAACATTCAGAAAAACATCACATTGTAAAACATTCAGAAACGGGACTAAAGGTAAATTATCACTAAAGGTAATTTGTTTCCCTCATTAATGTCATTGTATTCGAGCCATTCATTCACCAGTCGTTTGCGAAGCACTCTAAGGAGTGAACATAAGAAGAAGTGAGTCCTCTTCTTGGAAATACTGGCTGTTTTCATGGATGTAGACAGTCGTTAGCTTAGAAATGAAGCTTTAATGGTCATTTCCTTAAAATCTTCCCGAGGTACATGCATTTTATTATCATCAAACTGTACTGACTTTTAACTGAGTATTCTGTAAAAGTGACATAGTTTTATGTCTTTTGTTCATTCCAAGCAGGCTGTCCGTAATGAAGCCCGACAAAGAAGGGAGAAGAATCAGCTCGGCTAAAAAGCCTGAACCACCTGAACCGCTCCCTGGACGGCAGACGCTGCAGAGGCTGTTTGGTCTGGATGCTGAACAATGCTGCGCCTTGTGTGTGTGACTGGCAGCCTGCCTGGCTGTGCAGAGACAGATTATCCTGTCTGGACTTATGTGACTTTGGACGCACATCAGTTGATCCTTCCCTCTGTTGTCTGCTTTGAAACAAATCGGACAGAGCTGATCTGTGTGTTACCTTGAGGACAGCGGCAATGACGAACACAGACTGGTGTGTGATCTCCGGGTCTTCGGCCCCTCCATCTAGTCTGTCCCGGAGCTCGCGGCAGGCTTTGGCCCCCGCCGACCGCCTGAACACCCCTCTGGTGTAGGGCCCTTCCAGGTACAGGAACACCAACATGTCCTGGAAGAAGGAACGGGAAGGCAGCAGGTTACTCACATGAAACGTCTTTACAAAGTTCCCAAGCCTGTGGAATGCAACTATGCACTTTTACACAAGTACTGCAATTAAGTACAGTTTTTATGTACTAGTACCATGTACCGTTTCCATTTTTTTGCTACTTAATACTTCTACTCCACTACATCTCAGAAGCTAATATTGTACATTTTACTCCACTACATTAATTACAAGAACGTTACTTTGCAGATTTATATTTGAATGTTTTAAACTCAAGAGAAATAATGACATTTATCATCATAATTGTCAACTCATTGATAACTTACAGTAAATAAAAGTGAAATATTTTGCTAAAAGACTCAAACTCTGACCCTGGAAAGATGCATTTATTTTATCCTCAGTGGTTAAAAGATCCTGTCAGACGTCTTACACCAAAGAGAACCAAAGAAACACGAACTTAGAAGGATTTGGCATTTGCATGTTTATCTTTGTCATTCCCTGATGATTAGAAGAGATTTGGTTTGGTTTAGCTTCATCGTTTCCCAGCATCGGGATTTGGTTCGGGCAAACGGGATGAATCAGAGTAAAGTGAGATGATTTCTTGTATTCCTGACTCATATGTTTGTTTGTTTTTAAAGACAAGACAAACTCAGTGGCAAATTAATCATTTTAACTAGAATATCTGGAAAAGATCTGGCTATTTATGACTTTAAAAAAAATGCTAAATGAAGCCTTGATGTGGATCCAGCTGTGAAAGCTCTTCCAAAAAGTTCTTTGATGCCCCCAAAATTAATTTACGGTAAAAACTTTTATTCAAAGAAGGACGTCTTACTTCTCTTTATTCCAGCTTATCTGTTCTTTTCATTTACCATTTGAACCATTTAAATATGACAGAGCTCATCACTCTTATATGACCAAAGCAACTCAACAGGAGTAATAGGAGTGTTAAACCAGAAGAGATCCAGATTTGGTATCTGAACACTTCCACATACCCATTCCACCCCCTTCCTTCATGCTCTCTGCTCTACTCTAACCCCTCCTGCTGGTCTTCGTGACCTTCACTCCGCTCACCATGACAGGCTTGGGCAGGATTTGGTCCGGAGAGCAGAGGGAGTTCAGGGGTCGTCCGAACAGGCGTCCCTGAGTGGCGGACTGCGAGGTCGGGGACAGGGCCAGACCGTCCAGCTGGCTGTTGGAGCCTCTCCAGAAAGGCCAGTTGATCAGAGACCGCTTTCTCTTAAACGTTTTCTGCTGACCGGGCTCTGCAGGAACAAGAGGAGGAAGAGGTTTAACTGAGGTTTCATCAGAATGCAGAACTGCTACGCGTGCTATGGTTGAGTTTTATTGTGGGTTTTACATTTCTAGACGATAAATGATCAACAGCCCTTCTTGAAGTGCTACGTGTCGCAATTTTTGAACACGCAACATGTAAAAAAAAAAAAAGAAAAAAGTGAAGAGCAAAAATCTGTGACAATTTACAAGAAGAAACACAGTTATTCTCCATTTATGAGTGAAAAAAAAATCAGAAATTAAACTCAGAAATCGGGGAATTTCTTCATCGGAAACACGACACTGCTGTTGTATGACAAAGACTTCATATTGTATCACACATCAGAACAAGAAGGACTATTTCAAAGCTTTTTCTTGCAAATTTCTGACTTTTTAATATCAGAGAATAGCTTTTACTCCTAAAAAAACCCTCTATTTTCTCATAAATGTACACCTTTCGTTTTTTTTCCTATGGCCCTGATAAAACTCTGGATCATCAAAACATAAAAAAAACATGGCTGGTTCTTGTGTCTACTCCATTCATCGACATCTCGAACAGAGACTAGAACAGAGTAACAGTGTCAAAGAGACAGACAGAAGAAGAAAGAACCATTGATTCAGAGAAACGCATGCAGGCGTGCGTTCACACTCGAGCGCACGCTTTAATTTGCGGCTGCGGCGTGTTGTGCAGGTGTCTGCGTGTGTGTTGGTGTGTGTCATGTATGGGACTGTGTGTTTCTTAAGGTTTGCGACGCTGGTGCCAAGTCACAATGTCAACCTGTGTTGCGTTGCTTGTGCGTCTGCAGGTCTGACTTCACCGTGTCTACATGTCTCTATGACATAACATCTCAGTGTGCTCCCGTTATGAAACCGCATACTGTGTGTGCATCGAAGTGCGCGTTAACTAAGATGTACACCGAAAATATACTGTTAAATCTCACGTCTAGACTAGAAGGACTGACACTGAGTGGATCAAAAACATTTAAAGACCGTTCTACAGACCTTTTCTTAAAAAAGGTTCATCTAATGATGGATTCCTCAGCTTATACTCAAAGCTCTCTTTCTAGGTCATGCCAAACGTTCACTGATATGTGATTATTTGTGGTATTTTTCTGTTTTATATCAGGATGGCATTGCCTCAGGCTCAGTGAACTTGTGAACAGAAATATCAAGAGGCAGTATAGTGTAATTTGTTTGAAGCTAAAATATTTATTGCATTATGCAACTGTGATTTATATCCTAGGGTGTGACTTTCCCAACAAATGTAAGATTCTTTTATGGGGTGGAGCAGCCAGAGGCCCAAAAGCCCCGGCTAAACATAAAGCACAGCTCAAGAATTCATTATTTAACAATCTGCTGTGGCGTTTTGCCCAAATATGCTTTGGAACAAAGTTCAGCAGTAAAAGAATTACAGGCCTGCTCTGGTACTTCTCAACAGAACTTGCCATCATTGAAAAAACATCCCCTCTCTGTAAATTAGTCCATACATCATTACAGCTCTCAGAGACAGTATGAGTATGGAGTTGTCTCCAGGGTGGGCAATGTTTGTCCCCGTCCGCTAGCACGGTACAAAACAGGTGCTGCATATTTCCCTTTAAGGGCAACAAAAGTCTAGACGAGACAAATCGGCTGGTAAGACATCAATCAATATCTCCACACAATACATTTCACGTAAGGCCTTTAAATTACTTTTTTAATCCCCCTGTGCACATGGGGGTTGCTACTCAGCTCCAGGGCGTAATAATCCAGACAGGTCGGATCTCGGTTGGCGAAGAATATATGCTCTGGATTCCTGGCATTGTTATTTAACAGTAATTGAATAGTTCATTTAAACAATCAGGCACGAATTAGTGACTGTTCTTGACTTATTTGGTTCCTGCAGTAATACCTAGAAAAACTGTACAAGAATTAGTTTCAAAGAACTTCCAACTCCACCCACCACCAGTTATGAGGTTGTGGGAATAAATCAGAAGTTAATTGATGGATAAACTGCACAAACCGCTGTGCTGTGTTCAAGCACATCACCAATGCTTAGTCATAAGAAGTTGAATAAAACACTAGCTGGGTTTCCCCTATTCCCTAACAGCTCAAACAGAATGAAATGCCTCATGTAACCACCTTGAACAGAATTTTTCTGGGTGAGAAAGGTGGTGCAAGCCTTCGCTAATTTGTATTAGCGCCTAATAACAATGTAAATGCTTAATCCAGTATTGCTCTCTGGCTGGGATAAATCTCTTCTTCGTGTAACGTTAGGCGACGTGACGAGTTTCCAGGAGGGACTGAAACATAGACGCAGAAAAAACAAATTAGTCTGCGACTGATACGACTGAGACCTTCAAAGATTTAAGGATTGCTGAACGCCTGGATGGTTGTTCAAACAAGTGTTTGAAAAGATGAATGAAGCTGGAAAGCCACAAACCATAGACCAAGTTAAAAAAAAAAAGAAAAAAAAACATTTTGAAGGCCGCCTAAAAATCCAGTATTTCCTGCAGAATAGATGCTTCACAGCGAGCAGGCCTGCTTTGCACATTTCAGAAAAGTTCTCTTGTGATTAAAGGCTTCGTGGTTTGTAAACACACATCTTATAACTTTATTTACTTAGTGTCAGTTGGAATCTGGAATCAGAACGACTACAATCAGGTTGAAGAAATACTTTTCCATGTAATCACAGCTCCTGATGATCTGAGCTCAGTTGAGTCAAATGTCAGAGATGACTATCGGGGTATTTTTTATTTTTTTTTGATGTGGGTGTATCACTCAGTCATCCAGTCAGGAAAGGACATTTACTCTTTTCAGCCCAACGCGGTGCTATCAGCGGAGTAATCGAATCAACATGCAACCTTTTTGATGAACACATGTAGGAAAGTCACGCAGCAGTTTGGACATTTTTGGGGGAAATTACGCGATTGAGGTTTTGTTTTGCACAGACAACATTCAGGACACAATCACCTGTAGGATTCAAACGGGACAAAATTTTAGAAAATGCTGAGCTGAATAAATACCCAGGTTGGTTAGCTTTCAGGCTGCAGCGGTGGCAGGGCTGGTATGGGGCCATTATGTAAGATGCTGTTATGCTTTGAGGCAAAGGAATCTGAGGCAAAGCTTGTGGTTGGCAAACTGGAGCCTCCTTGACTGGAAAACACGCACTTTTTCTCTTCGACTTGTTTTCCTCTAAACCTCATCTCCTGCACCGCTGTCCTTTTTCCATCTCTGGATCTGCGGCTCGTCCTGCCTCGTGTCCACCGCCATTCGTCGTGTTTTTCTCTCTCATCCTCCTGGGTTTTTTTTTCTGTCCCTGTCACTTTTCAGGTCCTGTTTTCAGCGTCTCCGTCTCTGTGAATTCCTCTTTCTCTATCTGCTACAGTCTGGTGTTTCTTTTTCCTTCACCTCCGCTGACCCTTAGACTCGCTCAATAGCTGTGTCGTGACTTTTTAGTTTCCATCTTCCTATTCTCACACTCATCAGTCCCTTTAGGGGTTTCTTCCTCGTTGTATGTCTCGTGTTTTTCTTATTTTGCTACTACGTGTATGCTAACCCCTGCTGTAACCCTGTGACGCAAAACCTCCTTTCCCACCGTTCTCCTGTTCCTCTTGTTCACCTGTTTATTCATTACCTCCGAACTCGAGTACAAACAAAATTAAACGCTTTATGCCGGTAAAACAAATTCCTAGGAAGGACTTTCTGTTCTGCATTAATATTTCTGTATCTCTGCGTATTTTCTTGCGGTTTGAGTCTCAGATCTCTATGGGATTAGATTTATGGGTGGGTTCTTGACACAGATCATCCGCCTACTTGGAAAACCTCAACTTGTAAAAAAAAATAAAAACTTCACAGCTTTTTTTTTTCCACAGCACATACTTTATCTGCTCTAACTTTGTGAATCACAGCTTTTTTGCCTGCTGTGCTGGTAGTTTAAAGCAGAATGATTGTCTTTAAACATTGAATTAGGGCTTAAATATTTTGTTTGAAAAGATATTTAACATATTACGTTTTAGAATAAGCCTCGAGGCTGCAATATAGCAACAAGAAAAATCATATTTTTATAATCTAGACCCAAATGTTACAGATCCACGACATCAGATTTTCTTTAAAAAAAAATAGCAGACATATTTTCCCTATAAAATTCTGATGTCTCCTCTTGAAGGACAAGAACATGCATGAACATAGGCACGGGGCAGGATTTTCTGGTTCTCAAATTCAAAGTGTTTGTGTGTTGTGTTTCAGCGCCATTTCCCGTCTATTATGTAATTTCTGTTTGTTTCTGTCAAGGAATGTTTCAGTCTCCTCTTAGATGACATAACATGACATTTCGCTTGATGGAAAACATCTGAGCACCTGAATGACTCTCTTACCGATAAGTGGAGCCTGCCCCGGGTTAACCTTGCTGGGTTTGAGGATGAACTGACACTGAGTATCAGGAGGGAGACACTGGTCCAGCAGCAGCACACCTGGACAGTCTGTGGGACTCGTTTGATCCCTCCCTCCTCCTCCACCGCTGCTCCCACTGTCTCGAATGTGGCTCATCTTGATGCTGAAGGGAAACTCGTGGCCTGAGAGAGAGAGGTCAGGGTTTGGAGGTCAGGGGTTAAGTGTCTGGTATGTGTAGTCTCTGAATGTCAAAGCAAAAAAATCTCATCAAAGCAAAAATCTGATCATAATTATGGCAGAACAACCGCCGTGCAATGATGAATCACACAACTGGTGCGACGGCTACGGAACAGAAGATTATGGTGAAGGAAAAACCTGAACAGAAAACCTACCATCGATGCTCTGAAATACTCGCGTGTGTTGAATTTTCCTGCACTGCTAATGATTGTACAGTATCAACCTCTACTGTGGGTATATATAATTGGGATACTGCAAGGGATGAGGCAGTTTTATTCTTAAAGCCTGTTATTTAAGGATACATGAAGATTCTTAAAGAATCACCTTGTGTGATGACTGACGACTGATACCAAACCATAAGAGGACACGTGGCTTTCTTAATAACACACTGAAGACAACAGAAATAAAAGAGCATTGCAAGTCTTTTCGTCTCCAGTTTGTGTTTTATCAAGAAGGCTTTATATAGTGTTATCTACGGCAGGTGGACTCACCAATGAGAGGATACGGAGGGTCATCTTTACAGGAGCTCACCCATAACCGGTGGTCTTTAACACAACCCTGGAAAGAGAAAAAACATAGGAAACACGTTCAATAAATGGATTTTCAGTTTTCTGTAGATTACTGGCCATATCTGTATCTCTATAAAGAAACCTCTACAAATACGATCACAGAGGAGACATTTTCAAAGTCATAATTTCATTCGTTAATGCTGAACTTGCTAACCTTAGGATGTGGAGAAGCAACAAAAATTACATTTAAATATTGTCTAAAATATTTTAAGCCTTTGAAACCCACACATACACACTAATGAAATGAAACAGCAGAACACATCTTGCTTATCAAACAAGGCGTAAAGCCAGCATATCGAGGAGACCGTAAAACATCTTGGTTGTTTGTGCCTCAATGGCCCTCATTACATCAGATAAACAGGTGTGACTGGAAATCTGTTGGAGTCAGAGGGAGGCCGGAGCAAATGAAACATGAGCTCCCCGATTAGTCTGATTCCACAGGCTGATTTTGAAATGGTTGTTTTTCTACTTCCTGCATTTGCACAAACTAAGCTCAACGTCCCAGAAAAATGACCTCACTTTTTTCAGACTGCACAATTCTGACTCACCAACACATCACAGCACGGAGTCGTCGTTGAATAAAAAAGCGGTCTTATATACTCACCGAAATGCCAAACTGCAGCAGAGCCATGCGGATGACGTCAGTGGTGCTGTCAGTGTTACTGACCGCAAGTGTCTTGGCCTGGTGGAAAAAAATGTAAAGCTTTACCAAAACACCCACGAGTATTTTGTGTTTTTTGTCGAGGCCTGAATTAACTGCTGAGGAACAGAGAACGCAATCAAAAGAATAAATCAAACAAAACCTTTTTCGAGATGACAAAAGCAATAAATATCAGAGACGATGACAGAGGCAGAAGGAAAAGGAGAATCTTACATATGCACAGTTTCCGATATCTTTTGCAAATATCTTCAGAGGGATGGTCTTGGGGTCGTCTTTCTCTTTCTCCTCATTGATTCGGCTGGAAAGAGAGAAACACGTTCAAAATATTGAATAAATACAAACCATCTGAGTGAGAATAAATGCATCCGGCCAAGTCAGCAGTCTGATGTGGGATTAAATCACTGGGATTGAATGCAAACGTGGAAAAATGAAGAACCGAAGGGATCGTAAATGTATTTTAAGTAATTCACAGTAAAGTACATGCATTAGTTACACAGTTTTATTGGAAATGAGACCCAACTGTAAGATAAAATACAAGCATATACCGCTGCAGATAATTCAGCATCGATTTACCTTTTGATGAGCGACAACCATTTGTCCTTGTGCTCCTCAGAGCTGAAAGGGAATAAGAGAGTGATGAAACAATCAGAGGAAACTGTGTTAAAAGTGACAGTCTGCTTTGCTCTGTTACATAATCTCCACCGGCCAAAACCGCAGACATCGCCCGGAGCTATGACTGGATTGCTCCTGATGGAAAATATAATTGGTGTGTGTGTGCGAGTGAGCATAACTGTGTGTGTGCTGCATCGTGGCAGGTGCAAACACACTGTGAAGTGCGTACTCATGTGTGCGTTTCGTGCCTGTTGTGTGTTTGGTTGTCTTCTCCTGTCTTAGTGCGGTTCAGCTTTACGACTGGGAACTGCCTTCACACTTAAGAGTTTATGGATTTTGCGGTGGAGTGTTCAGTTTTTATCCTTCTATAAAGTACATCTGCATCTCAGAACATAGTGTACTCTTTCCAAAGAGCGCTGCCCTGATACAGATCATAAATGAGCTATGCGTTCGAGGTATGACTAACATTTTGCAATGCAGATAATTATATAAAAGGAAATGAGGTAACACGTACATTTGCTGGTGTTTGATTAAACGAAGATGCATTTAAAACTAAAGCGCTGACACTTACATCGTGCTCGAGTGTGTTGTCTTATGTCTGTACCTGAAATTGGCCACACAGTTGTAGGTGGGCCATCCCATGACAAAAGTCCTCTCCGGGTTGGTGCTGCCTTCACACACCTCTTCCATGCAGCTGGCCGTCCACATTTCACACACTCTGACTTGAGTCTTCACCTTAAAGTGAGTGGGAGATCTGCAGGAAAAAAACGCGCGTCACTTTCCGACAGTCTGCGAGTCTGCAAGTAGTTCGCAGAAGCTCGATTTCCAATGATATAAAACAGAAAAAAAAGGAAAATATTTGCTATGGTGCTCAAAGGTGCTAAATATTTGGCGCGTTTGTTGGAAAAATGTCTTAAATGACTGAATTAATGAGCTGATTATTTAGGTATCTGTGATACTAGAAAGACTTGAAATGAAATGAAAGAAAGAAAGAAAGAAAGAAAGAAAGAAAGAAAGAAAGAAAGAAAGAAAGAAAGAAAGAAAGAAAGAAAGAA
>JAPQRN010000015.1:7689227-7707119 GCA_037367275.1 Coranthus polyacanthus
AAAGAAAGAAAGAAAGAAAGAAAGAAAGAAAGAAAGAAAGAAAGAAAGAAAGAAAGAAAGAAAGAAAGAAAGAAGATTTTGATTGAGGTCCCACAGATAATTCCCTATTAAAAGATAATAAAAATGTCGAGGCACCTTTTAAAGGAGTTCCGCAGAGAACTTGCTGTGATCCTCTTAAATTTGCAGACTTCATTTCATCTAAAGGACATATTTCCATAAACCTCCAACATTTGGCAGTCCTTTAAGGACCACTTATTTTAGAATCAAAGTATTAAAGGACTGGGCTATTTCCAGAGCTTAAAGTCAGGCAAGCAGAAACAGAAACATATTTATCCACAACTACTGAACATCTGATTATAGAGGTAAAACTCCAAATGCACACATGTGTAACACATTGATGCTCTCTCTGGTTTTACATGAATACGAAGGCACTTGAACACTTTTATACATTGATGAACTTATTTTTTCACTCTCAGTCTATCCCCCCTCTCGCTCTCAAACCCACACATACCAGCACACATTCCTCTAACTCACACTGTGTTCAGCCACAATGTAATAAAGCCAATTATAGCATATACTCTGCGCTGGAAGGGTCAGCTCCACCCACCGGCACATGACTCCCGAAACAGACCACAGAGGTCCCGCTGTCTGTACCGAGGGGTGTGTGTACAGTAAGTACATAAGTACACAGAGCATAGGTCTGCTTCCGTCTCTGCCTGTCCATGTATTTATATATGTGTTTATGTGCATGTATGTGTGTTTGTAGACTTCAAAAGCATAAATGTGCTCCTTAAGCTTCTATTTTTGTACATATGTGTGTGTTGCAGTTTGCGCACTGGGTGGGGAGCCCCATACTGAAGACCCAGGGCAGGCCAGTGTGGCTTTGATCTGAGCCAGGCTTCATATGGATTTAATTGGCTGGAAAATAATTATATGCTGGGAGAAATGGGTGAGGGAGGAGTGAGGGAAGCACTAGAGTCAAATGAGGAGGAATGGAGGGGAAAAGCGCAGAGATGGGACTCCATCCTGTAAAGATTTCTGATCGCTATCACTGTAAGATCCATTTTACTTCCTCTCTGTCACAAACATACATACACTCTTCTGATGACTCAAGATACACGTTGAAACTTACTTGGCCTTGGCGACGAGCAGCGTGTCTGTGAAGAGAAAGAGGTGTCTTTCCTGGGTCTGAAGGCCGGTCTTTAGCTGCGTTTGGGCGTGACCCAGAAACAAACGGCCTGGACACTCAGCCAGGAAGGACTGGACAAGGGGACATGACTCTGGGCTGACTGGCGTCAGGCAGCTTTCCCTTGAGGACAAAACACAGACAAACACACAACACAAACAGAAAATTAAATATTCTATTGATCCCCAAAGGAGAAATTTGTGGTCTGGAAGATTTGGAGGCAGGCCTCTGCACAGTATGTTTGGAAAATCTCAAATTCTCTTCACCTCCCTAAATAACTACTGCAAAGGGGTCGTTGTTCAACTGTTCAGATTTGTCTAATTTGTTGAAAGAAGTTCAGCGTATCTGTATAGAAACCAATGGAAAACGTGTCTCGATTAATGTGAAAGATGCTTAAGTCTATGAACGCTAAAGAAAATAGTTCTTTCTGTCAGCATAGAAGCAGCGTTGAAGTATTTTGGTCTTCCACAACGTTTTCACTGGAAATACACTAAGTATTTTAAACAGTAACACTGCAACAAAACGCACAGTTCAGCACATTTAGCAGCTTTTGATGTCAACCACTGTTTCCTATTGGTGGAAACAAGTAACTGGAATAACTCAAGATTAAGTGTATTTCCTTTCTCATTCTCAAAATGATTCAAACTGGCATCTTTTTAGTCAGAGCCCAGCTCGACTGCCTACCACTAATCGCTGCTCGATATTTGATAACCCTCGTCAAACGTCGGTTCCACAGCAGAGGCTCACATTTTTTCTCGATCATGGAATTCCTGTGGGATTCCCAGAGGAAAGGAGGGAGCTTCACCATTCATCATGTGACTGAGAACAAACGTGCTTTTCTTTATTGTGAACTTGTCGCCCTGTTGTCTTTTTTTATGCTCTTTTTTTATTGGTCTGCTCTGGTAGCTCACTGCTGGTTGGCCCTCTGACCAGTGCTTGAAGAGTGTGGTATTGACGACACACGGTGCAGCCACCAAAACAAAAGAAAAAAGAAAAAGAAAAAGCCACTGCCAACAATGGAGTCAGATTGGGGAAGACAGCATTGCAACATAGAGGATAATAGTCTTACTTCTGTAAAATTGTCAAGCGAGATTGAGCTGAACGTTTGAAATGATGCCAGAAAGAAAAAACAAAATGCACATTGTGACGCTCCCATTAACGGGTTTTAAAAGGTGGCGGTATAGACTATGTTACACATGGCTGTAATAAACTGAGCAGATTTTTTTATCGTGGCGTTCCGTCTCTGTTTTCCATCTAAAATGGCTGTTTCTTTCACGGATGAGACCGAGGAATAATTTGGTCTCCTCCTCAGTCCACGTGTACCTGCCAGATTTTAGTGCTTTATGAGAATATCCAGGAAGATACTGGGGGGAAACAGCTCAGTCGCATGAGTTAACAGATCAGAATTTATTCGAACAAAATGTTTCCATATCCCATTATGTGCATTAACTCTTTTTGGAAGAACGCAAAACCCAGAGCGAGGGAGTTTTGTTGAATTTTTGGGACGGACAGGAGTGTAAATCCTTTCCCAGTCAGCCTCTGTTCAACTGGATAATGTTAAGAAAAACAAGCTGTTTCATTTGGATTACGACTGGGAAGTGGAACATGCGACGCGTAAACGTGAATCTCAGTAAACATTTAGGAGTCTAACGATTTCCTCTTCATGTACGACAGTGATATAAAGCTGTTACATGAAGCACAATAATACAATATTCTTTAGATGAATGCAAAACTCAAACCAGACTGAGCTGCAAAGTAAACAGAAATAATCTTAAATGTTTTATTAGTTGTAATGAGCGTACCACAAGCTCACAACAAGTTAAAACATAATATCATAGATGCATTTGGTTTAGGGAGTGTCATACATTTTCATCTTTCAGTGTTTTTACAGCGCTGCATTAGAACTGGGGGATTTTCCAAACTTCTCCAATGTGCAGATGTAACTAAAAACACACTGTAAGGCTCATGTTGTGAAACAAACTTGGAAAAGGATTTATAAAGCCTGAGATGTCCAAACAGTTTGTGCTGAATAATCAGCGTCCAAAACTGGAATATCTACCTCATTATTTACTCCATTTTCGTTTACTGGTTCCTTGCTGTTGCCAGAGTCGTTTAAGGCGCACACACATAAACATAAAGCACGGTCCGTAAAATTAATATAACGCATTTGGACACGCAGTGCAATAATTCTGACACAAAACACGTGTTATGTTGCAAACGCTGCTAGAGAAGTCTGTTAGAGATTATTTGCGTGTGTTGGATCTGCACAAAGATGGCTCTGTTAATACGAACGGTCACAAGAGGCAGAGATGAACCTAAAGGAACAGCGGTAAAACTTACAGCTAAGTAGACGTCCTGTCTTTCTACACGCGCTCTAGTTTCTGTCGTTTTACGGTTCCTTTCTAGCCCCTTTTCAAGCATCTTCGATTTTCTTTTATTTGTCAGTGTTGTAAATGTTTCGTCGCTGTCAATACGAGCCACTGATGGACAGATGGAACCAGAAGGGAATTTCTGGAGGAAGAGGAAATAGTTTCAGGGCTCCATCCTTTCCTGTTTATCCTTCGCTACTAGATAAAAGACCTGCACCTCCACTTCACACACACACACACACACACACACACACACACTTTGTATCTCCGACTCGGCCTTTCTGGTTTTCCTTCATCTACACAAACATTCTCTGTGCTGTCACGCTTTCATTGTTTCCCAGTCGATCTTTGAGAGGAGACTCATTGAAATAATCTGACTTTAACTTAATTCTAACACTAAACCTAAAACCTCTGAGGTCTGAACCGTTAAGAAGTGACTTAAAGTTGAGAGCAGTAGCTTTTAGCATTAGTTGTGGTTTTTCAAGTGGATTTTCAGGTGTTACGAGAAAGCTTTCATCTCGGGGCGAGAGGATGCACGACATCGAAATATGTTCATTGTAGTTTTTAGTCCGTTTTCATGTTCTTCAAACCTGCATTTACATTTCTGTTTCAGTTAACAAAATTATTTTTTCACTGGTACTTTTAGTTTTAGTTCTCGTTAGCTATTGTAACCCTCGGTGTGAGGACCGGCTAAAATGTCCTCCCACATGTAGAAAAATACTAAAATTCTACTCAAAAGGAGGACGTTAGTTGCCCAAATCTAGTTTGGAAAAAAAAGAGGAGCTTGAACTGGACTCTTTTTCTATACACTTATAATCCTTCCAGCTACATTGCGTAAGTGATTGGTTACATAATTAATTAGAGATGAACAGACAACTAAGCTGGAGTGCTTCGCTTTTGTCTGCTTTTGTGTGTCATCCAAAACTAAGTTCCAAAGGGACCGAGTGAATTCTATTAAAAGTGCTGCATGTAGCCAATTAAGAGCCGATGCTCCGTGGGACACGTTGCCCTCGCTGAAACTTTAGATTAAAGACGGGGGGGAAGGAGGACGAGGAATATACTGCATTCTTTTGGTAAACAATGTCCTGAAGCATATGAAAGAATGTTGCTTCATCAGCTCAAAAATAGACAGTTCTTTCCAAAGAAAAACTTATTTCCATGTGGTATACTGTGAAATTATGGTTTTTAAAGCTCCCTTTGAAAGCGGTTACGCAACACATGCACCCTTTTACAGCCATACATTAAGCATTCTTTCTTTCTGAGTCAATGGGACGGAGACAGCCCTGTCTCTGACATGTGGATCCACATGTGAATCTGACATTTTGGTGTCAACAAGCGTGTTATTTTGTCACAAACTGTTCATTTTTCGTATTCCTTTGTCCACGTGTTTCTCTCTCTCTCTCTTTTAGATCATCGCTGCCTCTTCCCTCCAAAAAGGCCGGATGGAAGAGCGAGACCAAAAGCCATGAGAATGATGAGCTGTGATTTCTCCTCAGAAGGGCAGCTCGGGGGTAAAACGCTGGGAAGTTCATTTGTTGTTTGATTAAGTTATACTGGGGTTAAAACCACTGCAGAGGAACGGCTCGAAAAAACGTATCGACTGCACACACCCCCTCTGTTCTTACTCTCCCTGCAGATCCGGGAAATACTTTTGTCAGAAGACCCCCCCCCCTCCTCCTCCTCATTCCACATCACACACAGACACACACACACTCAAACACACAGACAAACCTTCCTGTAAAGCCCTTTTCACACCCCTTTCCTCCAAAAAAAGACAACATCTTCCGTATTCAGCACACATCCCTCCCTGCTGAATGTGAGATTGACAGCTGAGCCGGTCGTCCTTTGAATCTGATGGATGTGCAGCTAATGGCTCCTTTGTACGTCATGTGATGTTGATAAATTGAGCGCTCAGCCTGCCCGTGCATACATGGCCACCTTTGTTGAGGTGCAGCTCCGTGAGGAGAACTGTTGACTTTTTGGGAACACAACAAGGAGCCGGTGTACAATGAATCATACAACACCGCATACTAATGTCTCGGCATGAATATTTATATGCACCGGCCAAAATGTCTATGTAAAGTCAATGTATCTTATCAGTCTAGAATACAATGTAAGGTTTCGACCAGTCAAGCCGTGTCTGTTTTATTTATATAGCCTGAAATCGCACATTTTTCCCACACAGCGTTGCAAGTCGTTAGATTTTTTTGCTGTGTAGCAAATACTGCTCTTTGTCCTTCGACCTTTGATTAGAAATAGAATCACAATATATAGCAACAGATACAAGATCTACAGTGTTGTAGAGTCCTTCTGTGTAGTTTGCGTTGCAGTCCGTTGCACTCGGAGCTGGTTGATTGTTGACGTTAAATTCAGTTCAGAGCAAAGATTCACAACGAGACGAGCTGAAAACGTGCACGTCTGCAACGTTCTGAAAACCTGTCAGTTCACATCAATGCAGCGAAGCAACATGTTTCAATTAGCAACGACTCTCTGTACTCACTGACGGCTCGTGCATTTCTATCCACATATCTATACGTCTGTAACCCCAGAAATCACTACGAAATGCTCTGAAAAGAAGGACTGCGTAAAGACGATCCATTATGTCCTCAATTATGAACAACATGCCTGCTGTTGCATTACTCCTGGTCATAAGTCACAGACAAAACTTAACTCTGACCTGCACAATTATCCACACTGGTAAGTTCACCCCCGAGGACGAAAGCTGGACAAACAGCTGCAAACTTCACTTTCTCTGCACTATTCATCTCTTCTGTCTTTTTGCTTTTTTACTTTGTTCTTCGCCGACATTGTCTTCGTTCCCCGTAACCCACATTTGACTCTTTTAATTTCTTCCATGAATGCGTGAAAGTGCAACAGGGCGACATCGGAGCAAACGGACTCCCTCGAGGCAGCAATGACACAAACGTGATACGCAGCTTTACTTTACTTTACTTATAACCCTTTGAAAGACTGTGTTTACTTGCGTTTCTGACCGGAATTACATTATACGAAAAACACACATCTGTTGTCCATAGATGAGCGAATTTGCCTTCAAAGCCAGAGGGTTCGTTATTGGAAACAATTTGCTGCATGTCTTTTGTTGTTGTGTCACAGAAAACAGGCCTGTTTTTCTCAGTTTTGGCTTCTCTCAGCATCTCAACAATTCTTTTTTTTTTCACTTTTCATACATGGACACGCGGGCTAAAATATTTCTTACTGGAAGGTAATGCTACACTACTAAGGAGGCTGCGTCTCTTTAATGTTTCCACCTGCCTCACCTCACCATGAGCAGATCATTTCCATAGGCAAACTATAATGTCACCGCTGGCTGCAGGCGCTCACAATGCTCGCCACGCAGCCAAAGACAACAAACACACACATACGAGGACACACACTCACACACAGAGGATGAGGTCAGAATACAAAAAGTCTTCCTTTTCTCTGTCGGTAAAAGAGAAGTGACCAGAGGCTGTCGGCCATGATATCCTTAACAGAGCTCATTATTAAGGCCAGGAAATGTCTTTTGCATGATGTGTGAGTCAGTGTGTGATCTTGTATGTGCGATTTTGAGAAGCAAATGTCTGCATATAGGGAGAAAAAAAACTTCAGTTGGGCATTTTTTTAAAATCTTTTTCCAAGAGTTGAATGTAAATTAAGACTAAGGGTTAAGATTAGAAGAAGAGCTGAAGTAGAACAGCAATATATTAATTATAAATTCAGACATTTGTGCAAACAGGAGTGTGTGCATGTGTCTTTAGTAGTGTTTGTGCATGAATATGGTACAAGCTAACGACTGTACCTGATCTGCATCTGTTTCTGCTTTTGCATGTCATTTGACTGAATGTTACAGGTCATTGGCCAATCATGTGTTTCTGTGCTTTAAAGCTCAGCCACCTTTCTCCCTGTAGTATAGATTTCATTGCTGGAGGGAGAGGACGTAGTTTCCAGTTTTGACCAATAGTACCGCTGCAGCCTGCAGGCTACAGGAATGAGGAATGAGGTTATAGTTCTGGACGAGGCGCAGCCGTGTGTTTGTGTGCGTATGGAGGTGATGTAAGCGGCTGAGCTAAAGGCCAGAGAGCCTTTCAGCGCCTCTTCGACTGATGGGAAAGGCAGGACACAGGACAGAGAGAAAGAAACGTGCATGAAAAAGGATAAGTGGTGAAAAACGATTCAACTCCCCCTCAAAAACGTGGTTCGGTTACAGCACATTTAAAACGCAGTACTGTACAGAAGGACATTAAAATACAGAGTAAAAGTCAAATGGTAATGAGAATAAGAATAGAAAGCACAAAGAAAAACACACAAAGAAAAAGAAGTACTATACCAATGACAACAACAATAAAAGACGGTAGAATAAACAGTAAATATACACCAAACTGGTGCCAAACTGCAACAGATTTACGTTTTTTAAAAAACAAAATCATCAGAAAGGAGCTTAGTCCTAATTTCTGTGCATGATATCATGTAATACACAGATATGAATCACTGTTAGAGCTGCAACAACTACTACATGAATGAATGACTTCTCAACTACTAAAATAAACAGCAACTATTTTGAGAATCGATTTATCAATTTGATGTCTGGACAAAAATCATCATGAAGGAACTTAAATAGGGATATTGCGCTAAAATATGAATCATTTGACTAGAAAATCCTCACGTTGGCGTTCTGCGCCTCCTCACAATCGTCTAATATACAGACATTCGTCGCTGTTATCTTTGATTTTACAGTACAATACGTTTTCAGGAATTTGTGATTTTTCCTCCCTTGTAATAACACTGAGCCAGTGGGGTTTTCTTGGCTTATGACCACAGCATTAACGCAACAACAAACCACTTCCAAGTATTGTTGGCAGGACGTTAGAACAGAATTAATGGGGCTTTTGGGTATTATGATTTTATATAATACAATAGCTACCAGTGCATGTATATGGTCTGAAACGCTTTAAATAAAGAAATGCAACAGCAGACGGAGAACTATCAATAATTACAGCAAATACTTTGGCGGGATTGACCTCTCACCTTTACCAACTGTGAGTCACCTGACATATCAGGCACATGCAGAGACATACCCACATCCGGATATTAATGAACACCTCACACACTCGCTGACATGGAAGGTGTTGACCCCGGTAGACCCCTACCGGCCCCTACGCCTCCTGATGAGAGGTCAAAGGTTAGGGGTGACCACTGAGAGTGTCAAGCACCGCATGGCTCCGTGCCTCCTGAGATTTAACATGCACACACTGGTCAGACTCTCTCTGCACTCCGAGGCTGAATATGCAGGTTTGTCTTTAACCCTTTCTCCTGCCTCGAGAACACTGACCCATTTAACAAAGTGGATTGTTTCCCTCCGCGCTGGTCTTAAAGGTCCAGTTTCACAGCCCGATCCGCCGACAGTCTACACACACTAATACTTCCACTAACGTTCGTACATTAGAAACATTTTAGACTTGCACCACAGCAACACCAGGCATTTGCTCAGTGAAGACAAGGACTAGATTTTAAACCAGATCGAATCATTTTTCATTTGAAATTATGTTGCACCAAACTTCAAAACTAGCTTAAAACTTTCGGGTTTTTAAACCTCTGTTTAGATTTAACTGATCAAACTAGATTAAATTAGATCAAATTTACATCCGTTGCAGCGAAACCTTCAACACACAGTACGTAACATTTCTGCATCTAAACGTCTAAATATGACTGGGCCTTTGTTATGTATTTTATTGTACTTACATCAAACGTTTCCAACGATGTTCAAATTCAGAGAAATGCGTGATTTTATGCAACATAACAGCGCGTTTCATTGGCTCTCCTGTCCATGGCATCATATCCTCTTCACTAACATCAGTGTTAACGTTTAACATCACTTTCATTAAATTCAAATGACACGTCATGAATAAACTTCACTAAACATGACGTCAATAAAACTGTGAACTATTCTACCGAGCTTAATGAAATCAGTCCATTTTTGTAAAAGGTCATAATGGAACAGTGGATCTATAATGTGGAGTTGACGCCTTTTGCCATTGTTTTGAATGAGAGACAAGAAATTGGGTAAGTAAGCATCTCCAACGTAAAACTACTTCATATACTAAACATACTACGCTTATGTTTGCTGAATTCTGATTAGAACTAACATCACGATAAATACATCTTCGGTGCAGCTCAGACTACAAGTGAGGCACGAGTTTTCATTCGGCATCAGTAAGGAACCACTTGGGAATCCTGTCACACTTCCTCGCGGTCCTAATTTACTTCAAGCAGTTCTGATTTGCATCTAAGTTTTAAGAGTTCATGAAATGCCTTCAATTGTTTTTCTGTTTTCATAAAATCCTTAAAAAGCTGGCACCGCCTTAGAGCAAACACCGTGTATGAGATTCAGCGAGCAAAGGCTAGTAAATAAACACTCTCCCCGAGGGGTTTGTAATGGCTTATTTCCGACTCTGGTAAAGGAAGAGGAAGGGATCAGTGCAAAATGAGGGCGATGAAAAGTCTGATAGCTCTGGGAGAAGCAAGCGTTTAAGCCCCTTCTAAGATGTGAATGAAACAAGGCGGCCAAAGCCCTCACTGCTGATGTTTCAGACAAATTCTAAGCGGAAATACCTGATCTCTGGAATCAGCTTTATGTCTTTAAACGTTTGCACAACCTTTCCACAATCTCATTTTTCCTTTGTGTCCGATATTCAAATCGGAATCCTCTCCAATTTCTCTGTAATCTCTGAGCTATGACGACTTTAATTCCCTGGGTCAGTGTTTTTAGGTCTCTGCAGCTGAAAGAACACAATGGAAAACAGAAAAAAAAGCTCTGTGTGTCAATGCAGAGACAAGTGTTCAGTCATTATTAAGTGAGCTACAGTTCTCGCCTTTTAATTAGAAGATCTTAAGTTGCACGCACCGTCAGAAAGTTATTTATGAATGCTTGTAAAATCTGCATTTTATGACTCTACTGCATTGTCAATAGGTTATTTAGGCCCAACTCTAAGAAGCAATTTTGCAGAATTGCTGCTAAAACAACGAACGTCACAAGAATAAACACCAAAAAGAGAGTTTCCTAACAACCTGGCAACCCTAGAGTTGATCTTATTACTGGTCTTATTATGATCTACAATGAATCGTAAATCCGTACATTCTTATTCTCTGATCTTTATTCTTTATGCTTAAACTGCACCTTATTCCATTCAAGGGGAAAAGTGGGAAGAAATGTTGAAGTTAATATTCAGAAACATTTTTGTTGAAGCCATAAAAGTCGTCCACTGGAGGTCAAACTCTCCTCCAGCAGCGGCTACATCTGTTCAACCATCTACTGAGAGAAACCAGTGTTCAGTGAGGAACTGCAAGCCAACAGTGATGTCAACGCCGCAGCAGCGGTTCGCTGTGGAGGCAGGCAGTGTGTCATACCTGGAAGTGCTTCTCGATCTGGTAAGTGCTTTGCTGATGACCAGAGAGGGAGCTGACTGTCGTCTCTGGGCCAAGGTCTTCATCTTCTACACAGAGAGAGAAACAGAGGAGACGGGTCAGAGCGAGCGCTGACTTAAAAAAGACCGTTTGCACCATTCAGCATCCCATCATGGACGGCGCGTAGCGTTTAAGAAGAAGGAGACAAAATGGTTGCGAAACCCTCGGCTGTGGTCAGTGCAGAAAAGTACCGGCAGACAAGGAAACAGAGAAAGTTAAAAGAGAAGTACAGACGGAGAAGAGGAAGAGAGCTAACTGGTTAAACATGGAGTCGGACAGAAAATTAAGTAACAGAGAGACAAACAGGGAAATGGAAGTGAGGAAATATATCGTCTAACTGCTGCACACTGTGTTATGATCATTAACATATTGTCGCTGGATATCCCTCGGTGGCGTATGACTGTCATCTCTGCAGCTGCTGCAGCTATTTCATTGAAACCTGGTGTCTTTACAACACCAGGAGCCGTTAGCATACTGCCAGTGTTGTGGAGGCGTTGCATATTTAGAATAGAAAATATGAAGAACTCTATTTAGTTAGAATTTAAATAGGTGATAAAATCAGAAAACAGTTGCATCACTAATTTCCCATAAAGCCCTGATTTAAAACAAAGCACCAAAGTGTATGGAAATGTAAATTCACATAGTTTCAGTTCGCTTGCTCATGCCGTATTTGGTCAGGACTTTCAGACTTTTCGGACTTTCAGAGTTTGATCGGAACCAAATTTGCAGACCTTGCAGTGTTTGGTCCGACCGAAAGAGATCAACTTTCTGAGCAATTACAGGAAGTTGCACAAGGGCGTATTGTCAGCAATAAATAAATGAAGAAGAAGAAAAACAAACAGAAGATGGAAGTTAAAAATGAGCCGTGTTCTGGAACCTGCAGCGAATTTTGCAATGACTTGTGGGTAACATTCCCACAAGTCTCTCCCTTTCAAACTATGTTGTTCATGCAGCTCATCAATGTAACATGAACTGCATCATGGGACGCGAAGGCGAGTTCTTGGGGGAAAGATGCATCTCCTTTACAACTCTTCGAGCAGCTGTTTTTAAAATACATTTGCAAATCATATGTTTTGAAAATTGTTGGCCACATACTTATGAGATACTTCTGTGCAACAAATTGAAGCTTTGGGTCATAACTGAGTTGACGCTTTGGCTCAGTAGTTTGGTTAAAGTTAGGGCATGACTGCATTTATTTGCATGTGAGCAGCTCGTTAAATGTGTACTTTCAGCACTTTTTCCCACGTACATTCTAAATATATTGGACTTTTTCAAAAACCTACTGCAAGTAAAAACATGTTGTATGTTGACATGTTTGTCCTCCTGCTGGCGTGGCGTGGTTTACGGGGTGTACGCAGCCCTGACACGTAAACACTCCGCTTGGCATGAAGGAATAACGAGGCTTCTTGTGTCTCGAATTATGCTTACTACACAAAAACCAAAGAGGAAGCCTGGACTGTTAGCACCTAGCATTATGTTCTCAGATAACTCTACAGTACGCATAGTGATACGACAGCACACATACTGTACAGACAGGTGACAAATTAAAGGGAAAACCTGATGGGGGTGGTCTCTTACAGGATGACACTGCCCCCATCACTAATGAGGATGAAAATGATGTGGATCACGTGATATGGCTTTCATATTCAGAAGATCTCAACACCTACAGGAGACTTTGAACCCATGTGTCTCCACCGCCATCGGAACAGAAGACATTCCCAAATAAAAGGGAAAATCTTTTGGAAGGATGGCGCTCATCCCTCCACAGACTTGAGATTTCACAGACCTGCAGAATCACCGTCAAGCTGTTCTGGAGGCCCGACACCTTCCTAAGACACTTCTGTGTTTTTTTTCCTTCATTTTGTCACCTATCAGTACATATTACACACATAACTGTCAAACGTGTTAAGTACACCTCCAGATCAACCACTCTCTAACACAAACCATCAAACACATGCTCCCTTGCGAGGGGAGGCATGTGGAAATTCTACATTCAAGAGGCTTTCTCGATGACTGATGATAAAGCAGCCTTCCAGAGAAACTGGAAGGCCGACAGATCGTTTCTCAAAAACTTCCCAAAGCCGAATAGAGAGCAAGAACTTTCCAAACCGAGCCAGAGAGCAACCGCCTTACAGACAAACCTGACAGCAGCAACAAAGGACTGGGATGTGGTGAAATCCAGTGAGTGTGCTACACATGAAAAAAAAACATCAAACTATATGTGTTAAAAATGGATGATGTACTGAGGTTGAAGATAGTACAGAGTCAGAGCCTGATGCTGCTTTCCCTTTGTTTTAACAACATTAAAAACCACCTTTTTTAAAACACAAAAGGCAGACTTTGAGGAAAATCCATGGGTGGATGTTTGCACAGGTGGCTGTTTGACTCATGACCACCAACTGGAAGCCGTGGGTTATCCTGCTTATTTCACCTTTTATGCTGAAAAAGGCGCAGTTACTCCTTTTCAAACAAGCGCTGGAGGGGGGCGCTGTTTACTAAGTTACCAACCAGCTGCTGGGGATTCACCTCTGAAATCTATCAGTGTCTGGTTGACTGGATCAGAAAACGACACAAAAATAAAACAAACCCCCCCAAACCCTTAATACCTCACTTACTGTAAACGCTATGGGGGGGTGAAGGGGTAGATTTAAAGTGGTGTTTTTATTGTTCCAAATTATGTCAATAAGGAGTGATTGAAGCCGGAGCTGCTGGCTCCAACGCGGAGCCATCCTTCATCTGTGTTTGCGTGTTGACTCCTGGCAGTCTGATTAACTAATAATCCTTATCAGCACATTATCTTCTTCTGTTATCCCCCCCCCTTTCAACCCTGCAGACGAGTCGAGTACTGACTTCATTCAGGACAACACAAAGGATTCAAAGATGAGTCAACTTTTCATAGAAACCCGTCTAAGTAAGTCGCAATATTGTCATATAACACAATGGGGAAAACGCAGAGTCTGCTTTCTTCTCCACACTTAAAAGTATATTCTTTACGCGCCAACCGCGGTGCGTAATGGATCCAAGGGAGGAATGACTCACTTGAATCAGATGTCCAACATGGTAGAGTCAATGAAAAAGAACTTAAGCAAACGTTTTAATAAGTGGGTTTTATTCGTACCGCAATTCTGGCAGAGGATCAGCGGAGCTCACACCTAGTAACAACTTCATCTTCCAGTCAAATCAAATGACATCGACGTGAGGGACGCGCCGCACGCACAGACATTAGGATAAAGAACCGAAGAAATACGGCGACAAATGCTGGAAAATGATGTGACCAAAGCAAAAAACGCCGAGATTTACCCGGAGGACTACATCATTTCTGCCAAAGTTCAAACTCAAGACTGAAAATACAGACGCGCTTCAGTGGAAGTCCGTTTCACACCTTTCAGTGTCACAAGAGCAGCTCATTTATAAGGAGCGCACCGGGAAACGCACACGCACCAAAACACAAACCATGCCTTCCTTCCATCAGCGCCAAAGGTCCGACAAAGAAGCGTCACTCGTACCTTTTTGTTGTCGGGAGTCGCTTTGCTGTCTCCCGTCAGAGAGTCGGACCTGTTCTGTCCCATCGTCCCTTCATGCGGTGACATGGTTTCCATCAAGACTGTATAAATCCACGGAGCCGAGCGCACCGACAGTATATTCCCATGATACGCGTGTTAAGTCCAAAGTTTATCCGGCGGAGAGCACGGTACGAGCCCGAGGAGAATCCATGATGGAGAGAAGCTGAGACGGATGGAGATGGTTGTCCTCTGCGCTGCGCTCCTCGCCGGGTCGCTGAGTCTGAGCTGGGTTTGCTCTGAGCTGAGGAACCCCAGTCTGGTCCGCCTCAACCGTCCCTGATGCCGTGAAGCCCGCAGACACGAGACACGCCGCATCCGCTACTGCTTTTCAGAATAAATTTAATGTTGGCAAGAAACCCGTTGAGATACAATTGAAACGGCGTAGAAAGCAGTCGAAACTGTTTGTTTGGTCTTTGCTGTTCATTTTTAGAATGACTGTTGAGGTATTTTTCTTGTGACTTCAATAACATCTGAATTAAACCTGTATTTGGCCGGTACTACAGTACTACTACAGTACTTAACTTCATACTTGTACTACCACTACATCTCACAGACAAATATTGTACTTTTTTACTGCACCACATTTCTCTGACAGCTTTACTTATTGGTATATTAAAACGACACTATTATACCACTAATACACCCTAGAGTTCATAAAATATATAAAATTATCTCCACATGACAAACTATGACATTAAAAATGCTGTATTAAACTGTATTATTAACTGATAAGAGCAGAATAAGCTAAGCCATAATACATAATGAATACTTTTACTTTTGACAGCCTATTTAAAGTATATTTTGCTGATAATACTTCTGGGCCTAACAGAGTATTTCTTACCTTTCTTTTACTTAAGTAAAGGATGTGAGTACTTCTTCCACCTGGTTTTGTTATGTCAAATGTCTGAGGTATATTATAAATGACAGTCACTATATAAGGGATCCAAATGAAAGCCCTGGTCTAGAATGAAGCCCATCATAAAGAAACAGTAAACTTCTGGGCAGAGAGACCGGACAGTGGAGTAAATAATGATCTATATTAGTTATTCTTATCCTTTTGGCTCCATCATTTGGCTCTTGCATTAAAATCTGTAACGGTTTCTTCCCTGATTACAATTCATTCATCGCGTTCATCTCGTTTTAGTGGATTTCTGCGCCACTGGTGCCACTTTTATTTTGGAAACGGTCGACTTCCGCCCGTGTGCCGTCCTAATCTGCGTGGATTGACGGCTCAGCGTGCTGTGGTCTGACTCTCGCACTTGGCTGTGTACCTACAAGCGTGTGTTTTCATTTCAAGACCCGTGTTTTCCTTGCGCGGCGGTCAGTGCCATATAGAAGCCAAGTGTTCATACGTTAAAGCAGAGCAGTTTGCAGAGGGTCCAGGCCAGGTGTAAGAATGCACTCCCGGGGCCAAGAATAACATGACTGATGAGGAGGAATGTCAAACTTCTTTTTTCTTTTTCTACATAGGCATGAGCCATGATACATTTCCTTCATAGCTGCAGCTACAGTATAAGTCACTGTAGGGTGAACTGGGTGCGAGTGTTTACCTTTAAAAGTTAGAGAACGAACACCTCCGTCGACGTAAAAAACACATTTGTTGACACAGCAAAGAGGGTTTTAGGATTTGGGATTGAAAGCGTAAGCCCACAAGTTTCACAATTAGCGACAAATGATATCGAAGATAATTGAACTTATTTGTGATTTCCTCTCATGGGTCTAGCATGTGGGATGGAGGGGGGTATAGGAGGCTCTCATTGCAGAACTGGAATGTGATATTCATGGTTATGTTACAGGAGACAAGAGGCTGCATCCAGGAGTATTCATCTGCCGCTGCATAGTGTGTCAACTTTGAAAAGTTATACAGAACTAAATGAAAAGATGGAGAACAAGCACCTCCGTTTGTCGTCACTGCAAAGCGAGTTTTAAGACTGCGTCCAAGACTTTTACAATTAGGAACAAAGAAAATATTGTCGTGGAAATGATTTGTGATTCCTTCTTGAAATGCAAGAGGCTACATCGGTATCAGTAGAGCGAGATTCCAACACAATCAAATCTGACATAATGAACCTTTAAAAAACAACACAGGATCGTATCTACAGCTGCCAAGTAGGTCGTCTGCACAAACACAAAGGTATGCAATTGTTCTATCTTATCTGTCCCCTGAGTGTCAAGCGCATGTTGATAAGAACACTGATAGTGCCCGGCCATCCTCTTTGATCATGTCACCAACTTCACGAAACAACAGCTGAAAAATACCAGCTTCTGTCTGGAGAAGGGCTTCGGATCTACACGCACAGAAAACTACATTCCTTCACCCTTTCAGAAAGCGTCCAGTGTAGCCAAGTCATATTTGTTCTCGAGCTGAAATTGCACTTCTTCTGCCCTAGTTTTAGCGGTAAAATGACTGCTTTTGTTTCCCGCTGGTTGTCAGGGATAGCCTGTCTGGAAAGATCCAAAGCAGGAAAAAAAAAAGAGAGACTAAATTGAGGGTGTGTCAGAAATGTGGTTGGAAACGCCATCGGCTGACCACGACTGCCACTGCACTGTTTTACTTCGACCTCCTGAAATGTTCCACTTTGTCACTGGAGTATACGGTGTCGTGACAATAAAAACATTGTGTTTGGGTTTTCTCTTGGTATCCATGGCAAAAGTAACACATTTCTCCTCGATAAGTTGAAAACAGACATCTCATTTTGACCCAAAACACCAAAGTGGGTCAAACACTTCGCTGCCAAACACTCCAAGATTCTCCTCATGTCTGAACTGAGCACGAGCGCCAAGCGACTCGAGGTCAGAGGAAAAAGGGAAGGCTAATGTGTGCTGCCGATCCTTTCCTCGAATTAATCAATATGTGTCCCAGCGAATATCATCTGACATTTCCTTTGAAGTGCGTCTGAAAGGGAATGTCTCTTTCATGCTTGAGGAGTCCGGCTATTGAAAACCTGAAGCTGAAGAGGGTATTGACTTGGACGGCAAACAGTCGTTTCCAAAGAGAGAAAATGAGCTGGAGAGTGTCCAAAGCTCTGACAGGAGCGCTACACGGAGGCTTTATTCTTACCTGCATAGGTTTGGGGTGTCAGAGCTGCACTTTGTACTGCAAATACACTGTACATAGCTCTATATCTATTTAAAGAGTGCCTTCCCCTCCTTCTCCCTCCTTTAAAAACAAACACATGCTTATGTAGAGAGGCTGAGGAGAGGCAGCGAGGACACGATGAGCAGTTTTGAGGCTCTAGTGCAGGGGTGTCCAACTCCGGTCCTCGAGGGCCACAATCCAGCATGTTTTAGATGTTTCCCTCTTCCAACACAC
>JAPQRN010000015.1:7721431-7732216 GCA_037367275.1 Coranthus polyacanthus
TTCTAAAATAATAAGACAACGCTTTACAATCCGCCAATTCTGTTCCGTCACAAGACAAGTTTACGACTCTACAATCACCTAATCTGACACACGGACCATCGTAACTGATGAAAACGTTGTGTAGGATGACGTATCAGTCCAACATCTCCCATAGGTGTTCGACTGGGTTGAGATCTTTTCACTGTGCAGGTCATAGTATATGATTCACACAATTTCCACCAAACCTTTTAACTTGTCCAGCGGTTTGGTTTATGACACTCTTCCACCTCTCGGAGGCTTTGGGGAAACATTCGGCTCCATTAAGCTCCTGGACGCTGTCTCTAACATGTCAACTGATCCTCAAAACAAAGGTCAAACTGTTTGAGAGCGACGCCCGGCTTCAAGCTGTCACTGACATTTATGGGCCGTTAAAACTTTCCTGGATAAATGTGATGGCTTGGTACATTAAAATCCAATTAGTTTAAACCACTGGAATCATTTCTGCTCTCGCTGGTTGTAAATCGCGACCCTTTTCCAGAAGCAGCATTAGCTCAATAAGTAGCCTCTGTGTGCATTTAGACGGTCAAACGTACGTCAGCTTAGATGTTTTAAGGATAACCTTCGTAACCTCATCATAATCCTTGCCACAGGATGCTCCCTGAATATTCATAGAGTGAGCTTCTCGATGCTGATACTTCTCTTTTTCTGTAACTTAAAGAAATGATTCTCCAAACAATCAGTCTGGCGACATTAGCGGTTACATTAACATATAATAATAATAACAACAACAACAACAGTAATAATAGCAAATTATTAGTAACGTCCACACTTACAGTTGCAGTGAAAAAGCCCAAACTCTGACTGACTTGTGCCTCAGCAGCTGCATAGTTGTAACTTCAACTACGATGTTTCAACATATTTACAGTTTTCACCTTCTTTCCCCGCTTCAGTAGCTGTCTTATGGGAATTTTCATTCTTTTCCAGTGAGATTAAAGCACGAGACTGACAAAAACCTCCCACAAGCGTTCTTTTATTCAAACTAAAACACAGGAACAACATCATATACTGTAACATAATACATATAATAGCAGCCAGTGATCAGTGACGTGGCTTCTTACTGTTGCGGCGAAGTAGCCTAAACTCAAAGAAAAAACTTGTCAGTCATTCACATTTTTCTAATCAATCAAACTTGGCCTCCTGCAATGAGCACAGCCAAGGTAATAAAGTCAACAAGCAGAGAAAACTATTTGACTTATGTTCATATCCGTTCGATCGGTAAAACCCTGTGAGGGGGCTTTAAACCTTTGACCTCGTCAGACCTGGCAGCACCACGTCTGACAGCTTGACAATACCACGTCTTCAGAACCACAGCGGTCGTCTCAAGTCACGTTTGAATGTTTGTAGGACAGCTTCAAAATGCTGAAAGTTAATTAAACAATAAAGAGCTTTTACAATCATCTAAACTATTATCTTAAATGTCCATGTTACTTCTTTTTTTTTTGCCTTTGGCTGCAACGCTCAGCACCAATTTATGCCCTAAATCTACTAGAAATCCATTTATTTCTTCTAGTTATTGATTGATTGAACGAGTGATTGAGTGATTTTATTTCTGGATTAACAGGGCGAAACAAACAAAAATCCAAAATTTCAAATCAAAGTGTGCACACTCACAAGCTGAACGACAAAGAAAAAAATACAAGCATTCAACATAAAAATGAAACAACAAATTATACTTAAAGTATGTACAAGTACTCAGTGTGCAGTGAAATGCTCCCTGCCAGTGTTTTGCTATTATATATGATGTTTTTAATTCATATTACTGCTATATTAATGTGTATGTTGTGTTGATGCATCGTATTCTATAAGATCATCATATGTCTGTAGCGTCACTGAAGACTGAGAATGTCAAACCCAGCCCACTTCGTCCTGCGGTTCATCGCTCAAACATTCGACATCAACACATTTACCGGACGGGAAGGGGATGAAAAATTGTGATCTGAAAAGAAACTAAGGCTGTCGAATGTTGTGATGTTGAAAGACAAAGAAAAAACACAGAGAAGCACTGGGCATTCAACGTAAGAATAAGAACAGCCCAGTGACCAAAAACACATCACCACCGACTGAACCCTCGTGTGGTGTTTCCGTTTGAGATCCTCTGGTCGACCTCGGGTCATAACCGGGTCGTACTGAGGTGCTGGATTGCGTATTGTGATGTAGAGGTATTGATCTCTTTGACGTGCAGGTGCGAGACGTATAGTGTGAGAAAATGTTTGACGTTTACAATGTTATGAATCACATTGAAACGGGTCAATTTGACTCGTATACCATACAACACAAGGCTTAAAAGCAATAAGAATCAACTCAATCAAATAACTCCATTGTTACAAACCTACAGCGTATTTGTTCTGCACTTCTTTTTTTTGTCCCAAACCACAATGACTCGGTTTTACCCAAGTGTATTGAAAGCTTGTTATACACGAGCCATTGCCTTACACTTTCTACTTCATTGAATTTAATTGATTTTCCTTTACTTGTTCTTTTTCGTTTTTGGTCCAATGCTTTTTGTGAAGCACTTTGAATGGCTCGCCTTTTTCTTGCCATTTTTATTTAAACATAAACCTTATGGTTTCTTACATGACAAGAGGACACTAAGTTCAACAGAAAAAACGGAAAAGTCCTCATGTGACGGTAACGCGTTGCTTTTCTGCTGTAGAAATAATCAGTGATTGCAGTCTGCCTGACATTTATCAGAAAGCAAAAGTGTGTAGTTATACGAACATGTCCTTTGGTATTGATTTGTCCTGTCAATAATATGTTTGAAAGCACAGCAGGGAGAACGGAAGAGGTGGCGCGAGAGAGATGGGGATTCACTCGGGCAATCGAGACAGATGAACTAATCAGAGGTTGGAGGACAGGGATGAGTGCGTTTATGTACATTTCAGTCAGCAGCCTCAACCCATTATCACTAATGGTGTGTGTCTGTGCACAAGCGAGAGTGTGTCTGATTGTACGATCCATCTGCCGGTGTTTGTGTGTCCGTCAGCGCTCACATCCGTCGCGTCGGCACGGCGCTGTGTGTGAGCCGCTATCACTACTAGGAGTCTCTTATCGTCGTACCAGAGGTCAAAGGGCAAGAGGTCAGAGCGCGCATTCCAGCGGGGGTCAGGATCAGTAGTGGTGGATTCAGCTGACTGCCGGCCAGTGGAGGGACAAGTTTTCAGTTTCTTTGCTTAAAAGTGATGATACGCTCTGTGGCAGTAAAAGACCCGCTTTCAAAATGTCAGTAAAAGCACAGAGGCGTTATTATTATTAAGTATGAAAGGTAGAAGTACTCGTTTTGAAAAGGCTCTTTTGGACAGAGGTGGGAAGTAACCATGGGGCAATGACCTCGGCTTCCAAAGCGGAAGCATCTTAATTCTACTGACATGGGGTTGGTTCCAAAGAGCCTCGGGTCCCATAGACGTAAACTGAACTTCTCTCAAGTCAGTCATATTTTTACAGCAGTCATTCTGGTCTCATTCATTTTATTTGGACCATCTAATTAGTGTTCTGGTCCATTTTTAAATTACCGCTCCCTTAATAAGATCTCAGGCCAAATAGAAGGAAACACATTTTGTCCTAACAAACAGCTCGTGGTTAACTGGTTACACTGACAAGGCCTTAAAATGACTTACAGTTTTACAGAGTCAGTAAGGTAGCGTTTAGCATGAACTCACCCATGACCCCTTTATAAACTGTTGGTAGTTTAATCTTCTATAAGCTCATCATATGTTTGTTGCGTCGCTGTTCTTTGAGAACATTTGATTGTTCTTTGAGAACGTTTCATGAGCTCCGTCGTTTTCAACACTTGTCCCATTTCATTTTTGAGGAGTTTATTTAATTTAAGAAGGAGGAGAATGAAAGGAATATACGCACGACCATACATAAAGGAATACTTAGTCTGTATCACAAACATTCAAAATCCACACATTTGAGGATAGGTGATGTGCACTGATGAAAGAACAGCGATTTGGAAAGTAACTAAAGCTGTCAGACAAATGTAGTGGAGTAAAAAGCACAATATTTGTCTCTGAGATGTGGAGAAATCGAAGTATAAAGCTGCAGGAAATGGAAGTAATCAAGTAAAGTTCAAGTACCTCAAATTTGCACGTAAATACTGAAGAGCAGCGGGGATGGAGGCAGCTTGTGCAGGACAGGAAGAAAGAAAGTACCATAAACTTGTAATTTGAAGGGATCCCATCTCACTGTGGCTTCGCTAACCAGAGAAAACTGGGCAGGCATGGTCTGGACTTTATTAAAAGGCAGGCAAGCATTGGGTGTGCGTACATGTGTGTGCGTCTGAGTGTGTCTTAATGAGAGCAGATGACACGTCTTGGCCATACGGTGCCAGAAATAAACCAGGATCTGGACCAGAATTGCAATGTTGAACTTTTTTCTTTTTTTTTTTCCATTTTCTAGCCACAGTGAACCCCACACACACACACACACACACACACACCCTTCATTTAGCAACGCACGCACACACAAACTCCCAACGCACGACAACACACTCTGACGCAAACCCTGTGATCACATGTTAACATACACACAATCACAAAAATGTGTCAAACGCACATAGAAACACACACACACCCTTTCCCTCTCTGCTTCCAGGGAACGCCTGTTGCTATTTTTAAAAGAGCCGTAGGACCGCTGTGGAGCCATGAGTGCTGTAAATGGTTTTCGCTCCACATTCAGTCATGTGCCGTGTCAAAACAAAGTGTCGAAAAAAAAAAAAGAGCAGCGGCCGAGAGCCAGCTGTAGATAACGGGATCACTGGCTGGACGCCCTGACACGCCACCATCCCTTGTTGTTTGTTTGTGTGTGTGGTGCGTGCTTTTGTGTTATCCTAAAATCCTCATCACCGATTTGTTCTACATTTCTCTCTGAGGAAATATTACCATCTGACAGTAGAGACAAAAGAGATCATTCTCTCGGGTGTAGTTGGAATTGAAGTTTCCAGGAAATTAGACCGTGGTATTTACAGACTTTTTTTTTTTTTTTTTTTTGCAAAATACCGTGGTAACATTTTGCTGTTTCTTCCAAATTCCTCTCGCAGGAAGTTGAGGGTTGGTGAAGGATTGAAGGAGATTATCCTCCGTCAAAACCAGCCAAAAACTAGACAACGTCCTCATACCACTGCATGCAAATGATGAAAAGCATCTGAGAGAGGATGCAAATCCTGTGCGGGGAAATTATCCATCTCTCATATCTTGACTGAATCCATTTTTTCATGCAGTTTTGTTAATTATTAAGATAGATTCACCAAAATCGAATCACTTCTAGATATTCAATCAGTCGGAAAAGCCAGTATACTGGGATTCATTAAGATCGATGCATAGTTTGTTAAATCAGTGCTAAAACATAAAGTCAAATATTACCATAAAACCATTCACACCCGTATAAAACTAAGCGGTCAAAAGAATATGCTGCCAAATCAGAAGATCTTGCTATTTTGTACGGTTTTGCAAGTTTCTCCATCACATTAGTGTATTTTTTCAAAATTCAATTTATTGCATATAATTAAATTGACATCAAGGATGAAAACCATGACAAACTTATACTTTCTGAACAATTTTGTTGTTCAGAAAGTGATATTACCTAAACATTTGTCAAAGTGATTTTGAATTGAAGTTTCCTTACTCTAGAGGCAGTTTTTTTACTGCCGTGGGTGACTTCCCTTGAAAAAATCGGACTCATATTTTCTTTATATTGTTGAATTTTGGACAGACATTGTACTGTGATCTAACCAACAAGCTACTGACCTGCATGTGCAGAAGAACAAAGATACCACACATGACGCTGAAGTCCTGGTTTCTTTAATAAGAAGCGATCCTCTCTCCATCACCACCGTCTTCCATGTTTGTATTTACAGAATGACTCCCGCGACAAATATCGACCTAGAGCGACATCAAAGTTACATGAAGTTCGATGTGATGGTTCAGACTGAGGTCACATTTAAAAAAAAAAAATCTGACCTGATCTGATTTAGGACCACGCATACGACGTGTCCCAAATCGGAATCAAAAACATCATCACGGGTGAAAATATCAGATTTCATCCACTTCTACCTGCAGACTGAACGTGTAGACACAGCTTGAGTTTCTGTGGATGGTGTTTTTTTTTTTATCATTCTCCATTCAGCCATGACACCTATCGCTGCTAAGAGCTTACTGACCCTTTGTTTGTCTGAAAAATCTGAGATGTAAAATGCATCACTTCCTTTGCACCACAGGAATTTTTCCCAGGAAAGAGCCTTCATGTTGTTCTCAGAGCAGCACATTCACTCGTAGTTTTATAAAAAAAAAAAAATCAGGTAGTCATGCAGAGTTATAAATGTAAGAGCTATTGTGAGGAAAAGTTAGTTAATACTTTTGATTATATACAGAGACAGAGAGAGACTGTTTGAAGACGGTCGTACAGAGGAGACTAATTGACAGGGCTGTTTATTTCTTGGCTGTGAGCCATGAAGGGGCACACACTTAGAAACAAATGTAAGCTTTCACATAAGTCATTAAAGTCTGTGTTGCCATAGCAGAGAAGCAGCTACTGCCGAAACAGAGGCATCATATAACCAGCCACGAGCTAAAAATAACTCCGATGAACTGAGTGGCTTGTCATTCGCTCTGTTTTCATCCCCTCTTTCTTTCTTTCTTTCTTTCTTTCTTTCTTTCTTTCTTTCTTTCTTTCTTTCTTTCTTTCTTTCTTTCTTTCTTTCTTATATAACAGCCCTTCATCATCTCTCGATCGACATGTGGAGATCTTCTCTCAAACCCATCCGAACATGTGAGCGCTTTATCTGGTGCTCTGCAAGATCACTTTTGGGTTTTTTTTTGTTAAAGCTCCAAACTGGACCAAAAGAACAATGAAATACCAACCAGTGAAATAGGTGTCTGCACAGGTTGACCACTCGACACTGTCTCATTTTCGCAGGCATTGCACTGTGCATGAGAGAATAAAAATAAAACGATGATACCCGGAGATAGAGCCACAATAGTCTAGATACTTTTCCTCCTAAATATGCAACTGCTGACTGATTCAAGTCAATATTAGTCATATTTTAAGCGGAAAACACAAAGAATGTTTGTGCACTTATTCAAGGGTTTATAATAATCTGGTTATAGTGGTAAGCCGCGTGCTTTACTGTGAATGCAAATTACCGACAGAAAGGGGAAAGGAAAGGTGAAATTATTTATTCCTTTGCAGCAACATTACAACATATCTTTGCAAATGTTATCAGTGTTCTTTAAAGCCTTTCTCTCAGCAGAACAATTAACCACAAGATTTATCTGCAGCAACAGGCTCAAGTCATTAACCACAACTCATATCTGCAGGCGCTGCTCTGGATGTCTCCATAGCGGTAAGCATCAACAGCACGGTAACGTTTCAGCGCGAACAGATAAGACGGAGCAGTTATCTGCCAGATCGCAACATAGAAAGCGTCGACTGAAGAACATTGAGTTGGTACAACTGGTACACAAGTGGCGGTCATTTGATTTCAAAATGAGACTGCTTCGAGGAGGAAGCAGGAAGCTTTACATAATAGCAGAAATTGTGGTGTTGATCTTGTAAACGATGTCACATGTATACCAATGTGTCCTGAAGCCCCGACCTATAATGAACCCTTTAGAGTGACAGAAATATAATAATGTTGCACAGCACAAGAGGAGGAGGTGCAGCACTCCAATAGGAACATCAGGCAAAAGAGGGAATATATCACCTTTCCGAACTGTCGAAAAAAAAAAAAAAACCTGATTAATCTTTTGTTTTTTGGGCCAGAAAGTGAGTTCTAAAAGCCAGAAATCTCAGCAACGTGACCTTACAAAAATAGCAGCTTAAAAACTCTTTCAGCAGGAGCCTGTACGGGAATTTCACTGATGAATCATTTACTCTGATGTGTCTAAACATCTCTACTGTTTCTTCACTGCATGCTGTCATCTCTGTCTGTAAACACTTCCCATACAGAAAATACACAGAAACCACTGTAACCAGCCAGACTATCAGGTTACATACAGTATATTTGTTCTGCATATATGTGTGCATGGCCCTCAAGCAGATGGCTGAAAATAGACCCGTGTGTGTTTTTACACTAGTTTGGCCTCAGGAACCTTTAATAATATCCCAACCTAATGACCAAATTACTTCACGGGTGACTTACACACAAACACGTGCACGTTAACTCAGGCGCTATAACAACAGCGGCAAAGCAAAAGCCCAATCTAGCCTTCCATCTTCTGAACGCTCTGGAAACGATCTGGACGAGTTCATCCGCCTCAAAGCTCTTGGCTCTCTCCGTCTCTGTCAGAAGATCAACTGCTGATAGGACTCAGTTGTGTTTGCAGCTGTTGCTATGGTGAAGAAATGACTGACCTGCTCTTTGGCCTCACATGCATGCTCCTTACAGTGACTGCACCATCCTCAGCATCTCTTTTTCTTACTTTACTGTTTATTGTAGCCGTGTCTTCATATTCATCTCGTGAATCCTCAAGTAACGTACAAGTATCTCAAATTTGAAAACCGACTTGCTCTGGAGTTCAGCGTCTGTGACTGGTGTAAGTTTCCCCAGTATGATCAAACACTAATCCACTGGTTTTATTCCTTTTAAGATCCATTTCGGAGCCAACAACGTAGAAGTACTTCAAGTTTCATTCCGCCGTCGCTGGTTTGCATCACAGGGCACAGCAGCAGAGGGAGCTACTTCACTCGTTGTGCTTGTAAAAGTTGGCGAAGGGATGACCAACGCCTGCCAAATGCCATCACGTCAAAAACTTTATCCTTTTTTCTCCTTGCCTTCTATGCTGTTTCCTTCCTCCTAATTCCTAACCTCCTTCGCCTCCTCTCATGTCTTTCAGCCTCTCTCCCTTCCCATCACCTCCTCCTCCTCCTCCTGCTTCTGTCTAACCTGGGAACGCTGGCTCACTAGGACATAATCCTCCCCTTACTGCTGGCCTAATACCTCTTGCCGCCACCCTGACGTCTCAGACTTCACAACCTGCCGTGTCACGACCACTGTCTGAAGCCCCGGAGACGTGATTCGGCCTGACGCTGAATCCCTCGCTCTCACTCGTTTTAGAGACGCAAAGCTCTGATGATGACACGTGAGGAGGCCTCAACGAGGCACAATGGCCACCCATGAGGAGGAAGTAGGAAGAAAAGCAAATGAAAAACAAAAGCGAACAGAAAACACATACGGCGTAGTCTCAAACGAAGTCCCAAATCTTCCCAAATTAAATCTGTCCTTTTCCTTTATTTTTCAAGATGTGAAAAAAAAAAACATTAATTTAAAATAAAAAAACATGCAGAAGAAGTTACAAGTATATGAAAAATAGCAAAAGATAATGTTCAATATACACACCTTTACGTACCTTCCAGAACCCCATAAGCATCCCTCATTCACTTCCAAATATTTCATCCACAAATACTAGAGACTGGAAGTAATGGAGTACAAATACTTCATTACTGTACAAATACTTCATTACTGTACTTATACAAAGTTTCAGGCATCTGCACTTTACCTGAGTATTTATTTTTCTGATGACTTTTTCCTTTTACTCCCTACATTTTAACACACATATGTGTACTTTCCACTCCTCTTACTTTGTTTTTAATGCATTCAAGTGGGATTATCAATCATTACCGATTTCACCCTCCATGGATGGAAGAACATAACACATAATAGAAACGACGACCCCTTGGTTTATGGAGCAGTGAAGCGGAAATGTAGAAATACTTTTACTCTTTGACGTTAGCTGACTCCATTTCTGAGCTAACCGGTGCTATTGTTGGTCAGAAGCACTGAAGAACTTAGAAAACTTCAAAAAAATCAATAAAGTCAATACATATAATACAACGGGAAGGAGACAAACAAGTTAGGGAAAGTGAATGGAATTGAATTTTGAGTATTTTTGCTTTCCAGGTTGTTGAGTCAAGTGTTGAGTCACGTCTAGAAGCAATCATGTCCAAGCGAAGTTCAGATTTTTGTATTTTCTAAGTCCAGTAACTCTCCCAACTTCACTCATTTTAAATCCCCAAACAAATCCCCGAGATCAAATGCATTCCCACCCACCTCTATCCATTGCCACTTAAAAAGCCAGACTTTGGTGCCCCTGGGATCTGAAGGTTTTCATTTTGTGATAGCTCAACTTGATCTTGTTGCTCTGCCTTTCGTGGAAGACTTTGACGACGTTCCCTTTCAAAAAAAGACAGAAGATAAAGTGCTCAAACCCTACACCCACACACGGAGTAACGCTTCAACCACTTACATCAATTTCCTGAAAACCCTAACTGCAACCTTGAAAAAAGTCTTAGGAACATATATGCGATTGACATTACGAGTCCCCGCACGTGACTGTATAAGCAGATTTACGTCCCCACAAGATAAGAAATACTCGTCCACGTACATACATGTTCAGAGTTCAAAACCCATGAAGTTCAGTGTATCATTAAAGTTATCTCTTTAAGGTATATCATTACAGCTCGAGTCATAACAGATCAGGCCATTCACATGCACTGTATATGTATTTAGACATATATGGTGCCTGTGTATATATTCAGCCGTGTGTGTGTGTCTGTGTATGCGTGGGTTCAGAGGGTTAATCATGGTGTATGAAGGTATGCGACTGTTTTCACGTGACTGATTAAATGCATTTACAGTGTGTGTGTGTGTGTGTGTGTGTGTGTGTGTGTGTGTGTGCGAGCGTGTGTGTGTGTGTGTGTGTGTGTGTGTGTGTGTGTGTGTGTGTGTGTGTGTGTGTGTGTGTGTGTGTG
>JAPQRN010000015.1:7738039-7766184 GCA_037367275.1 Coranthus polyacanthus
ATCGAGAACCACGGGTTAATTTAGACTAACTTGTAATGAAGCATAAATAATAAACATATATTGATAATTCAGTTAAATTCAGGATATAAAATGCCCTTAAATGATACTAGTATGAGTATAGTCAACATTGTTGGTTCTTAAATGAACAATAGGATCTTGACTGCGGTGTTGAATTCCACAAATGCTCTGACAATACGTCTGACTGAAGTAGTTTTCTGTGTTGTTTGCGATACTTTGTGCCGACCCGAAGACAAAAAGAACAAGAACTTGACATTTCTCCAAACTGGAAAGAGGCCAATCTGAAGCTGAAGATGAATCGTACACCATTAAAAGGCATCATTCAACACGTGCTGACCTGCTGTCGGACTTAGATGTTCTTTACTGATAGCACACCTGAGGAAAAAAAAAAAAACCACAACGCAGCCAACGCAGCTGAAGCAGTTCGAGCATCTGGCAGCACGACTGAGGCCCTTCTCAAACTGCTCGGCTCTTTCCAAATGCAAACAAATCTCTTTTGGTCTGCTGGCTTTAGCTGAGGCGGAGAGAAGTGGTTGTAATAACGGTTCAACTCATCCGTCTAAATGCCACCGACATTATCTGTACTTTATTGAATTGTGGAGATTTGTATCAGAATAAAAACCACATAGAGTCCAACATTATGAAACAGCTTAGGGAAGCATTCTCACTCATTTTCCAACCTGTAACCTACAGAATATTAGGATACAATACATTATTTTCATGCGTGGCTTTCAATAAAATCTGACTGGTTTCCATCATTACAATACATTTCTGTCACATTGGAAATATTGCAATACTACAATCTATCTGCAGTTGTTTTCCAAGTTAGAGGCCCTGGTTAGAAAAAACAGACTTTTACCCAGTTCATTCACTCATTTTTCAGTGACTGACATTGTTTTGTCTCTGGTTTAGCTGTTTTTTCAGCTTAGAAATGCAACAAGTGTGTGAAAGAAAGTTCAGCGATTGGTGAAATACTCAAAAAATACAAAAAATGCTTTATATCACTGATTCTTAGTCATTTCAGAACTGTCAATTTTACATAAGACCAATAATAAACCAGAAAAAACACACTTACTCTGACACAGTTAAACTCCACGCAGCTTCCAGCCCTGCTCCTGGCAGCATCCACCTGCTCGTCCTCCATCCTCACTAACATCTCCATGTCTGTAAACCTCTGTCCTCCTGCCGGCATGGCTCCAGGTTCCGTGTAAGCTACGGTCAGATATCTGACAGTTTCAGTTTCTTCCTCCTTAGTTTGGAGTCTTCCCCTTCAGAAACACCTCCCTCCACGAGTGCACAAACACCTGCAGCTACGTAGATCCATTGAGGTGAAGCAACGGGCAGGGGGAGTTTTGTACAGTCAGAAACAAATTGTGAGCAATGAGCAAGCAATTGAAGGTTTCCCTTGACTCTGAAGTGTCAGCGTCTCTGCTCTGGTCTCTCCTGCTGGTCCTGTCTACTCTTGTCTCCCCACCGAGCCCTCTCTCACTCATTTCAAGCCCGACAAGCCCGTCTGGTGCCATTGGCCAGTCAGATGGAAGGGGGCAAACCAGGGGGAGGGGCTGAGGACAAAAAGAGATGGAGGAGGTCTGGACAAAGGGAGGGGGGTTTAGTATGAGGAGGTCTGACAGCGTCGTCCAAACTGTCAGAGAGGAAATGGAGGGAAAAATGGATGGATGACGGTGGATAGGGCTGAAAATGAACATTTGTGCACCATTTGTGCAGCCGTGAGGCCTTAGTTTTTGCCTGATTAATATTTCTTTTCCCCCAACAATTTTAAATTTCATTCAAAACTCCCTCAATACTAATCCTACTTACCACTGTCCTGAGGGTCAGGGGTCAACAGATGAAGGGAGGCGGGGGGACCAAGCAGACAGACACAGGACAATTATAAACCGAGGGAACGAGCTTGGAGTTTAAAAGAAAGGCAAGAGAAACCGAGACAGAAAACCTGTATCAGCCGACGGGCCAGACAGGCCGAGTTCAGCGATGAAATAAATGGTGCTCTTTGTGTATATCAGTGTCACTCTGTGCTCCTCCTGCAGAAAAAGACTGTATTTACACAGGCGTCCCCCACCTCCACCCATTAGCCTTTTGCCATTCAAATGGATTGTGCTGTTGTGAGAATAGACATCTTTGTTGCGAGGCCACGTACGTACATCAGCCCCACATGGAGGGACACACAGACAGAGGTTTGTACGTTTATTTACATTCGCTGTGTTTCCAGAGTACAAATACTCATTTACGAAATGCTGCGCTCCGCAGTTAACTTGAAACAAAGCGGTACCAGTTGTGCCAATCATAACAACACATTACACATAAAATATTGCACCCACGCCATATTACAAACACCATAAAAACATTGTACAATCCTGCAGCCATCATTATGCTCTGAGCTTTTCTGAGAACAGACTGCTCGTACATCGGCTGAAGGCGCTGGTGTTCGTTTCTCCCCGTCACCTTCATGGCGGTGTGTACCAGACGAGCAAGCTTAGTTTTTAATTGTACATTGAGGCTGTCATACCATGCTGACATCCCACATCTCACTACACTCTCCAGTACAGCCTGATATAGGCTGGTATAGCCGAGAACGCGCACTTTCAACACGAACCCTCCAGCTGAAGGTCATGTATGACCACAGGACGGTGATCCCTCACCGATCTCGGGTCCAGAACCATCTCCTTACTTTTAACAACATTTAAAATGAGATGGCTGGCGTCACACAACTGCACAAAGTTTTCGATTTCAGAGGGAGGGGCTGATTGGATCGTGTCTTTGTGCAGCCGGCTGACAGTAGCGGTGTCATCAGAAACTTTAAAAACAAAATTCCCGGGGTGGCTGTTTGAACATGTATTTGTGTATAGTGTAAAAACATCCCTGTGGGGTTGTTTGATCTGGATTCTGAAAGGGTGCTGCTGACTCTGACGCCCTGACTTCGGTTGAAAGGAAAGGTGGATTATCAGTCATTTTGTATTTGTTTTCTTTTTTTCTCATTTAGTGCATTTCAAAGATCGTACTTTTACTTCAGTAAAGAAGTTGAATCAGTGCTTCTACTTTTACCAGAGTATTCTTTACACGAGTATCTGTACTTCTACTTGAGTTAAAAATGGCCTCTGTCCAGTTCGGTCAAGCTTTCAGAACAAGTGTAAACGCAGAAACTGTGCCCACGTGGAACCTGCAAGTGCAACAGCAGATAGTCCTGTCAAAGTTTAAGGGAGTGTTGTATTTTTTGAGAGGACAGACGTCGGATATGGATTAAACAGTGCAGAAAAGCTCACTCGCAGCTGAACCCATGAATTTTATTTATTATACACAGACTTACTGACCAGGGACAAACATAAAAGAGTAAAAAATAATATATAGTTTGTATTTCACTATTTCAGGATGTCTGAGAATGAGATTTATGACATTACGTACAGTACGTCCTCGTTGGTCAATCAGCTCCTATGTTTTCGACTGTTTCCTTCAATCCCACTGATTCATGAACTCGTAGGGAGTGATGCATGTTGAACAGCGTTATGAATGAGGTGGGACAGGGCTGTCAAACACCGTAACATCAGTTTACCATATATTTTTACGATCTTCTGACTGTTTAGCTAACAGACAGTCCAGTTATTTTACTACTTATGTTCTTACTTCTGTCACTTTTTGACAGAAAGCAGTGCAACACTGGTGTGAAACCAATTATCCTCCACATGACAGCCAGCTTCACCTTTGAATTGTCTGGAAAACTATTTTGCCTGAAGCGTTTTAGTGCAGGCGCTCCTGAACTCCTCTTTGAAATGGGCAGCGGCAGCAGGATCGTGTCACCTTTTGATCTCAAAAACAGTACGCAAGGTGAGAATGGCTGTACTTCTAGTGATTTTTTCACTGCTTTTATCTCAAGGTTGTGAGTTAATTATCTTGAGATTATTGCAGGTTAATTTATCTCGTTATCTTGAGAAAATTAGGACTGATTTGAGTGCTGTCTTAGACCGTGATTAAAGCGTTGAAGACGGTTTAATCAGTAATGAGTTCTGCTTGATCTGACACTTTCAGCTTGGACCAGTTGCTCCAGTTGTCAAGATGCCTTCTACGCATTCTGTTATGGCTCTCCTGATCTCCGATGAACATTAGACGGCAAGTAATAGGAGGAAAAAAAGTTGAATTCTCACGTGAAACAGGCTGAGTATTTGTTATGTCAAGATAACAAAGCTAGGATTCTCAAGGCAACAAGATAAATTAACCTTTTATATTATTTGAACCTTGATATAACATATCATTAACAGAAATGAACACATGATCTCATAACACAAACGTCTATGTATACATCATCTACTTTCATGTGGCTGAATACAGTGGTTTAAAATAGATTGGACTGTGATATGACATGATGAATATACTGCGCCGCTCTGTGCTCTATATTATATTTTCATAGCTGGTCTTAATTATATGGTATTCTGACTCTGTCTCTGGGTTTATTGTATGAATCAAAAGACAAAAATGAACTATTGCAGCCCTTGCGTTTGTCAAAGCGGGAGTCCTCAGGAACTCGGAGACAATGCCGTGCAAATATATTTACGACAAGCGTTCTGGCGCATGGAAACCAACACACAAGAAAGCCAGACACTAAGACTATTTTGCTCTCGCTTGTGTGAGTTGAGGAGATCAGGTACAGTTGCACGTGGAGAGAAAGACCATTAGAAGGATTTAAGCCCCCGGTTATGGATTGTTTTGATGGCTTTGGTCATGACTGTGGAGGAAGAGACGAGCCTTTAGGGTGAGAGGAAGAGAGACAGGACTAACAACAAGACTAACCATAACAGTCACAGAATCGGTCACGGAGGAGGTCGGGGATTATCAGGCTACAGTTACACCAGTCAGTCCTCGTTGTCTTCCATCCTCCGATCAACACCTCACTTCATATGGAAACACACGTGACGACGCCGGTAACTACGGAAAAGAACTCACGTCTGATTTAACTCTGCATTTAAATGATGCTTAATCAAATGCACATATTTTACTCATGAACAACGGTGGAATGTAACATGAAAGTGAATGAAGTACCTTTACTTAAATAGTGTACTTAAGTGCAGTTTTGAGGTACATAAATTATTAGATTATTTGAGCATCTATGCTACTTTATACATTCACTCCACTACATCTCAGAGGGACATATGGGACTTTATACCCCTCTACATTTGTTTGAGCGGTTTAGCTACTTTTAAGATAAGATTTGATACGATCAAGAATATGACAAGCTTTTAAAAAGCAGCACGTTGTTAAAGATTAAACTAGCGTTTTCCAACTTTTTCGGCCTCTGATATCTTAAAGCAGCGTCTAGACAGCTCACATTTCAGATGTCTGCGCCCATGTTTCCATTCACGTACTTTATGCACATTCTGAAGTATCGCATTTAGAAGATGTTCATGAAAACGGCGAATTTAGCAAAAAAGTTTTTACGTTCACTTGAGGTGTTTTTTTGGGGTTTTTTTTGCCTTTCTCGAAAGAGTTCATGAGAAACGGAAACACTTTTTTTTCTGACGAAGCAAACATTTAACTCACGCGACCGATCTCTAGTTTATTTGCTCCAAAACTGTTTATCGAATCGCACATAACTCACGTTTTCTGTCTTCAAAACCTCACTTCAAACATTTCATGGAAACCACTTGTGAGTTGTTAAGAGCTCCACCAAATAGTGATTTCACCTCTAAACGTCTCACATGGTTTCATTTCAATACAGGTTAAAATAATCCAATATGTCGCCAAAAATCAATGCGTCCGTGTTTATAAAACTGGATATAAAGTAATTCAAACTAGCTCCACCTCCAGTAGAAACAACAGTAACGTGCTGCCACTACACTGATACTTCACTATTATTAGTCTCAAGACGTCACATGGGACCAAACCAGTACTTTTACCTCAATACATTTTGCTAATACTTTGCTTACACTAAGACTTTTACTCGTAATGTATTTTTATTTTCTGTATTGATCTGAATTATTCTAATGTTTTCTCTAATACTACATAATGTTCCGTCTCCTGGCCGTGACTCTGATTGTCAAGCTGTGTGTTAAATTGAGTTGTGTGAGCTCAACTTCTTTCCTGTGATTTCACCTCGGAGGCATCGGTTTGTGAAATCTGACCACTCCTGGAAAACTCTGTGTCTCCCTTTAAAAATTCAAACAGTACTTCACAGCCATATTTTAGCCCACATCCTCCCAAAACAAACCTCTAACTGCACACATAAATACACAAAGAATCACAATCTCTGACGCGCCGCAGGTTTTCTCTTTGCCATTTTACTTGATGAACAACCAGAGGATGCCCAGAGGCTGCGTGATGTTCATTATTTTACAAGCAAAAGCAATTCCTTTCAAGATTGCAGCTAAAATATGATGCCGATTTGTATACTACTAAAGTATTTTATGACGTTATGTGCTGACCCTGCACTCCTCCCACTCCCACAACTCCATCCTGCTTGTTGTGATGAGCTGCACGCTTCTGCGAAAGAGTCAGGCCTTAAGATAAGATAAGATATTTTGACAGCATGTGACGGCCTGTTTGGACTCTTTCTAATACCCTCTCTGGACTCTCTCCCGCTGTGTGTTTAAGTTTGCCTCTTGCTCCGGTTTCAGCAGTTTATAAAAGCGATACGTGTGTATATGGTAAGGATTACATTCTCGCTGTCGACGCGCCAGAAAAGAAGACTCATCTGTATGACCAACTGTCTCCACCCATCTGTTGTCCAATAAAGGCAAAATATATGCATCTGACCTTCGAAGGAAAAAAAAAAAGATTTATCATGAAATTACAGGCTAATTCAATTAAAACATGGATGCATGCACAATGTACCCACTTAATATGAGTGGATGTATGCTTCAGTCTCATACATATTCATACCCACGTGCATTTGGGCACTTGAGCGATGTTATGCAGAACACCGTTGCCATTCAGGTAGCCGGTTCATCCAGTCGAAACAACGGCCTGCCGCGATGTCTGACTTCTTACAAAAAATAACCTTACATAAGCAGAGCGAACTGAGAGACAAGCCAACCTTTAGTCTGGGTCTGGATTTGACTAATTGGATCAAGACCACTCAAGCTTTCATAATGCCAAACAGACAGATGACAAAGGCAAGCAGACAAAGAGTTTAAAGCATCCAGAGGGAGACAAAAAGTCTAATTAGCATCAGTTCAGTGTCCTCAACTGATCAATAAGATACTTGATGATTATTGAAGCAACAGCCTTCTTTTGATTTTTCTTTGATTGTTATTTCCAGCCGTGTCAGAATGGTACAGATGCGATTGTGATTCATTTTTTTCAGCGAGGGGCTGTTTATTGAGCTGCACTTTAATCGTCGTGAGTTTAAACTTTAATCATCTCTCCATGCAGTTCTTCATTGTTAAGTCAATCCACCGCAAACCTGAACACGACAGACTGACGGCAAATGACAGATGCACACTAGACTGGATGTGGAAACCTACAGAGAGCATTCAATCATCTGTTGTTACTGTGTTTGACAACATTATGGAGTTTTTTTTCTTTATTACAACATGTTTTCCTCACAACCTGTGGGTTGTTTAGCTGGACTGCAGATTAGCTTCTACTTTTGTATTTCTCGTAGCTGTAGTAGATGACAGACACCAGTAATCACTGAGTATTCCATTCTGTAGTTCATTTGATTTGGTCTGAATACGGTCACCTTTACTGTCCCTGAAGGGGAAACTCATTCTCGGCATCCTCTCCATCATAGTGCCCTTGAGCAGCAGGCGGCCACTGAGCGGCATCCAAGGACCAACTCCAGATCTAAGCCAGAACATTGGTCAGGGGCACTTATAGGAGAATGAACCTAAAACGACAGTTCAAAAGCCAATGGGCAACGTCACGGTTCCTCTGTCTGAGTGAGTGACGCAAAAGACGGAGATACATCTGCAGAAATCTGATTGGAATCCCATTTCAAATCACCTCCAAATGTGGTTTGAATCTTTGCAAATTTGCAAAATACTGAACCACAAATTTCACGTGGTTCATTGCTGTCCAGACTTTCTAAAATAAATCTGAACACAATGTGTATATGCTAAGAAGCAGATTCGGGCTGGCAGTCTGAACAAGGCCATTGTAAACTGGTGCATTTTCCTCTTGATTCGGTTTCGTTTTGCACATAGTCCAAGCAAACCAAGTTGAATTACCAAAAGCCACATGAAGACATTACATGTCTTGTTGTTTAGACGTTTATGGGGTAAAAACAAGAAAACACACAGGAAAAAAGGTTCGAATGAAGGTCTTGCCTGCCCAAATCACCCCAGACCTCACAAAAGAAATCCTCGCGTGTTCCCTTTCAAACTTTGGTTTATTGTCTAGACGTACATTAACACCTCTGAGTAACTAACTGTTTGTGGCTGCACAGCTGCGTGTCAGAAAATAATCTGAATCTCTCTAGTACACTCGGTCGCAGGTGAATGTTCAAAATTGATAAATTACATAATGAGTGCATCTGAATGATGTGGGTTTTCTCCCCGTTGACACAAATATTTCAAGCATAAATTTGAAGGAAAAATGTGAGAACATGTATCACCCTCCCTCCCTGTCACCACCTCATCAATCTGGCTGTTCTTATTAAACAGAAGGTTGTTTCTTTACAAAGGGAGGATCTCCAGATGATTTTTTTATTGGTGTGTTTGTGGCGGACAGCGCTGACTTACAGCTGATGTTGTCACTAAAACTTCACACCGTGTTGCGCTGACGAGTTAAGTGAGTTATTTGACACCTGGCATGAATCCTGCTCGCTCCTCCTCTTCATATCTTCTCACCCTCTCCATCGACTCTCTTTCTGTCTGGTTTGAACGAAGGCCAGGTCAAGCCTTCATTTTTCCACCCCTGTCTCCGTCGCTAAGAGTGTTTACCCATTCACGATGTTTTATGTCCAGTATAATGAGAATCTTATAGCATAAATCTCTCTCTGGGGTCGACTTTGTGAGGGGAGAGATGTTTTTTTTTGGCCAGTGATCTTCCATTAAAGTTGACCAAAAGTATGGATAATTTCCCATTAAATATGGAAATGTAGTTTATAAGTTCACGTGAGCCATTCCTCTCTAGTCTGAATTCACAGTGGCCCACCCACGGCTGCAGAAGGATACTCCTGAAAGTATATTTTCGATAAGTCGGCCCCAAAGAATAAATACTAGATGGTTAAGAGATTCACGGTAATGTACAGTGTAGTTCTATCATCCACATTATTAATCTTACAGAATATTTGGCTCCTTTAAAAGCCATAGTTTTGAAAAATGTGTCTCCTTTCTGTGTAATGTATGGACAAATATTTGGTTTCTGCAAATGCGACACTGCTTTGGATGATGTTTGACATTTTAAGACTGATATTAATGTAATGATCAAGAGAGGTGTGAAGTAACTAAGTGCAGATTCTTCAGTACTGTACGTAAGTAGAGCTCTGAGGTGGTTTTTCTGACACCTTTTGACTTTTACTCCCTGCATTTGAACTGTTTTGTTGTTGTTTTGTCTGTTGTTTTGTTTCTATGCATCTGAGGAGAATTGTCCACTATTTTTATTTCGCAGCACGGCACAACTCCCCAACATCAAGACCGAGTTCAACCTAAAAGGATTGAGACAATAACACATAAAAGATGATCCCATCGGTGCATGTCACACACGACAAACATGACAAGTCAAAAACGACCCAACAAGACAAAATGACACAACAAGACAGAGATGAAATAGCGAGATAAGAAGAAACGCACATGTAGTCTCCGATTTCCCGATTTCGTGCTAATAATAGGATGGGAAACATATTTAGTGTAAAATCAAAGTTAGAGCCATTTATCCAATGAGCAAGTAATTACTTAGAGCGTGTGCTTAGTTGCATTGCATGTGAATGGCTAAGGATAAAATACAGCTGTGTAGTTTTATTTTACTGGGTCTAATTAGAACCAGTTATGACTGCGCTCAGCCCTGGCCTCCAGTTGGTTAAAACGTTTAACAAACGTTGCCTGTAGCTTTTCATTATTTCAGTCTACTGAGCCGAGAGAGCACGCGAGTCTTTGACCGTGCCTTCTGCCATGTCCGTGTTGTGTTTAGGGCGTTGCGATTTCACCTTTTAGACGCCTGTAAGACAAGAAGAAACCCTGGTTGATGGCGACTGGTTGGTGTTATTAAAAACATCATTGTGCTTGGGCTCTATGGTGTGTGTGTGTGTGTGGGCGCTCAGGAAACAAACAGAGCCACACTAACAATTATCATAGTAATCAAAGCCTTTGTTATTGAATAGTATACTTCCTACGCCTCTCCTTGGGAAAGTCAGAGCTATTTCATTTCCACTGATGTTAGTGAGACTGTCGTGTTTCGTAGCTTTTAACGTATTACACTGTGACTTTTACGCATCAACCTCTATGTAAGCTGTCATTTTCTTTAAATTATATATGTTAACGCTTAGTTATTCTCATCTTATTGTCTTGTTTGACGTATACGCAAATAAACTAAACTAAACCTAGCCCAGCCTTTCACTTTTACACTCTTCGCAGCCCGATTTTAACGTGCGCCGTCTTTAACCACATACATATAATTATTTGGTCGGTGACAAATCGTGCAGCAGGATCTGCAGGCGAAGGGAAGAGCTTGATGATAACTGTTTTGTGCCGGGAAGCGTGTAGATCGTATTGACATCGGGGCTTTGCTGAATGCGTCACATGTCAAAGGAGGGTGAGTTGATAAAGAGGAGGAACAAAAGGTTAAAGGTGAGTCACACGGCGCTCACGACAAATGAGGGCTGACAGCGCTTCAGAAAAGGATGCAGACAGTTGGGAGGTAATCAGCTGCGTGTGAGTCAGATCAGACCAGAGCCAGTTATGATGTTCTCTGAGCTCATTTTTAAGGCGATTCATTTAGAATCTAAGTTTATTATCACAGAACCGAGGTGGACCCGTGTCAGCTACAGGGAAAATATTCCCAACCAACGCAACAGCTGTTACTAGAATGTTACAGGATTGACGATAAAAGAGGCACCAGACAAGCATTTCTAAACCTCTGCTCAAAACATCCAGGGCAGGTGCTCTTCCCGGTAAAAAAAAAAGCTTATGTGTAGAATATAACATTCATTCTGTTGCTTCACATCATTCACGCAGAAATGGCGCCTTTAGGCAGATTTCTGGACCATCAAAGATACAGGAAGGTGTAACAGCTTAAAAGAGGACATGATCATAGTCTGTTACAAGTTCTGAAATATGGGCAATATAGAAAGTCATGGTATGATAAGGTTCATATAATAGGTTTTTAAAAAAAGACTTTAAAATACATTACTCGTGACATTTTTAACCATTTTCAAAAATAACTTTCCCAGTGAAGCCGGCGAGTTTATCTGTCGCACATTTTTTTATTCATTCATGCATTTTTTTTACCGTCACGTCACAGCTGCTCATTATCTCAGAAACTGTCGAACAAAAAAAGAATTGATCGTACGTCAAGTTCAGTGATAAAATTCCATCGCCCTTCCTGGCTTCTGTTGCTTTCCTCCTGCCAGTGTCGTCTGCCAAGGTGAGCTGGCTGGCAGCAACAGGAAGAAGTAGCAGAGCATTTTTCATTTTTAGATGCGGATTTTCTTTTTCTTTCTTTTTTGGCTGGCCTCATGGTACACTAGAGCTGAGAGCAAAGAATAGTACAGCCACGTTTGACAGAAAGACAATGTAAGACCAAATGGAGACAAAGGCAGAAGATGTGTCTTTTTTAGCACCTGTTCGTAGCACAAATAGACACGACTGTATTGTGTGTATTTTTTGTTTTATTTTTTGTGAATTGGAACAAAAGGTTGTTGTCATCAACACTCACCAGTTACTGTTACAAATCAAAAGCTGAGACAAAGCTTAAAGCTACGTTTGGATGTAAGATGAACTCGTGTATTTCCCCGGATCTGATCCCTGAGCAGCGCCTGGGCTGATGTGAGCGCTGTATGTGAGCAGAAAGGAAGGTGTCGGTCATCCAGTCCTGCATGTGTGCCGTCAATCATGGGTTATACTCCTCGTTTGATCTTATCTAAAGATAATATAACAACTCCGGGCACTTTCACACCTGCCTCATATGGTCCACACTTCCAGACCTTTCAGTTTGATCCAAACCGGCTTTGGAGGTGTGAAACTTCTCCGGACCATGGTGCGGACCAAACAAACGGGTCGAACGCATCAAACTGAGTCATGATGTGGCTCATTTGCAGTGGCCATTTTTGGACCAATTACAAAGTTACAGAGGTTTACGCAGGACTGATCGTCGCCAAAAACAAAGAGTTAAAAGATACGGGAGATGGAAAACATGAGCCAAATTAACAAACATGCCGCCGTTCTGTAACAGGAGACGGCGCACATGTAGACTATGACAGCAGGAAGTATTAGTCCGCTCTAAAAACTAACCAGACTTTGGTTCAGACTTTCAGGTACGAAAGCACCTTCTGTCTGTCAGTGGCGGCAGCTCTCGTTTTCATACATTATGGTACAAAACACGCTGTAAACACAACTTTAAATGTCTAATCTTCAGGCTGAACAGGGGAAACCAGCCCATATCCCTACTGTTTTAACACCACCCATGACACTGTTGACATAGTGATGACTGAAGCAGATAGGAGTGATCCGGTGTGTGTTTCAGAAATGCCACACATGTTTTATCAGCACGTGTTCAGATTTCTGAAAACTGGAAGGGCTGTATTTTTCTTGGAGGTGAATGAAGTTCCACTGGTCTCCTCGCAGGCCGAATAGCCCACAGCATTGTTTTAGAAACTAACACTTCTCTGGCACACTCATATTTACACAACAGAGAGACAGAGAATACATGCTTCTAAAAAGAGTTGACATAAAACTGCAAGAACACGTCCATAGAAAGCCTCACACCTGCGCACGAAACCTCATGAGTGCGCCGTCCCAAAGACCTTCATCTCACCCCCATCTCACTTCTATTCCCTGGATATTTATTGCTGAGATAAAGAGCTGAATTTATTCCTTCTCAGGGGAGATTTAAAATAACAGCGAGCAGCTCCAGGTGAAATATGTGTCCTCAGTCAAACAAGGACATTATGTGTTCCACAAAGGAGGAGATACAGTCAAACCTTCTGTGAGTCTAAGAGCAATCTATTAAAAACCTCAGCACAAGATATGTGTCAGAGTTGTGAAAGAGGGAAGCCCCACTACTTGCTGTCAATGGGCAAAGTCAATGAAACGAAGCTAAAAACCAGTAACAAGTTCCACCTTTTGACTTTGTGACGAACCTTTAAAAGGTTCAACGTGTAAGATTCACAGAGGCTCATTGACTTATGCGAAGTTCGTGTTGGAGCCTGCGTTGTGCCGGAAGCTGCTCGTTTGTTTGTCTACGTTAGCCAAGTCCATTTCTGAGCTAACACGAGGATTTTCGCAGAGAAATCAGTGAAATCAGTGTACGTGCCGTTATCATGGATGTAGGCAACGGAGACAGCTGTTAGCTTGGAAAACACGCAAGCACACGAGCAAACATACGCACTTTGACCCTTTAATCACCTGTCTGTTAGTCGAACACTCAGTTTTATTAGTGGTGATGTTTATTTACCTTCAGCCGTTGCTAGTGGTGGTTCATTTAGACATTTATATAGTTGTAACTGTGAGAAATTCCTGATATCTCTGACCCAAAAATTAAAATTTTTTCCCACTCGGCTGCTCATAGATACAGTTCAAACGCAATATTCCCTCTTTCTAAATTGCTCAAACCAGCCTATGATCGGGTGTGTGGTGAGATCTAAACTTCTGATGTGACCTGTAAATAGATTCCTTATGCAGTAGTACGCCCCGTTTTTTATTACAAACTTAAGAAGACTCCGCTACACTCGGGCTGTCAGAATTTAGAGGAAAATCTGGGTAAAATCTCGTCCACAGAAAGCAGAAGTGAGTCTTTGTCTGGTATCGTACCCTGATTTAGTCCTGCTGTGAGAAATTCAGGAGAGGATATAAAACAGGGCAGATGCGGGATAAACGCCTTAAGGTAGGCTCGAGGCTGTAATATTTGATTTATAGAATACCATTTGTCTGACATGCTAGGGGAAAAAAAACGCCTCAGTTGTTTTACTCATGAAGTATTACTTCAGTTGATGCTGGATGTGTGTTTGGAAACAGAGGAGAGTATGGAGAGAAAATTCCTAATTAATCAATCTTTCCGTTCCTGTGACTCAGAAAAGGAATCTGTTCAGAAAACGTGACTTGCTGTCCCGTTGTTTACGAGCATTGCAGCGGCGGATGGCAATCAGTGAGATATTTCATCTGGATTTGTACAAACAAAGTCAGGAAGGCAAACAGAACGGGCTATTAATACGTTACTCATCAACTCAAATATTCAATAGCTGCCTAATGTAATGCGATTACTTATTCAGCAAAGATTTGGAAACATACTAGTTTTTGAGACTCACTTTTAGCCACAGCAGATCAATAGGAAAAGATGGAAAGATGAAAAATGTCCCTTGGTTGGCTTTTTAAGAGCCTGTCGTCCTGTTCATTTGAGGAACCTTTAGTTCTACTTGTTGCAGTATTTTGTGTCATTTCTCCTGCTGTTCGTAGACGTGCAAATCAAACACTGATGCCTGGACGAGGAGATGTCGGAGAAGCAGCAGGAAGGAGGAGATGAGAGCGTGTAGAGGATTTGTTCATTCGCTTGAACCTTTAGTACAAGATTTACAACTGACTAAACTATTTGTATTCCGTGAATATAAAGAGATTTCGATTTTGAAAAAGTTTCATACCCAAAGCAGTTCAAAGTCACAGCGCTTTGCAGGAAAAATAAGAACAATTAGATGGATTGAATAAAAAACACTGTAAAACCTAAATACTGAAACTACATGTAGGAATGTGATCCATTCAAATGAACACATGAAAACAACGTACCGTAAGCACATGAACATCGCTCTGTGTTCAGGCGAGAAATGTAGTTTCTTTACTTTGAACACATTGCTCATTTTATAGTCTTCCCTCTTATTGGAAAGTATATTTTACGGCATAATCGTAAAAATGTCCCGCTCCTACAAACACATCAGCACATAATCTGCTAATGTCTACATTCATATCTCACAGATGACGCAGTTTCCATGATAATCCACGCCGGACTTTACGGACAGGGGTTTATAAGCTCCTTTGCTTTATTATCAGTACGCACAGTGTTATATTACAGAGCCTTCCTGACCTAATTTGAAGAGCAGCAGATTCAGGCCTTTGGAATACCAGACGCTACAGAGCTGACAGATGATGGAGAGTCTCATTAATTTAATTTACTGTGGCCATCATCACCCTGCGAGTTAACTCTGGCTTGGACTGCACAAACAACATTTTGCTCAGTGGTTCGCTCCCAGTGGTGTATCAGTGATCAAGGTTAGGACACTTAGCCCAGAGTGCTAATGAGGGCCATTTTTCCACAGCGGACACAGGCTAAATATTGTGTTTAATAACACTTGTTTCCAGCAGCTAAATGTTTAATGTCAAAGGGAAACTGAAGAACAGCCAAGACAGAGACAGAGGCTGGTTCATTCATTTTGGACACGACTCAGAAGACAAGGAGTCAAAGTTTTTCCTATTGACTGAGACTGAAATCCACTCTTGCCAAGTAGCATATCAGGCGATAAAATCCCTCCGTCGTTTACAGTCACTCCAAGCACTTTTGTCTTCATCCCAGACTGACAATTCTTTAGGAATCCTGAGGGTTGCGGGATTCCTGTGGACTTCCCGTGGGATATGATTCAAGTTTGCAAATCGTCACCTACCGACCGAGCCAGGACGAACAAATTCAAATTCAACGTTAGCGGGCAGGACCAGGAATCGGAATCACAATAGGCTGGGTTTTTTTTGTATATGAATGTGCAGTTCTGACGTGTATAGATTGAGATTCACGCCACAATTCCACCGTCCACCGACAAAAGCATGAATCAACAAACAACACTAGACTTAATCTGAAGGAAACAGACTCACATCGAACAGCCACAAAACGGAGGCCTGAGCTGGGCCTGATACCGGTCTCTTGGAGGCCTCTTCTGATTCTTGAACCAGTTCTGTTCTTCTGAGTTCTTCTGGCAAGGGTGTGCAATGCACAACAGACAATGGAACATATAACCCCATACACATTTTGTCCAATTCTTAAGTGTCTTATTTGTTCGTGCGTTCTGTGACGTAAAGCCTACACATTTCTTGTCTCCATAGCAAGTGGCGAAGTGACTGAAGAATGCGATCTTCAGAATCTACTGAAACATTGCTGCTGGAACACGTCGTTTTCCAGGTTGTGATCGTGTAGATAGCTGTGGAAATTACAACGGAGGCGAAGGGGCGGAGCTTCTTCAGGGAGACTGTCAGCAAATACCAGATGTTTTCTTATTGAGTCATGAAAAAAATTAAAAGGCTGATTTTAAGGGGTTTTTTGTGCATTTCTGGTTCATTTTGATAGTGAAAGTAGAGAATGAAAGCAAAGGCAAGAATGAGAGTGGGAGTTGGAGCAAAACGATCAAACCGAGTCTGAATATTTTTTGTTTTTTCAAGAATTAAAAATCAAATGAGAAGGTAATCCGTGATTCCAGTACCGACGATGAAAACGCCGCTCACTTCTCCTCTCGTCTTCCTGAGATGCTGTACGGTCTCCGTTGAAATGATGTCCTTTTGAAAACAGAAATTATTTATAAAACAAGAGAAAAGCTCGCGTAACAAATTGCGTTGCCTCAAAAACTTTACCGTCAGCGAGACAACAAACTATATTTGACAAACGAGTCGACACAGGAGGGTGGTGGAACTGTGGTTGTTATTATTATTAAGAATTCCTTGGAAAATGTTCCATTACACTGGCCTTAGCTGTAAGCTGAAGGAAAGACACTAGACCAAATTAAAAACAAACAAGAAAAAACAAGAATGTGAAAGATAACAGAAAATAATTTCCGAGTAAAGCTCCGTTTAGCAGCTGGGAGGAGCCCCAGTTGTTTTTGGCACCGGCTGCAGAAATCCACCCACATCAGCCATTAATAAACAGCTGGTTTATCATTGAGCTGAGTCCGGTAACGTGTCACGGCAAAATGGGTCAGAAAATGTCTCTCCACTCCAGTTGTGCTCAAAACCTGGCAGATGTTTACCAGTTAAAACTCTGATTCACACAGTATCGCCTTGTGGTTTCACTGCTACTCTGCCGCTCCCGGAAAATAACGTTCAACATCGTATTAAAATTCTGGTGTGTTTCATATGAACAGTCCTGCCACCACTAATGATCCACTGGATGGAGCGGACAGGAGCGTCTCCAGATAAGAGGATAAACTACACCTACAATGTTATCACTTTTCACATCTTTTTTTCCTGGTATTGTTGCACAACTCCCACAGAGTAAATAAAGTCTGCTGACGGGAGATACCACAGGTTGTACGAAGGATTAATGAGTGAAATTGTAATTACACAGTCAATATCTTACGCACAAGAAGACTAGAGCAGCTCCAGAGCCGATCATCACGGTGGATCAGTCTGGCCTCAAACCTGTGTGTTTGAATGTGTATAATGTGTATAGTTCTCACTTTCCACTCAGTTAGTTCTGGTTCTTGGTTCCACCTGGCGAACCAGCTCGTATTTCCACCAGTTTCGAGCAGAACCATTCTAATCAATGACGCGTCGGTAACGAGAATGGTGCACAATGCACAACAAATGTAATAATAATGGTAACAATAATGGTAACATATCACCCGTCTGTGCATCTTCCATGTGTCACCCGTTACCGTGTTACATATAAAACAGTGAAAACACACAAAACTGTTCATGTTGATTTACCTTTTATTGTCACAAAGACACAGCAAATATCAAACCATTTTTGAAACTAGAATTACCGTCCAGCGGTAGTTCCGTAAAAATGTACTGAGTGTGTTTTTTTGGTGAAGTGGAAAGTCTCAGTATATTGACATGTTCGTGTGATTCAAGTGAATCATTTTGAGAAATATTCCGTCTTCTCTTAAGAGTTTTTTTTACAGAGGAGTACGGTGTTGAATAATCACATCATTTTATCCTGTCGCATGGTTGTGTTAAATTTTTATCATAATCGCTGAATAAATTATTGAGTTATGGCCCGAAAATGTGTTCGCCAGCATTGAGGCATAAAAAGTTATTACATTTACCTGCTGATACAGCAGCCCTCATTGTTTAACAACAGGTAAGAATTACAAGAAAAACATTGTTAACCAAAACACTTCATGTAATCATTTCAGTTTCACAGAAACCATACTTGGCGTTGGGGCTTTCTGGGCTGAGGAGTTCCACGACCATCATGGAAGGTATGTGGAGTTCAGAGGCCTTTGGCTGAACCTCGACACGTAGCTGCTCGTCACTTCCTGCTTGTCTGGTCTGTCAAACTGGGCCGAGAGATCCTCCGGAACAGGGATCTTCAGCGCCTCATCCACATATGGAGCAGGGTCTGGGAACACCTTTTCAAAGATGAGGTCCAACAGTTCATCCACATAATCTGGAATACAAAAGACTAACAGATTAGCCCTGTAGCAGCGCAGCACATTTGTTTTTTCCACTTGATTTGAAGTATTTGTTGTTTGATTTTTAGGTTTATTTATTGTGAAGGCCATTAAACAGTTACAGTTTGTAGCATTTCCGCAATGAAATATCTATAATGTCAACAGAAGTGTCAACAATTACATTGAGTTGCCTCTCGGTGAAATGCTCTCAGAGACCGAGTCACGCTGTGCATATGTTTAGGGCTTTTATTTTGAAAGTTAATAATAGAAGTGGTGAATTAGCAAAGCGCATCAATTGACATCTTTTGTTATCGTTTTGATTAAGAGATGCCTGAATACTGTGTGTTCAAGGACAACAGTTACTTTATCAATTATTTCCTCGTTGCATAATGGCTTTTTGCACATTTTGGGGGATTTTCAATAAAAACCTGTAAAACTTACAGTAAGTTGGTGCCGTTTTCTCCGACTTCGCTGCACATTCTCTCATACTGGACTCTCCAGCAGACGTCTTTGCTTGAGGGCACCCGGCATTTTCGTTGAAGTGCAGGGCTGCCAAATAGTGTCTTCAGAGAAAAAACAGAATTCTTAGAACTATGACGGACATGCGCACATGTGTATGTACACTGTACACATCCGTGATGGTTTGTTTACCTGCACAACATTTCGAGAAAAGGAAAGACAACATTCTTTGGCGCAAAACGCTGAATGACGTTGTGGAAAGCCTCCAGTGACGAGGTCTGGTAGTGAGGGCTCAGCTTCTCCACGTCTTTCAGAACCCCCTGGTTTGTCAACACCTCCTCTAATCTGCAGAAGGATGGTGTACCTAAAAGAAAAGATTTACCATGAATTCAAGGGCTCATATATCTATTAAACTACAGCAAATCAGCCAGGAATAAGTGCTAACCTGCTGTCATCCATTTGCTCTTGTCCCTTGAACTACGCTGTGGGTGCAAACACTGTGGGAAAGCAGGGTCTTCATGAGTGTGGACGTCTCGAATATGATTAAGGATGGACGTCCACTTTGCCACTCTCTCTGGCCCTGACGTAGAAGAAGCTGCTGTCCAGTGCATGTGGTTTTTTATACTGCGAAGCCACTTCTTCAGTTTCTCACAGTCTTTCTTCTGAGACATCTTCTCCAGTTTCTTGGACAATCCTAATAATCACAAACTATTTCAGTAATGCACAGATCACGACCCAACTCACTGGCCTTATCTGAGATAGCTTCATTTAATCATGAGGAGAGCGAACTTGTACATAAACAACCGTCTCTGATCATTTTAACTGCCATATCCAATTTACAAAAACCAGCCCTTTATTCAGTTTATGTACACTTTATTGAGAACACATGCTGAATACTTAAATAAGTGAATAAATATTGTTTTGAAACACCATTCCATGATAAACTCAAGGAACACATCAATATTTATCATAATGAATAAAAGTACTCGACCACATGACTTTCCACTTGTGAACAGGGCCTTTTTTTCTTTGCCTGATGTTTTCCCCCTTTACACACAAACACAGAAAATATCACCTTTTTCCACGTGCCAGACATCGTAGTAGTGTGTGATGTTAGCCTCCCTCAAGGTTTTCTTGATGTGCGGGTGGCGGTTTGTGACAATACTCTCCGGTGTCACATCACACGCTTCCAATAGAGCAAGACTCCTCTTCAGACCGTCTTTATCCACGTGACGGCTTCTACCGACGTCACTGCTCTGATTCTAAAAGACAAACGAAAAGCACGGTTAACTATGCCGGCTTTTTTATTTCAGCACTTCGCTTAGACGACCTGATTACAGATTTCATCTTCTCACTCGCCTGAACCAGCTGTAGATCAATAACAGTGTTGCTTTTCAGGTCCATCATCGTGTAACTTCCAAACTTGGCAGAATGACCTTCAAATATAAATAAAAACAATATGTAAGGGATAATGTACAGTGAGTAGGCCTGTCGCAACTATTACATAAACAACGCATCACAATTATTTTGCAAAATCATGGCAATCATCCCCATTCAGCTGGATGAAACTAACAGAAATGTTATATTTCCATCATCATTTCTACAGTAAATGGTTCTTATTCATTACTTGTACTGCATGTGTATAAATAAACTACTGTTAGACTTAAAGAAGTGGCATGAAATGAACAGAAAAGACAGATAAATCATTAATCACCGTCATTCATGTTCCGTAACGGCTTAATCGTCTGTAGGGTCGCGGGGGGGTGGAGTCTATCCAACTGACATCGGCAGACAAATATGATTTATCTGATTTGAATTGAATTCGATTCGATTTGCTTCCGTTAAATAAAATAGCGCGGCAGATTCTAGTGTTGGAACTGCATATAGCAAAAGTGCGTTCGGACCATATTCAACCACCGACCAATCGGAGAACTCCAATGAGCCGTGTAATAAAAATAATGTTACGTTTGTCACATATATCGCCTCATGATGTATACATTTTTTTTAGCATCTCCTACTGTAATCACAAGTATAAAATCCATCAAACAGTCAGAATTACGTACCTCGTGAATCAGCCCTGAAGTCACAGCCTAGGATGACATTCTGCCGCTGACTGAGCTGCTCCAACAAGTCGCCCTGCGCCGCCTTCCACTTGTGCACAATCGCCGGCTCTATGTACATCTTGGCGAGCCTTCGATAGGTGTCACACTGGAACGTCTTCAGCCGCATTGCCCGGAAGATCTGAAGTCAGGAAAACAAACAGCACAAGAATTTAACTGTTTTATCCTCTTCACTTCGGGGTCACGTATTCATTTCTCTCCACATTCTGTATAACAACAAGATATACTGTATTGAATTATTCATTGCATAGTTATGTCTTAATCCGATACCTTTTCAAGTTTGAAGAAAGAGGCTCCGGTGGCATACACTGCAGCTGAAAGTTGGAGGTTCCCGGCAGGAGTGCTTCCAAGAATAGGCTGACTATTCCATTTTCTGAAGAACTGACAATGTGAGCAGTGCTGTTCTACACAAAGGAATGTGCCGAACCTTCTCATCCGCACACCTGAAACCCGCTGACACAAAGGACACACCTCAAACAGCTCCAGTAGGCATTTTTCATAGACAATGTACGTTGGCATCTTATGGACAGGGCTGGAACAGCAAAGATTTGAAGAAAAACTGGTAACTTCCATACTTATGGAGTTAAAACAAGCAGAGGAATTAAGTTAATTAAGTTAAATATAGAGTCACTTACGTCACAACTGCTGAGGCTGTGACAGAGTCTTCGGGATTATAAACAGATTCTTGTGGATCAGGAATTGTTCTTGTCCCTCTTGGATCTGGAATGTTCATATACGAGCTGCCTTCTGAAGCGTTTTCCTCCTCCTCCTCCTCATCCTCCTCATCCAACTCCAAGCGAGGTCTCTTACATGATCTCGCCATTCGTGTTGATATTAGGAATGGTTTTGAAGCTGAGGTGCCAACACCAACGTCAGCACAGGACACTTTTGTCTGCATGCCTTTGAAGAATAAAACGAAACATTCCATATCACATTAATCACACTAAATTAAAAAGTGTGAAGCAATTACATCTTACCAAAAATTACACAGTTCTAATACATGACTTCATGTAATAAAGTAACTAATAAAAGGCTACATCCACACTAATACATTTTCATTTTAAAATGAAAACAATCTCCATCCATACAAGTGATTTAGACAAAAAAAAGGATCAAAAAGGATCCCCGTCCATTCAAACACCCCTACAATACATATCACATGACCATGGAGTCTGGTAATGCTGCTGGACACTCGAATTGTGGCAAATTGCTCACATAATAGCTCACCTGCTGCAAATGTAGTCGGTGATAAAATGCAGAATTTAACAGCAAAACAGCTGCTAGCAGAGACAACATGTCTGGTATCCATGTTGAAATAACAGCTGGTAGTCAAGGCTGAGGTGTTGTTTTCTTCTGGATAGGGTCATTTGACAGGGGTACGACAAATCATGGAAGGACACATAGTTACTGATAAGACCAGCATCTCTGCGAGCATCTGCCTCATCACTTCCAAAAGTACATCACATCCCCGGAGTTTACAAACTAAAACAGGGTCAGCAGTGTCTCCAAAAGTCTCTGTTTTATGGATCCTAAAATGCCAGAGGAGTCTGGATGCTGGGTGTAAATGCAGCAAAAGTTGTGTCTTTTAAAAACACGTTAGTGAGGATGCAGCCTCGAGGTCAACAAACCTGTGCTTCTGAAGTGAGGTTGGAGAGTTCGGAGTGAAAGCTGTGTGCCAACCGTGCATCTCTGCGGCGGGTCAGTCTGGCAGGCCACATGACGCACCACGCACAACCGCCCAGATGTGTTTGCCTAGAAAAAAAACACAACGGCAGTGATATGTGTGCATGTGTTGTTGTTTTTTTATTTCATATGAAATTACATATAAAACTCTGCATACATTAATGCAGATGTAATTGTTAGGGAACAAGTCATAGATCATAGATAAACATGCCTACGACACAGATTACAAGCAAATAAATCACTCAAGCATTTGAAGAAAATTATTCTATAACAATGTTTATACTGTTAAGTTAGTGGAGCGTTACATGATTTGTACATTCAGATAAAGCCCTCGTTTCGCTTTGTATAAATCAAAGATACTCATACACCTGTAACCATGACCTACAGCCGTAGAAGTGAACAAGAAACTTAAATAAACTCAAATAAAGGGTACTGATGATACTTGCTGCTTCAAATTATCGACTGTTGTGCAGCACTCAGGTATTGTCTGAGGTGAGGTCTCCATTCATGCTGTGTTCATGCCTACACACCTCAAAGCCCTGGTTACCTGTGTGGCACAATGTTTCCATGCGGGGCAGGGGATGGAATGGCCTTCATGACGAGCCATAAACGTATTGTTAAACTCTACAAAATGAGCAGCAGAAAAGGCCCCCTACGTCTACACTCCTTCACTCACACGTTACAGTAGCGTTAACATTACTGTGGGCAACAACAGTCTTAGTTAAAAGGTCCAAAACACAGCAGAATCGTTTTGTTTTGTTTTTTAAATACTGTACTTACTTCACCCTGGTCTGCAGTTCTCCCACGGATGGTCGGAGTTGCTCTCTCGTTCAAAACAAGTTTGTTTGCAAACCCCGCATTGTACTGACCCAGGTTGCAGAAGGACTCAGACACAAAGTGATTAGCGCAGACGTAAAGGTTTTTGCCAACTGCAGCTGGGACGTTGCCGTTGTAAATAAACCTGATCCACTCGGCTTTTTTGTCCAGTGCAGTGGGGGGCCGATGTAAAGATTCATGCTCGTCTGTGCAGCCAACAACGGAGCAGCTCCCGTGCTTAGCCCTTAGCTTGGACATGCTGCTAGCGGGTCCCGGTTGCTGCTTCCGCACCGGAGGAAACTTTTCCTACTTCTTTGAACTACCGGAGAAAGTTGCTACCCCTTTTTGTGTTCGCGCCGCAGGAATTGGGGATTATTGTAGTTCTTACATCGCTTTACGGTTGTTTTTTTTGTACTTCCTGTTTCACGGTAGGTACTTTGACAGCGCACCGTAATAGTGTACGCTGATTGGACCAGGCGCCTGCGTCCGTTGACGCAGAACCATCACGTGTTATTTGGTCCACGGTTCGGCTTCACAACAGACTGTAGAGCTGCCGTAAATGGACCTGGTCTGTCGCAACACCTCAACCTGTCACTTGTCTCACAAAACCACCATTTAGTTAATGTTAGATCTCATCAGTTGTAGCCATAATTTGCTAGTATATGGATAAGATGTTAAAGATCACCACAGAGGTCGTCTGGAACCGAATATAGTGAACCAAAAATAGTGAACTGAGCCACTTCTCCCACAGGACTCCATTCAAACAGAGGAGACTAAAGACTGCAATCTTCAGGTGTGAACATGTCACGACCTTGGGGTCTTAGAAGGCAGACCAGAGTAGCTTCTGTCCACCACGTTGGTTCATTCCTGACACGTGTCCACGTTCTTCACTGAGGGTCGTCCTGAGGCAGTGGGGGGTGAAGCTGTTGATCACAGTTTAGTCAGAGACAGAGATGGTGGAATCTGATGCATGCGCTGACCTCACACTCCCAACACCTGGATCTGCCTTCAGCTGACAAACTGCAGATTTGTGTGTGTGTGTGTGTGTGTGTGGGTGTGGCATTAGGCTCAAGGGCACCAGGTCACATGCAGAGTTGCAGTAAGGTGTGACAAGGATGACTCAAGACCGCTGAAGCTATGACTCAGTCAGTTACGACCCCCTTCTCCCGCTTTGTCTATCTCTGTACCTCTTCGTCCGCTCTCTGAACGGGGGGTTTCTGTTGTCACGAGGTACAGTTAGAGCAGTGTTAAAGTGTTAAAATTCAGATGGCCGCGAACAGGCTACAAACAACATCACAGTGTGGTGACCTATTCAGCGCAGAAGTTTATTTGTTGGACCCATAATGTCTGCTCGTCCTACCAGATTGAATTTTTATTTTGGCTTTATATAGAAGGTGTAAGTGTTTACCATTATTTTCCTCAGCATCATCCACCTGGGTCACAGAAGACCTTTCAACACCTGCAGCGGGGATTAAGATGACGGAGCATCTGCCCTCTAATTGGACCGTTTGACTCTACTTTGGATTGTCAGCGCCCAGTGAGATTGAGGTATAAAATTCATATTTCAGTGTCACATTCAGTTTGGGGACTTTGAACGCCAGTTTTAAAAGCAGTTCTCTGCTTTGTAGCTTTACACAGATGCTCCTCGTGGGTTATCTTTTAACAGATGCAAATCTTTTCTGCACATGCACATGCACAAACTTGAATTTCTCATGCAGGTTTACTTCACAGGTTTACAAAGATTGATCTTCAACTGCAAACTTTGGAATTACTGGTGACTATTACTGTACGAGCACCTGAGAGACACTTCAGAGAGTTTGCTGACCACCTCCACCAATAAGTTTAGGACGTCAGGATATTTTCCTTCACTTTCTTAACTCGTACGTATCCATTCATGAATGAGATGACAAAATGATGAAATACGAACAGTTAGAACATTAAATGACTTCCAGAGGAGCTGACGTACAACTGCCAACCACTTATTTTACAGCCATGAGTGTCTAAGGTGAAAGAAAGGAAGCGGTGTGAAACATACCACTGTTCCACCTTTACCTTTTTAATGCTTTAAAAGGATCTGTGATTTGAGTAGAGTCTGGTGTTACTTCAGAATGTCCTGCTGCTTTTAACTTGTGCTGACAGCCCACAGTCTATCACACCCTGTGAAATACGACCACACAGAATATTTCTACATAAGGCGATACTTCCCTGAGATCTTATCTGTGTTAAGTGACTGATTTACTGATTATCTCCGTAAAAACAGGTGAATTTGCGTGAAGTCCAGCACGTGAGAAGGAGGCTCATGTGGCAGGATGAAATTTCTAGGTCTGTGGTGGTAGTTTCTGGAAAGCATGTGAACGTTTCCACTTAAGAAGAGAAATGAAGAAAAGAGCATCTCATGATATACTGCATTCAGAAAGAGACATCTTATCCAAAATCAACAATTACCTCAGTGATTTATCATACTTCAGGACTGTACGCTGTAATTCATGTATTATTAGTTCTGTGCATGAATCCCGCTGACTTAGACAGGCTGAGGTGAAACTAATTAGGCATGGTTATTAATTTGACTTCTATTATATAAACCATTTGGAAACTGGTGATATGTCTTCATCTCAACCTTCACAGAAATCCCACAAGATACAGGAAAAACAAAAACTGGTTACATTTGTAATCAGCATGTCCTTCACTTTTCCTTAGAGAAGATTAGTCAAACAATAGCTGCCATAAAAGTCCACTAATAAGCAGAATAAAAACAAGAGACCGGCCCGTTCAGAGGGAAGTTTCAATAGGGTTGAGAGGGTTAAAAGGATTGCTGAACTCAATGTTTGAAAATATCAACAGAGCCAGAATCCGGCAATAAAAGAAACCCAGCCTTCTTTTGGCAGATTAGATTAGAAACGTTATACTCCGATTGAATGCTGAGGGATATGTGGACACATATCTTATCGGATCACCTCGTCTAGCATCCTTTTAAAGGTCGCGTACCGTGAAAATGCACTTTCATTGGGTTTTTAGGTTTCTATAAACTCTGCTAAAGCTGTGAAAATATGAACTACCTCAATACTACCAGTCCTATACCGCCCCACGACAAGTTGACATCCTGACAAAACAAGCCAATTAGAAAATACTTAGATAGAACCATATCCATAACCAATCATATTCAAGGTATTTTTTAAAATGTGTTAGCCCCGCCCCCATCAGTCACTAACAACAGAGCAGTGACCGTGTCGGGAAAACTAGCTATGAAAAGTGTATTACTCCTGCTTCACTGAATCTCTTCACTGTACACAAACATCCGAGGTTGACACTCGTATATACAGTTGATTATATAACAGGCATCCCAAGTGTCACAGTCGGTATCTCCACAATACCCTGGGCTAGAAGGCTCAGCGTGGCCCTTTCAACCTCCGGATAGAACTTAATTAATGTGAAGGTGATTTATGAAGTTTTAATTTTGGAATCTCTTCACTGTGCCTCTGTGTTTTCAGACGGGTCGTGTGATTGACAGCTGTAATTACCGACAACTGTCAAGGTTCAGTCAGATGCGACTCTACTACTCTACTCAGAAGTGAGCAGCTCCTTTAACCGGAATCAGAATGATGAACAGGGTGAATAAATGTCGTCCAGCTATTGATGTTAAACACTGAAAATACTATTTATTAATATGTTCAAGTGACAATTGGAGATTTCATTTCAGAATTGTCTGAGTCAGCAGCTGGCTTCAAACTTACAACCAGTCCTGAAAGTGGGATTTGCAGTTGCAGAAAGAATGTGTCCACCCTGCTGGAGTCCTCTTGAACAAAACTTTAAATTACTCCCAGCTGCAGCGTCACCACTGCTCTGTACGTGACCTTTGAAAGGACAGAGCATCAGCACTGTAACTACATACAACATTCCTGACACGGTTAGCTTTGGCGTTCATAAAATGTGGTATAAAAACTGATAAACAAGCTGCATTCCTGTGGAAAACTCAGTGGGAGAGCTGTCTAATAACTCTTCACATTAGTGACGAAGACAATGCAGCTGCAGCCAGAATACTTAATCTGTTTTATTGAAGGAAGAGACGGAGTCGTCCTCCACCAAATATGGTCATAAACACATCACACTGCTGTCATCTGTCACCGTGTTGACAGGGTGTATGTGTGTGCATGTCGGTAATGCCTGCTCGGTACCTGCTGGTCTGCAAAAATAATGAATACACTCCCTGTTGAAAGACTCCCAAAAGGGTTTTAGAACATTAGAACAATCTCATTTCAGCTGCATTTCATAAATACCTCTATTTTTTTGTTTTGAGGTTTTTATCATTTTATGGTGTATAGTTGAAATGATAAAAACCTCAGAATATTCTTCATTATTCCTAATTATGTTATAGACGAGGCTAAACAGCCTCTAATTATACATTTAAATCAAGTGAAAGTATACTTATTTGTTCACTGTGTGCCCTTGAACTTGCTATGTTAGTATGTACTTTCTCGCCTTCTATTCTTTTGTTTGGAAGGTGAGAAGGTTCCCTGGGCAGACTCAGGACAGACTCTGGAGGGATTATATCTCTGGGTTGGCCTGGGGAGGTCTGGGCATCCCTGCCTAGG
>JAPQRN010000015.1:7795782-7818517 GCA_037367275.1 Coranthus polyacanthus
AATTAAAGAATTATAAAAATGACTAAAAGACGGCACAGTACTCCATCAAGTCATATGGTGCAATGAGAATTAATTAATTAACCTGTGGATCGTCTTTCTTTCTTTCTGGGTTGAGAAAATTACCCTCTTCCTTAAGCTAACGACACTCTTTAAAAACCCTCTTGGATTCACTGGAAAATGCATTGTCACAAAACTGGGGGTTCTCAGTGACACTAAACATGATGATCATAGAGAATATGAGGCATTGCTGTAGATTAAACAAGACAACAGTATATAAAGTAGTTCAAATGAGCTCAACTCTAAACATCTACAACAATAAAATACAACATACACATTAATGCAGCAGTAAAATGAATGAATGACTAAGATTTCCAGCCCTGGATTGAGTCAACTGTTTTATTTCCTTCTTTATGAGACTGAACAATCCTGACTGTTGCGGGAACACTGGATGAAGACGGAAGGGAGTGAATGGATAACTGGCGTAGGTTTTCAGGAAATGGTTTGGCATGATGCGCTTTGGTTGGACTGGTCTAAAGGCTGGTCCAAATGTGTAACTGTAGCAACAGCACAACTCTAGAAACCAGTGTAAACATCATCAGCAGATACTGTATGCAGTACTGTTTGCAGAAATGGACCAGGTGGTATTTCTGCAGTTTCCGAGGCGACTTGTAAAGGTGATTTTACAAAATATGCCGTATAATACTAATTCATGTATATTAAACTGCTGTTCACAAGCAAGGAATCAGTGGGAAATAATGAAAACATGTTGTTCATTAAATCAGAGGTGCCCAAATCATCACACTGATCAGCCCTGCATTAAATAAAACATTTGTATTTGTATTTTTTGCACATCACTTTTTCTTTTTTTTTATCTTGATGCTTTAAATCGGCATGAGGCTGGGACAGTGACTGCAACTCTGACATTTTAAAGCAGCAAACGACTCTAAATAATCTGCAAGTTTTCACTCAAAACAGACGGAACCATGAGTGAAGTAAACTAGAAGACACAGTCAAAGAAAGACAGGTTTATACCTTCAGCCATCGTATGTGTCTTGTGTTATTCAGCTTGAAGATCTCATTCTGTTTGCAGGGAATCCCTTTGCTGAGTCCCTGGGTGACTGATCTGGGCTCAGATGGATCAGGACATTGCCCAGTAGATACTGACAGCCCAAACACCATCCTCCATACTCCTCTCTGGTTCCTGCAAAAAGGAACATAAGCACTGACTTCGCTGGGGGAAACGCAGACCTTTCTGACATTTATGACCTCATATTGTATCAGCTGTTCATCTTTGTGGTCTGTCTTGTCTTTCGCCAAATTGAGAAATGCTGTAAGAAAGGTAGATTAGGTTGAATGTAATTAACTTCCCACGAGGATTGAGGACAAACATTTTACTTTGTGTGATATGTATGTATATTGGGTTCTCTCTCTATTGAGGTTTTATGGATGTGCCTTTGTCTTCTTTACGGACTCTTCAACAGTCAAGCCAACTGCAGTCCAACTGCTATACAGGTGTTTTTGTACCTTTTCTCACAGATGTAGGTTCCGTTATGAGAAGCGTGCACAGGCATGAACCACAGTAAACCATTTCGGACTTCCACTCCGGAGGGCAGGCTCTGGTTGTACCCCGTCCCTCTACTCCAGGTCACGTTGCTGTGATCCCCTGTTCTGCGGCACTTCAACAGGAAGAGGTGGCCAACGCTCACATGGTAAGTCTCTGTCACCCCCGTGTGGTCTGTATGGGACAGTGTACAGGGAAACTAAGAGTCATTCAGCAATACACCATTCATATGCAATAGAAACACAGACATAACGCACAGTATAAGCATAAGAAGCTGAATCATTCCATTAAATGCACTTTAAAGCATCAAATCACTAACAAATAACATGTAAGATTCATTTAAAATTGGAGTTTGTCAATGTGGAGCCAGCTGTAGGCACTTGTATGGTACTGCATATCATATAAACATATATGTTTGTCATGGAAAAAAATAAGTAACTGTGTCAAATAAATGTAGTGGGTAAAAACTACAGCATTTCCTTCTGCAATGGAGTGTAAAGTATTAGTATAGTATTAGTAATAGTAGTAGTAGTATTAGTACGTATTAAGTACTTAGTTAGTCCCCCATTGCAAATAGCTGAAATAACAGTATAAATGTTAATAATGTGTTTTGCGTGTTTGCCAAACTACAGTAATCATAGCTTTCAGACATTTCCTCTATTTAATGTGTCACTTGAACGCAGCACGGAAGTTGAGATGGCGGGATACCTGGACCTTGGGAGTTTGACCAAACTGAAGTAATGATAGCTATTGAATTTTAAATAAAGGAGGAAATGAAAACGAGGACAGTTGCAAATACAAATACAACAACAACAACAACAACACCGAGGAGAAACGTCAATGGGAATGTGGTGAGGATATGTCGGAGGTTAGCGTTAGCTTATGGATGAGAGCTAGCTACTAGCCAGAACCGCTAGCTTAAGTGACCAGTAATCCTCAACAAAGATCATCTTTTCAACGTGAGCTGATTCCAAAGTCATCCCGGGGACCTTCAGCGGACTGAAGAAGATATACGGTAAGACAGCCGAGTCTGTGTCTGCCTGTTACTGTGTCTGTTTTGTTGGTTTGAAGCAGTTTTCTCACTTTGTTAGCTGTGTTAGCTAGCGCTGTTTTCAAAGCTGTTGACATGCACCACTCTTATTCTTGACACTGTATATTTTTTTTTTTATGTTGCCTCAACCCTAACCTAAAACCCAATGGGAAACGGGAAGCTGCTCTGCATTTTAAAGTGCCTACCAATAACCGGTGTAATTTATTTTCTTTTTTAAAAATTCATGTTGAAACTTCCCTGGATCTTGCAACATCCCATGGATCTACCCCATTTACTTTTTTTTATGTTTCTTAGTGACAAGGGCAGGAAAAGCCTCTAAACAAATAAAAGTCTGGGGTTTACTGGCAGCTGGCATCCCTAAAGTTGCATTGCTGCTATCTGCTGGTGTTGTCTGTGACCTTAGATTTTGCTTGTAGTCCTTTGAGGAGATTAAAAAGTCGTCATCCCCATTCACTGATTTCCTTTCTGAAGTTGCGTCCCACTGTTTCCCTCCTCAACCCAGACCCCGTTGAAGCAGCACTTATGTTTTGCTGTGTTTTTAGGTTTTTTATTAAGATGACTGCTTATTACCCATCGATGAACAATTCTCAATCTCTTAATTTGTCTACAGAAGCAGGGGAAATGCAACCTGTCAGCAATAGGAACATCACTATAAGACACTATTCCCTCTGTGTTTCTAAAAAAGGATGTTCACACATTCAAGATGCAGTGTGTGATACTGAGTGAAATCTAGCAGTGAAATTGCAGACTGTAGACAACTGAGTCCCCACTCCCACTCTCACCGATGATGGCCCTTATGTGTTTGTTTAGTCCCTTCTGGGCTTTTTAATTAAGGGGGATATTAACTCTGGTCCACACTCAAACATAGTAGGTGATAGCAGGGTACCTTATTGCTGAATGCAACCTGCTGTAAAACAGAAAAATAATAAGAAGTCAGTTGTGTGCTACTGTAGAAACATAGTAAACTTGCTGCCCCCTCTGTCGATAGAGAAGAGTTCGTTTTAAGGTAACGAAAACGCGATTATCATTTTTGTGTGACTAAACACTAATGAAAACATAAGTAAGAATATTCTGCAATTTGGTCCTCCTAAATCTTACACACAGGACCTTTAAAGTGATAGATGACCTTGACAACAGGTATTAAGTCCTGCATCAAATCTGGATACAAATATCTGACAGTGTTAAAATATTACTCATCGTTTTGTAAATAATAAATATAATTAAAGTAATATGTTACATTTTAACGTTGTCTGTAGGTGTAGACATTGATTTTTTGGGCGGATATGAGAATGAAAATTCTTTTGAATCTGATATACGGTAGATGAAGATAAATAAAAAAACAGTGGCGACATATGTCACTACCTGGAAATGATGTTGGCACTTGAGCAAAAACACACAGTGGTATCAGTTGATGCTGGTTTACAGCCATCAGATAAGAGGCGGAAGACCAAATTAAGGCTCGGCTATAATTAAAGATGATTTAAGTCTGTATCAGAAATATAAACTAAAACATTGGTAATGTCTGCTTTTTTATTGTTGCTATTTGAGAGTTTAATCCTCGTGAAAAGACCCACACACTTTCTGCATTTTTATGAAATGAAACTGAACTGAAATGTTACTGTCGGCTGCCAAAACTAGTGTTATTTTCAGGACCCTGTGTACCTGTGTTTGTTCTCCAGATTTTCCTACCACCTTGCTTGTTCATGCAGGAATTTTCCTTGGTCATGAGTCACTTGAATATGTCATCAAGGAGACTTTTACTTTTACGTGAATGTTGCTGTATTTATAGCGTGTGAGTGGATGATTCAGCAGACATTTCTTTTCCTTCCTTTCATAAAATAAAAACCTGACCGGTGAATGCCTGGGCTGTAGAGGTAGGTAAATTTGTCTTACATAGTGAAAACAAATATCCCTCTTAATGAATTTTCTATCTTTATTCATCCATGCTAAGCTGACTCTTATCATGTAACTTAACGCAACTTCCTTTTGACACAGTACTGACGTCTTTTACTTAAGGGATTTCCTGGAGACTCAGCCGTAGATGAGTGTGAATAAATGTTGGCCTTTTTTGACAACCACAGAATTAAAAACCTCATCCTCTATACCTTTACTTTTGTGTTTCGCCTCTAAGTCCCTCCCAAATAAAATGTTTGCTCATAAGATAAATCTGGCCGATATTGTCGAGAGGTGATATTTTAGAAGTTTCCTTACTGAATATCATAACAGATCTGCAATTTAGCGTTAGTGTTGATCTTGCTGGATGTGATTCAGGCAGTATGAGCTGCTGACTATTACTCACTGCTCACTGCAGTACGTTCAGTGAACGAATTACTGAAAATGCACTGTTCTCTCGCAGTGAAAAGACCTGTCAGTCTTCATATTTTAGCTTTCACCATGGATTGTAATCTGTAAACACTGGCACAAGGAGAGCCTCTACTACAGGGGGCTTGAATTAAATTCAGGTTCACAAAGTTTAGCAGTCCAATAGGGTGTAAAAACTTTCAAACGTTTTGATATGAAGCCAAAAACTGAGTAATAAGTAATGAGACTGTCAGAGCCCATGAACGAGCCCATGCAAGTCCAGTACACTTGATGGTAGTAATGCACCTCTAAGCTGGTTTGACAACCATCAATACACACTAAGTAATGAGGAGAAGCAGCAGGAGTGGAGCATTGCCATCTCCATCGCTGGCACAGCTTCAATGAAGTGTGGAGATAGGCCTAGTGTTGCTATGCGCGACTAAAGCGGGACCGTAATCTGCTTTGCCATAACTTTTTTCCTGTTGAAAAATGTTGCCTCATCTGTGTTTTCCAGCTTCACCTCTTTCAGCTTCAAATCCGACACATATCCGTGAATTTTTGGTTTTCTTTGGGAAATCTAATGCTGTTGGCCTTGGCTCTAGAGTAAACTCCACACGGCTCGTCAGACACTAGTGGCTCCATTAGTCTGTTTATAACAAACATAATACTTTCATAATTTGCCACAATTTGTCATAATGACAAATGTCAGTTCAGCCAATTTGAATAAATCAAACCGGTTTAAGCTCCTACACCACACAGGCAAAACCAGAAATGTACCTACCTCTACAGCCCAGGCATTCATGTTACCAATGACCTTGTCAATAGAGAATTCAGTACTTTTAAAAACTTTACAACTTGCATAAAAAAACAGCTCCAAGAAAACCAGTCTTGGAATCGTTAAAGTTTATTTTTTATGAATTTATTTTTAACATCATGCTATGTACTGTCGATTGGTTCTGTTTTTAAAAACGCAGGTGTTTGGTGCAATTACAAATTTATCGTTATTAACTACATCATTGGTGTTACCTTTGTGTGATAAATAGTGGATACCATGGGTGTATTTCTGGAGTGTTGAGCATCAAATGAGGTCACTGGTATTCTCTAAAAATGAAGGCTATCTCTATTTGTATTCCTCTTTTTTCTTTTTTTTTTACTTTTTAGTCTTTATTCTGGGACTCTTTAGATCATGCATTTCTTTGCTATGTAATTGTACTACGTTTATCTCTCATCCTGTGCTTACTCAGTCACCCTCAGTGAGTAAGTAATTGTATCTGCAAAGTTTGTTCAAAACTGATAATTTCAGGAAACGATTCACTTTCTTCACCCAAAAAAAAATGTCTTTTGAATGAATGGACAGGAAGCAGCACAATCTCTTATTATATTTAATATACACAACTAGCCTGGGTGATTAGGATTTAGTGATAAATTAACAGCTAAGCTTTTAGGTTATCTATAGTTGTACAATATTATGTTCTTATATAATATGAAAATACAAAGAAGGTGTGTATATATATGTATTACTTGTCCATAATGTAGGGGTTTATCTTAAATTGCTTGTGGAGCACGCGTCTCAATACATTTAACTTCAGTGGAGTTGTTCATGTTTATTGACTACTTCAGATCTGAATGTTTTTATGTAGTTAATATTATATTTTCCCCACTGACCAATAAATGGATAAACTGTGTCAAAGTCCGCATCATCACTTGTCAATTTTCAACTCTTTGGTTTTATGTTTCAGCATCAGTCAAAGCAGTTTTACAGCATAAAAAAATAAACCTATTTACCACAACTTTTTTGTAGTTTCATAAATAGAAATGTATAAAAGCCGTGGATGTAATTATTGAGATTCACTGGTTCGGAAATTTGGTATCAACAGACATTTTTCAATACTCTTAGCAATTTGGTCAGAGCCATAAATGTGTTTGGAGTTTGGTATCCAGTTCTGTGTGTTGGCTTATTATTTTTTTATTTCTACGTCATATATTGCGGTTTTGAAATACTGTATTAAAAATCTGTTTTTAAAATGTGGACCAGTTGTAAGAACAACTTGTATAACTCTTGTGTAGCTGGTCTACTTTTTAAATTGTATCATGGAAATTTATACTATGAACATGCCAGTAATCAGACAGATTTCTTTCAAGTTTTATCAACAGAAAAATCAACATTGCTTCAGGTGCCATGTGTTGCAACTTTCAGTTCATCAATAATGCGTAATCTGCCTTTTATCCGACAGAAAGTTTATTTTAGTCAGTAATTCCAGTCAACAACTAGACACTGACTTTGGTTAAACTACAAGAAAAGATCCTGTAAATCAGTAGGGATTACATTTTATCTCATGAGTCAGAAGAATTGTGCAGATCTACTTACTGTGTGCCTCAGTGTATGCTATGGACAGCAGTGCAGCCAGTGAACAGACCCATCCTGTAACTGCCATGGTCTTCATCTGTTGGGTTGGACAGGTTATCATCATGTCATCAAAGCCCTCATTTATTTCTCAGACATGGATCGCGTTCCCAGCCGCTGTCACCCTCTGCATTAAGTAAAGTTACTTGAGACATTTCCTGACGGTCTGACTCAGGCAGCCTTTGATATGGGGAAGTGAGAGAGGCGGTTGTTTAAATAGCTGACACGTGGAAGGCGGTCCAGAAACACTCCCAGTAAAGTCCCAGGAAGTTCCTTTGACGACTGTCTGTCTTGAAAGTCTCAAACCTTTACAGGAGGTCTCTGGCTCTTGCTCTGTCTTTGTCTATTTCACCTGCAGTGGTGACACTGATTTAACATCAAATAAGTTTTTTCCATCTATTGGCCATTGTTTTAAATCTGTGGTAAGGTATCCCTAAAATACTGCTGTCAGGATTCTACACTAGAAAAAGGAAATCCCCCTGAATGTTTTATACAGACAAAAAAAATGGAAGCATGTGCATATGTAGTGATCAGTGTTGAGACCAAGTCATGACCAAGACTAGACCAGATACACAGAGAGGGCATTATGGGAACCAAGGTTTTCAAACAGGTCTAAAAGAATATGATTGATATGGTACATTTTCTTACCCTGACACTGAAATAACAGTGATCTTTAAGGTGTTGGAAAGGGGGTAGATGTGTATATTTTTTAGTGTTGAACACCCTTTATAGGACAGACTGAGTAAGCCACACAATGACACACAAAACACACAAACACTGAAGTTAGAGTGGGTAAATTGTTATTGCGTTATTATGTTATTGTGGTTTAGGTTGTCAAATTGAATTACAGATGATTTGGCTGACACATCCTCCAGAAAGCCACAGCTTCTCAAAACCTTCAGATTAGAAATGAGCCAAGCTAATGGTTGCATTTGAAGCAGGAAGTTTTAGCTCAAACCTCAGTAACTATGTTAACTAATAAATCTGACGATGCTCAGGCACAGTTTAGCGATATCCCCACAGGTGTTGACTTGACCTGTTTTGAAATACAATCCTCTTTGTCTGAGACCGAAACAGGATTACATAACTACATATTAAATACCAAAGGCCACTTAACAGATTTTTGGCCATAAAAATAAGTCACTACATTTCAACGACAGCAACAGGGTTATTATAGTTAAAGAAAAAGAAGTGTAAAATTAAAACTAGCTCTAAAAAATATTTATCGAACTAAAATAAAGGTTTTCACAAATTGCGGTTAATAATAATAATTGCATTGTTTAATCACAATTGTTGTGTTTGTAATAGCTTCAAAGCCATGCTAGTAAGTAAATAACTGAAAAACACATTACATCTTTGAGCAGTGTAGGTATTTCTGTAGTAAATGTGTGATGCCAGTTATTCTGAGTATTTGAAATCAATATGAAAATAACCAACAGTTAGAGAAGGAAAAAGGTTTGTTTTTAACTTTCATACAATAATTAACTGACTTCCACAAGATTATGAGTGGTCATGGAAATTGTATTATCAGTCCTTAAAAAGTCATGGAAAAGTTTTGAAATTTTCTCTCAAAAAATGTGTTGGAATCCTGATAATATCTGAGAAACTAAAACTAAACTAAAACGGGTAAAACATCAAATAAAACTTACTCCTTATGTACTCCTAAAACTAAAAACTAAACTCAAATCAAAAACCAAACTGAAAGACTAAATAAAAATAGAAAGTGGTGAAACCATAGCATAAACATACCCTTCTTTACGTACAGTGAACTGTGAAATTCCTCAAAAGACGGCGTATCCTCTAGGTGCGATTTCAATGAACTTACCAGTGTTCAGACTTGACTTTACAACTGCTGCTCTTGACTGTATTGAAGAACTGTTGGTTTTTTTTCCAGTAAGTTCCACTAACCCCGGTGTCTTATTTCCACTTAGCAGAAAAAAAAACCCTGCTTTGCAGGATAGATGTGTGGCTGAATAACCTCTGTCTCAATAGTGTTCAAATGTAGGCCAACAAACCTCATTTGTTTTCAGATGTGAAAGTGACAGCTCTGTCTTGCCCCAAGTGCAACAAAGACTATGATGATGAAAAATTATGTTCTTGTACTTTTTGACACTTCCTTTTTACTTCTTTGAGGAAACAGTAAATCTTTACTCATACTTAACCGTTTCATACAGTAAGTAATAAAATCTCCAACAAATAAATCCATGAATAATAAAGGCTCTAATACACGAAGTCAAAGCATCTTATTAAAGGTACCTCCAGTCTATGACGATGGTGAGTGGGGAAAACCCTAACAACTCCTCAGTTTTCCATTTAATAGCAGCTGTCATCAAGTCTGCGTTTTAAAGGTATCTTTGAATGAGTTAAAACTTACAGGTACTGCACGTTAAAATGTTTTTTTTGAGTTATGAACTGAATGACTTGACTCTGACTCTGACTCTGCACGCCACTTCCTGTTTTAAAACCTCCTGAACCTCCTTCCTGAACCTCACAAGGCCAATGCTGATGTCGAGTCAACCATTTGGGGCTAATCGGTCATGAAATGTATAGAGAAAATGAATTATTGCACCCACTAATAGGGCTGGGCAATAAAACAATCTTAAAACAGGATTGTGATCAAATTTATGTTGGAAACAATAAACTTTGGACATTTTTTGTTGATGTGGACTGATCTCAGAAGGCTGTTTGGTGTATTGGCAGATAAATGCTTGAACTAAAGTAGTCAAGTAGTGAAAATGCTCTTCTGTCTATAGAACAAAAAAACTGGTTACCAAACAAACTTGTTATTTGGTACCAAATTTCCTTTAGGAACTGGTGTGGAATCTAGGGCGTCAGCATCGGTACTGGTATCGAAATGTTTTGAATGATACCCAGCCCTAACTTAAATCTATACAAAGCAGGACAATAACCAGAAATCTAAACCTTGATGAACCGCGACATGATGTGATAAAACATACTTCACCGTTTTACTGCAATAAGTCTCATTGCATCATACTGTGAATTCAGTGGACTTTTTAATTCCTCTACCAGTGTTTTCTGAAGAATTGTACTTCGTAATTCATAACGTGTTTTGTCATCACACATTCATACAGAGCACGACGAGGCAGGACTGATACAAACACAGAGGCATGTTTCTCTGTCGTCGTGGTTGCCTTTTTGAAGCGAGGGCTGATGGTTGTAAATGAGTGAATCACTTGTTGTTACTTAGAAAAGCTCTGTACCCCATAGTGAGATATCGAGTGAATACCTGAAAGGGAACTCCAAAAATCCCAGGGATTTAAAAAGAGCCGCTACAGTTTTGTTATCGCAAAGGGCGGAAAATGTAAGAAGCCTCCCAGACACTGTCTTCTTTATAAATTTTGTTGTTGTTCCTCTAGCCCATCCCTTTCGTATCAGGAAATAAATAATCGCATCGTCATCCAAAGGACAACAATTCAAATTAAGAGGCAAGGGGATGCCTCTGGTCACCCACAATGCTGTAAGCCCTTTTTCTTTGTTTTTTCTCTGTTCAGTTGATATATTCCATCCAGGTCTTTTTTTCTCTTCGTCAGTTACCCAGTTATTGTTTGGTGATACCATTGTTATCGCAGACAACATATCGTGATAGTAATATATCATGGAAACAAACAAACAAGAATTCTACCCCCTTCTCTAGACTCAGGTTGTAGAAAATCTGCTCCATTATGGGAGGTTTTGGCTGCTCAGGTGTTTTCAAACGGGTAACGGGGCTAAATACGTGATCGACAGCTGTAATTACTGCTACTCAGACATGACTGTCCTGCTCTACGCCATGGCTCGACACGGAAGCTTGTAAAAATAGCTTCACTTTTTCACAGCGGCGTAAAACGACATCAGGTCATCCATATTTATATTTAGTCTTTTGATGTAGACCATTGAGCAGAGAGCTGCACAAAGAAGGTGTGTATTTTCAAACTTTTCAAACATGTATTTTCAATGATTTTCCCCCAGATTTCAGCTGCTGCAGCTTTAAATAAACAGTACAGTCCAGTTCACAGTTCAGATTCACAGTTTGCTGCTTCACTTCTTGCACTTATGACACTATTGAAATATATTTCACATATTTACATTTTTCATCATATATACACATTGTACATACATCATTTCTGCAGCTCTTCTTCGTCCACATTAGTTTCCACCTGCCAACAACTGGCTGTGAGGGCAAACAAACTCTGGAAAGCCCAGGCATTGTAATACCCACATATGAGCAAATCTCATTGAGTCTTTGAGCAGGCAGCTTGCTGCTTTTCATGATGAGTTAATCTGCCTTTTGTGCATGCTGCAGTAGTACAAATATGGACTTCGATCACAAGTTCAGCAGCGCAGTTTTCTCCGGATACACCACCCTCTTGCCCCTCACAGGCATATGATACCTCATTTCCTTCCAAAACCTGGAGGAAGTCAACAGAGACAAGGACAGTTCCACGTCCTGTTCTCCTTTCTTCCTTATCCAAGTCCTCGACACATGTGTCTTCCTTTTGTTCTTCCACCAGCACACAGCGCCCTGTTTCTTCCTCATGTGACGCACCGACTCTGGGAACTGCTCCAACTGAGAGGGGCTGATATCCTCCAACTCCACTAAAATCACCTGTAAAACATTGATTGAATTACAATACAGGCACATTTTTAAGCATATGTCAGTTCGGTAAAAATAACTGATGTTTAACTAATAATAACAATATCACGTGTATGAAAAAAGTTGTGTTTTATCAAACTTATGTCTCCTCTGAACTCCGACGTGTTGTGAGTCTGATTCACACAGATGCCTATAGAGTCACATTAGAGTGTAGTTTTATTTTTGATTAAATTTAAAACTCGTTGCCACAGTCTCATCTGTGGAAACACTGCAGCTGTCACAGAACTATTTACAGCTAGGAAAACATCTACCTATGGTAAAAATATTGCAATAATGTTGGTCCAAAATGATGCAGAAATGCAGAGGTTCTAGTTAAATAATAATGATAACAAAGAGCCATCACACACAGCACCTAACCTCCAGAAATCAGAGAAAACTAGAGGAACACTTGCTATATATTTGTGCCACTCAAATGACTGTAAGGCTGAGAGATGCTTTAACTGGTTTGTTCTCTCACCTTGAGGGATCCCTCCAGCAGCACTCTGTGCATTGCTGCCACACACTCCAGCTGCTGCCTCGCGTCTGGATAGACTTCTTCACAACTACTAACTATCTTGCTTTCAGTGTTATCGCCGTCAACACTGCTGTTAGAGATGATGATGTTGTTGTTATTGCTACTGGTGCTGCTGGTGTGTCTTTTGCTGGTGAAAGTGGAGGCTGTGTAGAGTAGAAGCAGGCGGCGGCTGGCCTGTATGTTTTCCTCCACTGAGTCCACTATGGCTGCAGGAAGGGAACACAAGGAAAATGACAATGTTAAGAAATGTTACATAGTTTACCATTTAAGAGGTGTTTTAAATAACACTTCTTTACAGTATTACAAGTGTAAACGCGTTGTGTTTAGTCAGTATTACATGTATGAGAAACAAGTTAGACTTCAGGCATGTCGGTGACTTACCTTCTCCAGGTAGACAGTCACGACCCCCTATAAAGAGTTTGTAACCATAAGTCTTTTCCAACACCAGAGGCAGTGTGTGAAGGGCAAACATCTCCACGTCTTTACTGAATCCATCTGCACACTTCTGTGGATACGCCACATAGGCGTCATACAGCTTCCCATCGGAGTCTGACACAGAAGACAAGGCATTTCATTCACAGTTATAGCTTTTGCTCAGATGAGAAAAAAACATTGTGTTTTTTATGTGAATCCATTATAGGTTTTTAGTTACTTTAGGAAGTAAGAAGTCACTGAAGACAAGTTTGTTTTGTTATCACCTCTGTCAGGTTGGTACACATTGACATTTTATTTTGTCAAGCTGTTTGTGTGTGCAGATGTTTTTGATGTTTCTTAAACTGGCCTGATTGGCCTTTGTCCCTTTGTGTGAGCAACCTACGTGTGATTACTGTCTTACTGTAGGGATTTTTTTTTCAGTATTTTGAAGAATGAAACTAAACTGTTGTTTCCACTGAGATAATTAATCAAGACTTTTTTTCTGCCTCTAGTTTCAGTGCTCTCCATTTTTGTGCCCTTTCTCCCATCTTTTTTAAATATACGGTGTCTTTTGCTTTCGGACTTTTACCCCCATCACTTTATTTATTCATTTGTTCGTCTTGTTGCAATAAAACATTTGAAAATGAAAACTTGAAAAGAAAAATGTTGTGAAGCAGCTGTGAATAAAAGAGTTTCTACTGTTGCAGATGACATTTCACTTTAGAGATGTGCTACTGCAGACGGCGCTGTGGTTAGTGTGTTTTCCTTTGTTTACTTTCACTGCTGACACTGAACACCCTGTAAATGCGATGTGGTGTATGTGTAACTACTGAGTGCATGTGTATGCTTTAAGGTCAGAGCTGTGGGATTTCCATCTTGGACTGTTTGTGTAATTTTTTGTGGGAGCTAACATTTCCACCGTATCGTGTACAGTATATAAAGTACGCACACTATGAATCATGCAGCTGGTGTGAAATGTTACCTTTATTTGTGTAGAGGACAGGAAACGCTATCCTAAACCAGAGCGCGATGTCAATCTTGAAATGGTAGTAGACGATGACACAGGTGATAAAAAGAAGCATCACACAACCCAGCATGGAGCCAATAGGAACCATAATGTTGGGATCTGTGGAGAAGAAATGAGAAAAGTTATTCAATTTAAAGCTGTTTTGGCATTTAAACATACAGTATGTAGCATCTAAAAATGACAGGCCTATGTCCTATATTTTGTTGACTTGTCTACTTAATAAAAAGTATTCAAATTTACCCATTGTCACATAATTTCAGACCATGCCAAAACCAAGTTTTTGTTTTTTATGCTTGTTTAAGTTTGTATGTTTGAGCTGAAAAAAATAAGCATAATCTGTGCATTTTCCTCGATAAACAAGTATACTCGATTTGAACTCGCAACATTGCCCGCGCTATTTGCATTTTGACTTTTTCACCAAATTGTGCAGCCCTTATTTTGATTTTAGAGACACTTATAGCAGCAGAAAATCCATGCTGTGTTGTTTAAGTGGCGAACCAACATTGACATCTATGGCAGCTGTGTAGTTGTACCTGTTGGTAACAAGGTAAAATAGCCCTTAGGATGCCCCCGAGCACTGTACGCTTGGCAGGTGTAGTTGATGTAGTAATCCTCTTCCCTCAGCTCAGAAATGATCAGCAGGCTCTCGAGCCACACACCTTCAACGGGACTTTCCTCATGCCACGAAATCCTATAGAAACAGGAAAGATGGAAAAATAAATAAATAAATAAAATTGTTACTGCTGCTCTGTAAATGCCTGATTAGAGCTGGAGTCTTTTATTCTTCAAATCAAAAACACCCGAAACTAATAATAACTGAATTATTATTCATGATGTAGCTTAAACAGTGTTTAATTTGGATTCTTGGTTTTTATGCAAACAGTGCACTGGTCATGGTTTTACTCCCCTGTCACTGGTTCTCTCTTTACTCATTTATTTAAATAAATAAAATTAAAAACCCTGCTTTTTATTTCACAGTAACCCTACACACAGTTAATCTACCTTTTACTGCTCTAGATATTTTTAACTTGTATTGAGGTGGATTTTTCTAATGGTATGAACCAATCCAAGGCTCACAATTCAAGGTCTGAAACTGTGCATTTGGAGAATCGTTATACCCCTAGTGCAGTTTTTTTAGTTCTATCCCTTAAATAACAGTCTTAAAGTTTGGTGTTGTGAAACATGTTCAGTGATTCATAGCATGAGGTGAAAGGAGCATTTACTTCACAAAACTCTAATTTGCATAATACATCGCTGAATCTGGATCTGGTTACTGCTGAGCAGGAAATGTAAAGTAGGTTTTTAGAGCTTCTGTCACTAAAAGCAGTTGCTCACTGCACCCAAATCTGTCTCTTTAAAAGCAGACATGCAGAGTTGTGGGTTAGTTTGTCTTCATCATCACTAAGAGCAACCCAAGTGACATTTGATACAGTTTTAAAAATACTGGTCATAGTGATATCCATATTAAGTAATAAAACTCTGAGCATCTAGTGATGACAATTTAACAACTGGGGCTTTTCAATAAGGCAGCTTTTGAATTCAGGTTTTATGATCCATTACGCTAAAATGTTTTTATATTTGTGATTTGTTCATTCTTAAATTGTATTTGATTTCTTGAACATAGGCACAGTATGGCTCATCTGTTGTACAAACTAAGCAGCAGATCAAACAAGTTAAAAGGAAAAGCAAGGGTGCTTACTGTCTTTGTGAGATTGTGTAGACACGGTCTGAAGGATTGAATGAAACGAACTCGCCTCTAACCAACCACATGAAATCAACTTCGGGCTTCCCGACGCAGGGCACAAACACCAGACACCGCTTAGTGAAATTGGACCCTAAACACAAAAAACAATCATTAATCTCTAGTCATAAATGAATAGATTACTAATGCACAGCAGTTGTAAAGAAGCAAGGGTCCTCAGACCTTTGTGCAGGTGCTCAGACTGAAATACAGTGTGTGAATTTGTACTGTATTGAATTTGTACTGAATTTAACTGTAAACTTCTAATGACGTTAAGACACTAAAAAATACTAACCCATTGGTGCTTTGATGATCTCATTGGCTGGTTGGCGCACTTGTGGAACCAAAGAGTATTCCCCTAAAAAGACAAAATTAAATCATATTAAACTAAGATAAAATGTTGCTGTCAAGAATGATCCTTACAAAGCATAATGATTCATCTCCATTCTAACCGATGACATGCGCATTAATGGTCTCCGACACAGATCCGTTGACGCCTCCGAACGTGAACGTCAGAGTGCAGGTGTACAAACCCCTGCTCTCCGGTGTCACCCCATCAATCTTCAGGTAGGTCTCCCAGTAGGAAAACAAGTCTGTCCCGTCCACTATGAGCTCACAACCCTGGAAGAAAAAATTAAATATAGAGTATATTAAGTGCTCGTCTCTTGTTACAGCCTTAAAGGTGTAACCTGACAAGATGTGTTAAAGGGGTTGAAACCCACTGCAGGTACGCAGCAAAATTTATGTAAGACTGAGGCCTCTTGATAAATGTCGGCATCGGTGTCGATTTTTCAGGAGGTGCAGGGCATTTGTCCCCCTTAATATTCAGAACATGAGCATTTGTACCCCACCCAAATAAAATATTTAGAAAATCTGCTGAAACGTTTCTCATGGAGCAGGGGCGGTGTTTCTTCTGCAGCACTGGGTCTGCAGATTCACAAACAGTGAATGTATTGTGGTGGAAATGATTAACATGGTTTGGTCGTTGTTTTAAGGTGCCTACAGACCGTGAGGTTTCAGCAGTCTTTATGTTTATTGCCAGCTACACTGTATGATGTGGATCTAATAAACTTGGGCTGCACGATTGTGATTGTTGTGGTTAATATTGTGATTTGTGAATACGATTTGGGTCTATTTGCTTGATTATGAAGGAAATTTAACTCAAACATACAAGCTTAAACTACATAGTATAAAAAAACACATTAACTACAAATGTTTAAAAATTTGTGAATGAATTCTTCATTTGTTTGGATCTAAATGTTCTCTAATATTGTCATTTCATTCAAAGAGGTGGAATAACTCACTTTGTACCACTTGAGGGTGTGTTTGATGTTGTAACTGTCCAGCTTGTCCATGTAGTCCTTCAGAGGGCAGGACAGTCTGTCAGTGACTCCATTTGTAACATTCTGGTTTGCTTTCTGTGGCCGTCCACACACTCCAGGGTTCGGCTGTTCCACAACCAGACTGGTGACCTGCCTGTAACACTGGGAAGGAGTTCTGTGGAGAATTGAGGCAAAATAAACACTTTTATTTCAAATATAGTTCATTTCTGACATTGTCGGACGGATTGATGCCAGATGATTAACACTATGTTTATATGCCTTTCAAAATCCACAGACCTTTAAAAAAAATGAAAACGGTAAAGATCAATCTAGAACAGTTAATTAAACATTACTTTGTTTTCAGAGCCTCAAAACAATATGACGTACAGATCATTGCTTCCCCCATGCATTACGCGTTTTTCTTATTTTGCTTTTCATGACATGACTGGGACGAAAGAGAACGTCAACAGGAATGGGAAGTTTGGGTCTATATGCAAATAATTCTAATATGAATAATGAATAATATGAAATGCAGCCAAAAATCACCTCTGTGAGATGTCAGAGGTGTCAGAACAACAAACAACACAACACGGGAATGGGATGGGACAGGATTCATTCTTCTGGGACAGGAGTATTTTTGTGGGAACGGGATGAGACAGAGGTGAAAATGCGTCACCTTCTAATCCACGTCTATGAACTGATAAATACAACAAAAATTAAATCAAGTTTCTTCTGATGCCGCCATACCTGAGGATGGTCACATACTCTCCACTGTCTGCCAGCGTTACGTTAAGAAACCAGAGATTCTCTCCTTGCACCAGGATCCGACCGGTCTGGTTGTTCAGCTCTTGGTCCGTCTTCGGGTCATACCAGGTGATGTTGTAAGGGACATGTGGAAAGTTAAAGAGTTTCGGGGAGACCAGGGAGCTGTTCAGCATGGCCACGTCCCCAGGCACAGAGAACGTGTCTCCAACCCTCCAAAAATGACGTCCAACGTTTGTACAGTTCTCTGCAACAGACAAAACACAAACAAAGTTGTCAATGGCAAATGTTTGGCTGACAAGGCATTTTTTTCTTACATTCTCTCACAAGTAAACACAATGTGCTCCATCTGACTTTAATATGACTCAAGAGGAAATGTATTTGCTGTTTTGTTTCAGACTAGGTTTGTATGATTTTATATATACTTTACACCAGGGCTGTGCAGTATCATATGTCTAGAAATGTCCCAATAATGACATTTTAGTTGATGATTACTTGACATAAAAATAATTGTCTGTTATTATTCTTATGATTTAATTATTCTTTTTCTGTTTATTTTTGTATCACTAGTATAGTATAAACCTAACAATAATATATTTATACACATACAATACACAGAATGAAGGAGAAGAGCCTCCTAAATTATATTTTTCCGATAACAAAAAGAAAATTAAATTAGATGTTACAGTATATGTCTTACTTTTATTTTTTAGCACTTTGGTATTTTCATACACACTTAGTTGTATGTTTCAACTCTGGCATTTTACCACTCAAACCAGTTTTACAACATAAAAAATAAAAAACCCTATTTGCCACAGCTTGAAGTTGTCTGTTAACATAACATCATTAATAAAAAATATATAAAAGATTTACTCAAGCTATTGAAATTCGGTATCAAACCACAAAATATTTTTCGATGCTTGATAGTATCTAAGTATCTTGGTCGGTGCCATAAAGTTTCAAAGTTCGGTCTCCGGGCCTAATCATAATTAAAACCACTCTGCGTTTCAGAAATGTGCCTTTAAGCACCAGATTTTGCACAGTTAATCAGCAGAGCTCCGGAGTCCAATCACATTCGTCTTTATCTCAGCCTTTATGTAGGTAACGTCAGTTTCACAGGTGTTGTCTGAGACTTTTTTTCCCTCTTAATTCTTACCATGACCTCGCATCTATAATACTGGTCATAGTGATATCCAGAACAGGCTTCAGTAACAGCAGCGGCCATAAGAGGGCAGCACAGTACTGCTGTACAAAGTTTAAGTTGGCCTTAACATGTGTAATGCCTAAAAAAAAAAAGTGTTGTTTTCACAGCACTACATCTTCTTTCCCATGATTTAAACATTAGCAGTATTAATATAGTGTGACCTGGCTCACCCTGTTCAGATCCTTTACAGATCCCGTATAGTCCAAGAAAAAACAGGAGGGTTCCAAGTGTTGAAGTGAAGCCCATGTCTGAAAAACACGCACAAAAAAGTAGATACAAATTAACACAGAGGAAACGGTACTAATAGGAATAGCTACAACAACAGTCTGAAATCATGAATATTAGCTGGCAGCTTACTTGAACATGCCGTTTCAGTGGCGTGGATAGACTGAGATCAAAACCTGGCATCTAAACACCAATAACTGCTCAAAAATAGTGTTCTTTACCTTTGAGCCAATCTATATACGTCAGCCTCTTGTTCTCCTCCTCCCCTATGCTGCTCTCCTTGTACTTTTTTCCCCACAAACACAGATGACAAATACTCTGGTATTTCAGGAGTCATTTCTTTTTAAACAGCTGACCAAATGCTGTGTCACACTTTGGAACAGAATCGAAGTCCAGCATTCCTGACGAGCACAACACCTACCACTATTTTAGTACACAGTCCTACTGCAGTGAGGCAAGACTGCAGTCATGAAAAAGACTTCCCTCACTGACTGGAAACGCAGATGTTGTGGAGGCTCATGTCAGAAAGTTTTTAGCTGTGACTGCAGAGCAAAACGAGTGTCCCTTAGCTTTGGGTTTAGATATCACTGACTGGTTATTGTTTTTTACTTAATAATGAATCAGAATTATCCATTCAATCAGCTTTATCAGTCATGAGTTGACTGTAAATGAAGTATGTGGCCAAAGCTGAAAGAGAAACAAACAAGTTCGGGTGTGGATCTGAAACCTTTGACCTGAGTTTACAGAACGTATCATTAAAAGTATTCATTTCTTGTATTCAGATCAAAAAACAGCTGCGTTTTGGCCAAACCAAAAGTCAGACTCAAGTGTGACATCTCCTGTCACATCCTGTGACATCCAGATCTACTTGTGTAATTACATAATTACACAGACTTCACATCCATGGCAATATAACTTGACCCCATTATACTTACAGTCAAGGTTTTATCATCTAGAGTAGGTTAACAGAAGCGAATGTGAGAAAAGGTATCAGGCCAAAACTAGTCTCTGACTGTCATCTGTCAGTCTTGAAGTTACTCCCTGACAAATGAGCTGGAGGATTCCAGGTTTGATTCCAGCCTGAGACCTTTGTTGGCTGTCGTCCCTCGTCATTTTCCTGCCTGACTCTCTTAAGCAGGTTGTAGAAAATCTGAAATAGCGCGTGACCTCATTCAGTTGATATTGAAGTGTGTGAACTTGTGTTAAACCGCAATCAGATATAATAGAGTCTTCAGCAGGTTGTAACTGATCTAATTTAACCCTGTTCATTCACAACGCTGAACACAAACACCAGTTACCGTTTGGTGACCTCTACAGTACATTCGACAGAAGTGCTCCAGCTTTGTTTTGCAGCTGACATAATAGAAATGAGGTCACATCATAGCTCAGGTATTTTTTAACATTGTGTCGGATGTGTGCATCTTAAAGCATCAGCAATTCAATGTTGCAGTATTAAAAATTCTTGCAATTAAGTTGTTGATTGTTACTCCAATCAACTTTATTGGGATATAGTTTAAACAGAAAATTGATGCACAAGACATCAAACTAATGCATCTTACATGGATAGTCTTAAAAGTGTGACTGTGATGCCTTTGTGCTATAAGACCACGTAGGGGTTATTTTTCAACATAATCTCCTTTTAGGTCCACATACGTCTTCCAATTCTGCCGCAGTGCTTGATTCACTTTCATATAGAAACTTTCATCTTAATGGATAAAAAAACTCCTTGATGGCAGATATGATCTTGCCATCACTTCAACATTTCTTTCCAGACAAATGTTTTTAAATGCCCTAAAACCATATCAACGTGAATCTCCTTTGGAATTAGACCCTTCCTCTTAGTTATCCAGAGGGTTGAATTAAATGCATGTTAAGTCTCATCGATCATCCCTCCTTCAAGGTGAATCCGTGAACTTTGTACATATTATGTTTACGTGATGCCATTAAAATGGAAAAAATACCTTTCTGTCCTCAAGGGGATTTTTTAAAGAGAAATAGCTGTTTAGGAGATCAGCAATTTTAAAAAGGCCTTGAATCCTCAAAAAAACAATGAATACTAAAAATCCAAAAAGACAAAAACAGATCAAAGTTAAAATACATTGTTGACAGTCGATCGTCGTCTTTGGATTAAAGTTTCTGTCAAACCCTCTGTGTGTCTTGGTGCCAAAGTATCAAGATAGAAAAAGAAAACAGTAGCAACAAAATGCGTGTAACTGCAATGTGGAGGAAAAAAGTATACACGAAGAAAATGACCTAAACCACAGTATCAACACCTCACCTTTTGGGAACAGGAAGACCTACTATAGAAGATACACAGATGGAAACTTTAGATCGGGCATCTGCGGTTTAGACAGGTTGCAGTGCATGTAATGCGCAGGTGCTGTGGTTTGACTCTCACCACTGGCTCTACCTCTAACGACTTTCAGATTATCTTCCGCCCACTGTCACTGAAATGATGTTTTTGCTTAACTCTTCCCCAAAGAAACCGGTTTTATATAACTATATTAGAACAGAGAACATTTAGGGTGTAGTAGTACGTTTCAAATTAAAAATACACAATCAGTGAAATAGAATTTATTTAAATGCGTTCAACAAGCTCAGGACTAAGAACTTTCAGTTTATCTTCTTCCTGCTGTCAGTGAAATGATGTGTTTGTTTCATGTATCTATATTATACAGAACAGAGGACATTCATCGTATAGTTGTAACTTTCAGCACTAATGGAATATAAGAAATGAACACAGATCCGTTAATGCTTTTCAGTACTGCCATTAATTTGAAATGAACATGGGCAACCAATGGTCAGTTAAGCCATGTTCAAGTAAATCTCAAATTCATTCAGATGTGTTCAACAAGCTCCAGGCGACATGTGTTTTTTTTTTTTTGATTGAAGTCTGTCTTTAAGGCAAATTAAGAGAGATTTGAGCCCCTGCATCTGGATGTTGTGACTGTTTGGCAGCATTTTTACTGTAAGAGAAGCCAGAACAGAGAGGAGCGTGGGAAGAGCTCCACTGGTTCAGGAGGCCATGGTACTAACAGAGATGTGGGAGGACAACTTGGGAGACTGAGTTAAAAGAAACTGACTGAGTCACATGGTGTAGAGAAATGTCTAGCGTGTGCTTTCCCTCGTTACCGGATGGCTAGAGGTGTTAAGGTGTTGGCTGTGTAACGGGTTCAGCAGTGATTCACACAGTGATAATATGAGTGTTTTTTCATTTGTTTACCACAGGTTGAATAACGGACATCATGAAAAAACATTTTATAGCAACTTATCTTAACTTTATGGTATCAATATTACTGACTGAATCCATATTACAGATGGAAATATCCCTTCCTGTCCGCCTGCCAGGAAACTGTCGGAGGAAAAGGGTTTTCCTCTGCCAAGATTTTAATGGTGATATTGTACCTCTTTATAACCATGTCTGCTTTTTTAATCTTGTGTTACATACCCGGACATTGTCACTTATACATGACACTGCAACCATACGTTCTCAGCTATTAAATGAATCGACTTTTGATTTTTTTAAGGAAAAAAAAGTCTTCAGTTTGAATATTA
>JAPQRN010000015.1:7818617-7830683 GCA_037367275.1 Coranthus polyacanthus
AACCATACGTTCTCAGCTATTAAATGAATCGACTTTTGATTTTTTTAAGGAAAAAAAAGTCTTCAGTTTGAATATTATTTCTTTTCTCCTCTAGGATAGGATGAGAAAATGATTATATTTGGATTGTGGACCAAACAAGTCTTTTTTGACATTTTCTAGATCTAACAACTAATCGACTAAGCGATAATATAATCAACAGATTAATCAACGGTGAAATCACAGGTTTCAGGTGATGAACTTCAGCATCTCACAGATAAAGAAACAAAAAAAAAGTTAGCAATTGATTAATTATTAATAAACTTTAATAATCCCAAACTCAATTCAGACTAAAATGATCGTAAGTGCTTCTTAAATGCACTCTGTGTATACGCTGAGAAACAGTGGACGAGGTTAAAGTCTGGGCCATGTGTGAGCGTTGGTTGTGACGTATTTCTTCCAGGAGCTGAGAATTATTCCGCTGTTGCACATTGTGTTAGTTCTGCGTGAGGTGTTTGGAAAAACAGCCGGTTAAAGTACATACTGCTGCCTCACATTCGTGTCGTGAATCATGACAGGAATCTGCCTTATGACTCATTTCTCGACACGCTTCAAACTAAATCACTGCTACTGTTAATTCATACTTCACTGCTTGTTTTTTTTCCAGTTCAAGCTTTAGTTTTGAAGTTCTGCCAAGTGTATATATCCTGTTGTGGCATTACTGCTCTTCTGATATGCACAGATAATTATTTGATGTTCGACAGTACCAGTAAAAGCCAGTGTAAAACTTACTTTATTTCTTTTTACATCCTAAAGAGCGACTCGTGTTTATCAAGCTGTCAAGTTCCGTAGATGTTGTTATTGTTACAACCTTGGACCTGCGATTACACTCCGTCACTCCGTGTTGCAATCACTGCCCCAACAACAGATGGACAAAGTTTGCACGACTGAACAGATTTGTAGGCCACTTAACTGAGTGCAAACACAAAGTCATGGACACTTGTTCCTCTCTGTCAATTTGTTGTCTGAAACCGAGCATTGCACAAATTTGTTCAGTTAGTGAGGTCCACCATTTCCCAACAGCCGCTGTCTTGTAAACGTTTCTGCAAGACTGGTGCTCCAAAGCATACTCCCATGTCAAATAAATCCTGCTGCTAAAAACAGAAAAGTGCTTCATCTTAAAAAAACCTTTTTCTGCCCTAGTTCCTGGCAGTCTGCATAGAATGGACACGCTGCGAATGATTTTTCCATTAATGTTTTACTCCTTTCACTATCACCGGAAACTGAAAGCTCCCAAGAGGAAAGGAATCGGTCACTTATCATTTGTTATGGTAACTTTTATCCCACTTCAAGATTTGTTCAAGTCATCATTTCTACATCCATCTTCCACAAAGCATATCATAAAATAACAATAGAGCACGTCTAATTTTAAGACTTTGCAGACTTGTTTTTTGCTCAACACGCCAGGTGTAATGAGGCGGTCACAAAACAATTACAACCCTCTGCAGTGAAACTGAAAGAAAGGCATAAAAGTGATCTCAACCATGCGGAAATAACTTTGAATTCTTCCCACAAGCACTTATCTGTACACAAAGAAATCCCACTCAAAAACAACACACTTTAATAACAAGTGGACTCTCGTTTTGCAGTTCACCATGATTAGCACAGACTCACACGTCTGTACACTTCAATGGGCACTTAACCATCAAGATTAATACCTACTTAGTAAATTCAAGTTTAAGTAAAATCTTCTCATATCTTGGCCTTGGCTGCATCGTTTTTGGCTTATTTCACTTCACTTTAAATTCTCTTGTCAATCTCTGTAATTCACAGAAGTGCAATCCTAAATTGCTTGAAAATCCTTTAATAGATCTTAATTTGAACCTCCACTTCAGTGGGCAAGTCTGTGTAGCTAAAAGCAGAAATTATCATACATCGTGACTTACAGTTGGTTTCTCGTCATTAGCGGAAGTAAACTTTATCGCAGTGGACATTTTTCTGAACAAGCTCAGTTGACACAGCTTTATTTTTTATGCAACTTCAGTCATTAAAAACTTGGAGACATAATAGATCTGCTGTGAAATTTGAATTGGATGATTGAAATTTGATTCATACTTGATATTCTGGCGAACACAACTTTCACCATTTTACTCTTTTTAGTCACTGAAAGCTTTGTTTTTAATAATGCATTTCTAGTCATTGTGTTGCCATGTTATGGCCTGCACTGTTTTGTTTGTGGGGGAAACACGTTCAGTCTGGCTCAAATCAAGTCCCTCATACCAGGAATAGATAAGAAGCTGATAATATCTATCAGTATTGTGTCATGGCTTCCTTTTTTATAATAATAATGGTAATGTCAGTAAGTATGGCCTCAAAATGATCTTGGTAATTTATCGAGTCTATATGTATAGGGTATAAACAGAAGTATCTTTGTAAGGTTTCATTAGTAAGCACATGTGAAAGCATCTTGGCTTCAAAAATAAGGTGTCAGCAGAATTGTTTGAGTTCCTCTTAAGTGACTTTAATGTATTCAATCTTAATTGAATATGAGCCTCCTTTAATTCCACTGAGATCCAAAGATCTGCTCACTTATTTCAAAGCAATGTAATGTGTGCACTTGTTTGTTCTGTCTTATCATAGTTTGTCTCATTGAACTCAACAACCTAAAAAGAGGTTAATGGAAATCGATTTAAATTCACTTGTGTTGTGTGTCCAATCTTTCGAAATTGCTGAAACTGTACACTTATCTTTGGTATACTTAACAGGGGGCAAAACTCATCCTAGCCTTAACATATCTGCCACATAATATTCTTCTGTTCCTAGAGTGATGTGGAAGTGCTGATTAAAATGCTGAGGAAAGAAAAAAAGCATTTTTTTTAATGGAGAAGAGGATGTGATCCCACAATAAAGAATTGAAACCTACAACCTTAATACGACCTGCAATATAAGCAACAGCATATTGTGCTGACCGTGACACACCCATGAAGAGAGAATCTGGTCACACTACGAGCAGGACTCAGTCACACTTGATCTGATCTGATTACTCATCATTTGTAAATAAGGATTTGCAATGAATTAAATGAAAGTAACTTCATGTCGAGCTACATACTGTATAGATATGTAATGTTACTAAGCCCTGTCTCTGATTTTTTTTTATGCAAATGTCCCTTAGAGGAGCGCTTCAAATCTGATCCCAATGTCCAGCCTCTATACTGGGTTATTTTAGGCCATGTCTGAGAATATGTTTGATTAGGGACCAGACAACGTGGGAACATTCTTCATCTCTTAAGTGAGATGATGAAGGTTTTTAAATTACAACAGATGGAGACCAAACGGAAGGCATTTCGTGTGTTGGAGTTTATCGAACTGCATGACTCATTTAGCAATTAAAAGGGAAAACTATGGGAGTTACCCTTGGTTCTGCAGAGCACCAGAATATAAATAGGACGACTGAATTTGATGTTTCATAACGAACACAGTACTGGCAAAATGGAAGAAAGCATGTTTGTTGGTGCGAACACGTTTTCTATTTTGGTTTTGTGGTGAGATTCTCTGAGACTGAATACAGGCTCTTTTTTCCACTGAGGCTTTGTGTGTGTATGTGTGTGTGTGTGCATCAACAAAAAATAAAATTGTAATTAAGGCTTCACAATTAGGTGAAGAAGTCATATTAGGATTATTGTGGACAGTTTTGCCATTTGAGTCTACTTCTTGGTTGTCAGGGAAAATGCGCATAAAAGCATATACAATTAGACTTTCCTTCTGTATTTTTGACACAGTACCTTCTCTTTGTTCAGTGTCACTGAATCCAACACATCATCCAATCAACAGAAACACATTGGACCTTTAAATTGGAGCCTTTTGTTGCCTTTAATTGCACAGGCTGACATCATGACTGCAATTTGATTATTTGTGCAGCACTAGAAATATTATTAGTGTAGTTTATTTCAGTCATTTTGAACACATACAAGTCAAATAGATATGGAAATGATGAATCAGCTGGCCATACATGTGTAGGCTCAAGGCTTGGCTTATCACATCTGCCTGTTTTACATTATTCTGTGCAGATCCCTATAGATTTATACACTGAAAATATGTGTTTATATAAGTATATAAATACCCAAAAGTCCCAAACAAATATTCATATTCACACTGGCATTCATACCTTAGTTTCATATTTGTTAATCATCTGATTCTGATCTCAATATATTTCATTTCCCTTTCAAATCTAGATCACAAAATGAACCGCAAGTTAACTGATAAACACCTTTTGTTTTGTATTTGTTCTCAGATGCGAAGAAAGAGTCTGAAAAATGAGTATCAAACAGACAAACTGCACAGTTATTCAACAGAAGTCACAACAGTACATGGAAAGTGAAGAATAAAAAAACATAGAGTTAGAATGCTAGTGCATGGCTGTACTAACCTCAGTCAAAAAAATGAGTCATATTCAAACTCCCCACAAGTATTTTGGTCAAAGTCACACAGCACACCTAACCACCTTTAGTTTCAGTGTTCTGTGTAAAACGTGGCTGGTTACTGAATGTGCGCATGCACATTATCATTTATGTGTGTGGTTCAGCAGTAAACAATGTAAAAGAAAATGTAATCAAGTGCTCAGACACAACAACACAGCACTGACAAGCAGAAGGAAAAGACCACGCTGTTTATCCAAATGACCAAATAACAAACTGCTGGAGGCATTTAGAAGGCAGCCCTCGGAAATACTACACACTGTCCAAAGTGCACAAATCTGATCACTCATTTGATTTTATGTAATGATTTTCTTCATCCTGAGAAAAGAAGCTTTAACATTACTATCGGTACATCCCTTAAAATATCAAGCGGTTATCTTTACTTGATACCACATGTGTCAATAGAGTGTGAAGGACGTGTTTCTGCTTTGTGGTTAGATTTACAGCATATTTCTCTGAACGCTAATCATGCAACCCTGAACTGTGTTTTTTTTTTTTCCCTTGAAGCGTGAGTAACTTGGTAGTCTAGCAAGATGGTTTTATTTGCCATTGATGTTGAAGTCTGCGTAATATCAAAGATATGAGAAAGAAGAATACGTTTTGATAAACAGTCAAGTGTAGAAAATGTCCTCAGATAAGCAAAAGTAAGCAGAATAAAGCGACTCACCTCAAAGAAAGCGACACAAAGGCATTGAACAGACGGAGGAAGGATGAGAGCGTCAACGCGGTGCAGTAGAACTAAGAGAGGAAACCTCACCTCTGACCCTATGTGCACAGTAATGTCTCGTCCATGTAGCTCAGCCAGTGACTCAACAGCTCTGTCCCACCTCCACTGGATGAGAGAAAAAAAACAACACAAAGAGGGGGAAGAGTGTGTTTGGATTGTGCCTCATGCATTTTTGTTCACCTTCCTTTTCATTTCAACACTTCCCCTGACAAAAACAAAAATAACTCAATGAAATATCCTCCCCTAACCTTACAGGAAACCTCTTAACCAATATAATTTAACTTAGTAGTATAAATTAGTATTTATGTAACCAAAATAGGCATTTCTTATTTCGATTGGAAAAATATTTGCGGCTTGGCATGACACATCAGAGATCTACTGTCTGCATTAGTATTTCCTCTGCAGGTTTGAATAGTACCATGTGTTTGGCAAGATAAAAAATGACTGCTTCAGTCACCTCTCCTGCATTTGCTACCTTGCTACTTTGTTTGATAGCACACTTTGAAGACCTTCGCTCACTCAACAGCAGGGTTGTTTTATAAGCAGGTGTTCATCCACCAAACTGCTGCTAGACATGCTGCTCTTCATCTGCCATTGTTTACATGTACGTCTGTGTAATCACAAAGAAAATGCACTGCCTCTGACCAAACTAGCTAAGTGATTGAGACAACAATGCCCCCTGTAAAAAAAGAAATAAGTAAAATAAAGTCTTGCAGTTACTGGCGGTCGATAGTATTACACTGTAGTATACAAACAATGTATTTTAGCAGTTGTTCAGACTACGAAATCCTTGTTTTGACATATCCATGTTTTATCCAGACTGATTTTAGAGAATCTGGACAACAAAAAATTCAGTTTTTTCCAATTTTATATAAACCACATTTCTAATTGGTTTGAAATGCAATTCCAATCAGATTTGTGTCTCATGTTGGGGAAGACAATGTGAAGTGATTTGTCCAATCAGCAGAGCCGTATATGAGGCTGAACAGCTCTACCGGATTGTTGATGTAGTGCAGATCCACGTTATTAAGTGCTCTTTGAAGTTACCATGTGAAGTTTGGAAATAGGAGATCGATCACAATATAAAATCATCAGATCATCCACCGCTACGTTTAACTCCTTCCAGAATATGTGTTCCCAGTATTACACTACAAAGACTTATTATGGGCAGGCACTTATCGTTTCGAAGAATATTTTTTCCCTGTTAAAATCAGTACATCAACAAAGATGATTTGTGACCACAATCTGGAAAAATGTCGATGTCATTCTCATACTTTAATAAATGAAGAACCCAACACACTGAAATATTTATTTATCGGGGACATATTTTGGTTATAGGGCTCGGCGATCTGGCCAAAAGATCATCATATGATCATCATATGATCTTTTGAGGCGGAATCACAATCCACGATCTGAATCACACATTTTTTTCAGCTCTTCGAAAATGTAGGCGAGTTACAACCAAACTATAACAAGTTTTCCTCTGCTTTACCTCTGGTTTCTAAAGGGCTTAGGTTATGGTGTGATGGCTTTTTGTTGTTTTTTTGCATCATTTCGGGCTGATATTATCCCAGTATTGATGAAGTAAATGCACATTTTCCTAACTGTGCGCCATACATCTGTGACAGCAGTAGTAATTCCCATTAATTACACAGACTGTGGCAGGAGTTCAGAAGTCAACTTAGTGTCATTTTTCACTGTCTGAAGTCATCATTTCATCAGTCATTATTTCTTCAGCAGCAGCAAAACATGTTACCGCACTAGCGCCAAACGTTTTAGCATGGGAAGATAGTAAAGAATCATTCTAAACTTGCTACCCTAGCAACAGTAATGCTATAAAGAACCCATAATGCAATGCTGTCTGTAAAATACCATAAAAACCTGGTAGTCTGGCCATATTAAACCTTAACTGAGTAGGAACATTTGGGCAGCTGTTATTTATTTAATAATACGATCTGTACAATCCCTCTGAAAAGCATATGATGCTCACCATCTAAGATCATGGCTTTGCCTGGTCCTTTGTGGTTCCAATCACTTAAATGATGTTGACCTTTTGGCGTTTCTGTTAAAAACCAAAGTCAAAGAAAAGTTCTGAGATGTGAAGCCACATGTGGGCTTCCCCTCTAGAAGGAGGAATCCCCAGGAGACTTGGGCATTCATTGAGCTACTGTTTGAGTCAGCCCCCTTTGAATAATAACTGTCACAAACTGTTTTGCTCTGTGCAAAACACGACCTGAATTCATAGCCGCAAAGAAAGTGGCAGACCACATGTCTGGGAAGAGCTCTTCTCTTCTTCTTTCTGCCGTTAAAGGTAAAAGTTTCAACCACAATCAGTTTTTTTTTTTTTTTTCCCTATTCAGGCCATGGGAACTTGCAGTAGAAATTACCAGGTCTTTCAAACAGGGGAGATGATACTAATGGCAACTAAATGTGGAGCTGTTGAATTTTCTGAGTGTTATCTTGGACATTATGGACAAAAGACACAGAGCTGCTGAGGAGACAGTACGTGGTTTATCCTGGTGTATTTTCATGTGTTACAGGCCCGCCGACAATAAACACATCATTACTGCGCCCTCAGTGTCTGATTATCCACTTGTAAGTCTGCTACATAAAGACATTGTCACTGTATTTCAGCTTTAGGATACAGTATTCTGTCCAGGTTTTCACTATATTATTCCTTTTAAAATTAAGAAAACTGATACAAACATTGTTTTATATCCATTTTGCTTTGTTACTCTCAGCGTCTCTACCCTCTCCATTACTGAGATATTCTGGGAAAATGCTTTTAAAACAAGATTCAGGGGACAGTCTTTTTACAGCATTACTGTGCATTTTCTAATTGTACACATTTCATGATTCATTTCATCATAAAGAATGAATTACTTCAGTATAACTCTTACACAACTAACCATTTCACACTGCAAGAAGAACCAATCCACTACCATCCACACAATGTGCTGAACTGTATCCAAATCAACTAACCTCGCAAGAACTATGAACAGAGCAGTTGGTGATTAGGGTTTCATGATGTGTTAGACGTATTATTTGGGTGTTAATGGTAGATGAAGATTAATGTTGTTCTTGCTTTTCCACTTCATGACAGCTGGAGGTAGCTCACAAAGAAACACAGAAGTGCACCAAGAAATGTCACAAAGAAGAAGACTCAGAAGAAGATTAAAACAATGCAAAGTTAGAAATATTTGAAAAAAATATCTATCAAAAGTGTTAAGAGAAACCTAAGACTAGAGTGGAAAGTTTTAAAGCCTCATTTGTTATGATTTATGATTTAAAGCTTTATTACAAAGACCATACCTCTGACCATAGTCCGGATCATCATTAGGTGTGGTCAAAAGCCATACCAACACCCACCAACCATAGGGCCCTGGATTACACCTGTACATCACTGCAGCCAGATTAGAAGTGAATGTTACAGATCACGTCAGGTTTGTTAAGACCATAGATGGTATATAAAGTGGAAATCGGTCATTGGTTTGCAGTGGAGTCGAACATTGCAAGACGTGGATTTTTAGCATTAAATTGAATTCTGTGACTCCACGCTGGTATTAATATTTCTTAAAATCTGCAGATCTGCAGTGTATGGGTGAACATGGATCAACACGCCACTTACTGTTTCAAAATCTTCCTAAACCTCATCACCTCATCTTCTCTATGCCATGAAATTAGCATTAAAAAAATCAGTGTTAAGACCCTCATCATCAGAGGTGTGCGGCTCACCAGCCAGTGGGAGTCTGTGAAACCACACTCATTTTCCACCAGGGTGAACTGAAGCCTTTATATCGCTCTCTTAAAACCCACCAGACTCCCTTGACACCAATTTTACCTTTGTTTGTCAGTTTGGATCCAAACTAACGTGTTAAAACACCAGAAGGGTTTCCATCCCCTGTCGGAAAGGGCTGTCTGTTGACAAGGTAAAGTGGTGAAAATATTCTCAATGAAGTGTACACTAGACTACTATTAACATTTGTAGGTGTGCCTTTTTTCAGTAGAAAAGCAGTACAAAAAACCCAAACTAACCCTTTCAGACCCTCATGGTTCTGCATAGGTGTTGTGTGACACAGTGCCGGTGAACAACTCCTGTCGTACACATCCACACCTCACCTTTCGATGACTTTTTATCGTTTTTTAAAAATCATGCACTGAGTGGTGTTCAATTCACTTCACTCCTATCATAATACACTATTATCTCAAGGCACTTCACAAATTAAGGACCTTAAAATATAATACACAGACAGAAACCCAACAAAACCTCAGAGCCCATGGTAACAGCGGGGAGGAAGAAACACTTTCAGGTTGACACCAAATAAGAACATTCCAACTAAGTTTAGAGTGTTTCCTTTATGGGGAGACATAACATCTCCTGGAGACAGCATCTTGTGTTACTAGTTACTAGTTATTACACTACAGGTTACATCATGTGTTTTAGGCCTGGTTCAGACTACCACCCAGATCCTTTTTTGTCACATCCACATTGTATCCAGATTGATTTTAGAGAGTCTGGACAATGAAAATAACATATGAAATGTGATTTTTGCAAATCAGAACCAAATCACATTTGGAGGTGGTTTGAAATGTGATTCCAACGGGATTTGTGTCTCATTCCACCTGCTCTGGCCACTCATAAAATGTGTATTGTGTTATTGGTAACACAACAAATATCAACAACAAATATTAAATCCAGCATGACAGAAGGCTGAGCAGAATCGATTCTAATACCAGAGGACGAAGATAAAATGGAGACAACAGTCCTGATTTGCCTGTGAGTAGACGTGACCATTTTCCTTTTAAAAGGGGCTGTTAAAAGTTCTCATCAGTATCTGGGAACATATGAGCAAAATTATTCAGCACCACCACAAGTCCACATTACATGAATATGAAAACAAAGCTGTGGTTGCACAGTTTTAGACAAGTATGTCAAGTCAAGTTAAAGGCCAAGTAAAAATAAAAGGTTGCCAAAGCAGCTCTGGTGGCTTATGTTTGGTCAAATAAAAATGATGACGTGAAGCACGCAGGCTTGCAGTTTCATCACAGACCGTAACAGAACGTATAGTACAGAGTTGTGATTTTATCTCATCCTCAACATTGATCAGAAAGCAGAACTTACCAGTCTGTTGTCCTTATGGCTAGCAGTCTCCTCAGGTCACATGAAAAGGCATCTTCTTGCTTCTTGTTTTTTTTTTCTTTAATGGTATATGTAAAATGTTAGCTCAGACATGTCCTCTCCAGTTCTGACTTCCTCTTCTGTGAGGATTTCAGCACATGTTGCAATTTCCTTTTCAGGGATCTTTTGAAAGCCGGTGTGTGTCCCAATCTATTGAGCAATAACTGGGAGGAGAGCAGCATGGATCGTGCTGTTCATGTGATTCATGCTATGCACATACCTTAGCACATTTGTTTAGAGACATAACTGAATTTTCATGCTCTAGCTGTTCGCAACGTTCCACTGTGTTCAAACCTGTCCTGTCCTGTCCTGTCCTCTCAGACGTAACGTTTTCAGCCATAATTAATATCAGTTGGCTGGTTCATCCCAGTGCCTGGTTTATATTATTATGTCTGGTTGCTCCATGTAATACGCTGTCACGTTGAGACCTCTTGTGGACAAATTTTGCTTTTTTTCTGCAGCTTTATGGAAGAAATTAAGTTCCCTGGTGACTACGAATGGGAATTGTTAAAATTTTATTGAAACCAATCCCATTATTAATGTTGGCCTGATTCATCATAGATTCCCTTATTGATTCCTGATCATTTTTCTGTGTAGAAAAAAGGCAGCCTACACAGGTCATCACAACAGAAACAGGAGTAGGAAAAGTGTGACTAAGCTCTACCATTTAACTGCTGTTTAATTAATTTGAAAAACATTTTGGCATCGATATAAGGAATTTACAAGCTCTGAGGAATGTAATTTAGATAATTAAGACAATTTGGAACAGGTTTTCAACTGGAACTGGTTCTTTATTCCCATCCCTAGGTGTAACTGTATTAATAATAATGACGCCTGCACAGATCTCTCCAAAAGCTTGCATGAAATTTTGGGTGTGGTTGCGTGTGACAACTCGATACTGCATTGATTACTTATTCATCAAAATACTGTGTGATGTGTGTCTTTCTGAACACAGTGCATTCATGTTGTAGGCGTTACTGTGACTTATCCATTACATCCTCGTAAACAAATGACTTTATTAAAACCAGCTGCAGAGATTAAGTGTAAACAATACACGATAGTACAATATAAATGACAAAATAAATCCCAGATAAAGACTAGTAGGTACACACAACCTAACACAACAAAATACACAAAAGCATGGAAATAAAGTACAGTTATTCAAGTAGCTACTATTATTTAGGTCTTCTTAAGGTTCTGGTACCTGATGAAGTATTTTCACTAGTTGATTTAGTTCTCAGCTCCAGTTACACAGTTAAAATGATGCCTTTTCTCATTAAATCAACACCGTAGTAGTACAACAGTTAATACGACAACGACATTAAAAAACTGTTTTCATAGTTTTATTAATGCTGAGTAGTTTTTGTGCTTGGTAACATTTACATTTTTTACTTAAAAATTTGGATCAAACATGAGATGTGCACTTTCACAAATGTAGTGAAAACACTGTTCTACTGTTTTTGACATTGCGTTATTTTTACCACTGATGGAGTGTTTTCAGGTCAGCAGATTGACTTAACGTGTATACATTCCGGTGAAGATTTAGCCACGGTGGAAGCTTCCGTGAATTTGATCACGTGTCAGATCTTCTGCTACACATTTATGGTTTTAATTTGTTTTTTCTGTCTGAGAGAAGACATTTCAGACATTTCTTGCAAAATAGATACAGTAACCGTCTACAATAGCTGCACCTGTGTAAATCAACCCCA
>JAPQRN010000015.1:7836603-7891771 GCA_037367275.1 Coranthus polyacanthus
AAGTCCCAAAACTCAACAGTGTGACACAAGGGGAACTTTTTCACATGGATAGCATTATTATTATTATTATTATTATTATTATTTATTTTATTTTAGTTTTTTAAATAAAATCCAATTTTCACAACATTTAACTAGAATTTAACTTGTATGTGTGTATGTAAATGTATTTACACTTATGTTATAGTTTTAAAATATTTATTTTATAGTCTGACTACATTTTGACAACATAAATTAGGACACATGCATACACATTTCCTGTATTAAAAAATGTTTTCTCAAAATATTCAAAATACAGTAAAATACCCTTATTTATAGAATAAAGAGATTATAAAAGTCTAAGTCAAAGTACAAATAAGTTCTGTCATGTAAATATACGTGTGCATTTTCTGTAAATAAATACAAAAATATACACAATGTGTATTTAATTTTAATATATGCTCTTTTTATATTTGAGTAGATATGCATATGTAATACTTCTGTTTATATTGATATGAATATATTTTAATACACTTATGAATTAATGAAATATTAAGCATCGTGCACTTTTTGAAACATAAACAGAAGTGGAAGAAATATTCAGATCCTAAAAGTATTATAAGCAACATGTACTTTACTTACTAAATAAAAGTATTAATTGTGCAGTAAAATGGTCTCTGTCAGTGTTTTATTATTATTTATGATGTTTTAGGTTCATTTTACTGCGGCATTAATGTGAAACGTGTTGCATTTTACTGCAGCACATGTTTAAGGCTTAAGTACTTTATAGAGCTGTAGTGTAGTAGAATATAGCATAAAGCTGGATATAATGTTAAAGTACAAATACGTGCAAATTAATATATAATATTAAAAGTGTACTTAAGTATTTAGTCACATTCCACCACTGAACATAAACATGATCATTTTACTTCACACACGGAAACAACTTGTCGTGTGGTAAATCATCAGTACGAGCGTATGCACGTCATATAATATGCGTACAGGTCATATACATGCATATACAGAGCGTACAGTAGACTTACGGCGTACAGGTGAGCGTGGCGGCCTCAGCAGAGTAACATTGACGACAGGCAGATGTGATGTGACGGCAGCGTGGACAGCAGCAGCGTGTGGTCAGTCTCCTTTGGGTGCCCGGGGGGGGGGGCCTGTGCTCTCTTTTCAAGGTTCCCACCCCTCTCAGATGGAAATTTCTTAGGTTTCCCAATGTAACGCAGTGTACTGTACAGCTCACCACTCATGTCTGCTGACTCCTCACCCCACACACACTTCCTCCCATACACTCACAGTATATTGTGAGAGTGGATCTAACCCACAGAGATTTTCTGCAGGTTCATTCAGGAAAAAAAAAAAGGTCTTTTGCAAGTGTTTACATCTGTTGGGCCGCTCCTCCAGTTACGTCAGTAGTGGACATCACTGTTTGTTTTAGGACTAAAAGGTATTGAGATGAGGTTAAGGATTGGTACTTGCATCACCACTAGCAGCGTGTAGTCATACAGTTGTGTTATTATTTGACAAGGTTTCGAACAATCTGCCTCTGACATTTTGCTGCTTCCTCAGTATTTTGTAAGAGCAGAGAGCTCAGTTTGTGGTTCTGAAAAAATGTTACAAATGCCATTCCTTTATGACTATTTCTTGGAGAACAGCTGGTCAGTTCATGCTGCTGGTCAGAGAGGAGTGACCCGGAATAATTCAATGTATAATAATAATTCAGTAATAGAACGGTATGAATAACCGTGTCTCATGTGAGAAGATGTCAGAAGATAATGTTCAATAGCTTTGAGAGGGGGTGGTGTAAACATTTGGAAATCTGTTCAATAGGAAAATATTAGCACCTAATAACTCTGTAAAGACTGGATCTGATCGTTTCTCTCTGGTTGGAATAAATCAGTTTTCTGCGTTTGCCAGGTCAGGGTTAACGTTAGGTGATGTAGTGAGTCTCTGCCATGTTCATTGTGTTGTTTTTTTTTGTCTTGATGAATGGTAAAGGTAAAGGAAGGAGTGTTGATCCCAGGACACGATGCGAGTCCATCCTGGACGTTTTCGGCAAAAAGCTAATTCTGTTTTATTTCTGGCAGATTCGACTCTTCACAGCAGGTGGAACCACTTTGTGCATCTATCAGATCACTTCATTTAGCGTCAAATCAGAATAAATTCATGTATTAACTATGAAATTCATGTATTCATAGTTAATGTGTGTTAAAATAGTTCATGAACTTCATCAATGAGACGACGATTCCCTCGAAATCTTCAGTCTCATCTTAGATACGTAATTTAAGTGCAGATATATAGTTAATGTGAATTAACTTGAACAGCTAACATAATTATTTCACACATTGAAAAACAGTCCTTTATTCATTTTCTATACATTTAAAAAAAAAAGTCTACACTTAGTTTTAACGTAAATAACTATAGTTAGTACGTTTAAAGACTAAATGCAAACTCAATGTATTATTTGAAGGTAATATATAATACACAGTACATATGAGCATTTTCTTTCATTAAGGACATTCTTTCCTTGTATTTAGCGGTGGACTAACGCAGCAGTTGTATCTGTTTTTCTCTGCTTCACTCAGCCGGTTTCTCTGCTGCCGTCGTTCACCGTTCTGTGTCTTGTAACTTGTTCTTTGTAACTTGTTCTTTGTCGTCGTGGATCGTCACGTCCAGGTGTGTTCTCCATTCACCGTGCACCTGCTACTCTCAGAGTTAACACACTTTGAGTTTTAGTGGCAGATCAGAGTTCCTTCAACTCTTGAGTTTCCATTCTCGCGTGTTTCGACATGAGTCATTCAGCCCGAGCTCTGACCATATGTTGTGTTTAATCTGGAGGGAGTAGCTGTGGCGACAGAGTTCGTATTCTCCATTCAGCATTTTACTTCATGATTAGTGAATATTTGACAGAGGTGCTGTAATGAAATGTGACACCTCTGTGACACTCCCTGTTCTTTTTGTTGAAGCAGTACGTGAGCGCGTACATGTTGTAAAAATGATCGCAGCCCTAACCCAACTGCACCTCGGGCTCCACGTGAATGACTAAATATAAGCCCTTCATTGGGATTAGAATGTATAAAATCACTCTTAAACATCGGAAGTAGGATTTTATGGATATATTTTTCCGACATTACAATTCTCAAGATAATTGTAATGCAAAGTCGTGTTTTGTGTTTCAGTTTAACATTTGGGTGAAAATGATCCCTAACTCTAGGTGATGATGTTTTTTCTTCAATTTTGGTTCATTTTGGTCTCATTCTGAGCTGTTTTTAAAAAGCATAAAAACGCTGTATTAACATTCCTACATGGATACCAACGGCATCGACTTCACCTGGAGATGAAATCCTTCGGTGCGTGGAAAACAATCCCTGTATGATCAGCGGATTGTAAAATCAGCTGCGTAACCGTGACTCACTCTTCTGTCATCTCCATGCGTAGAAACTCCGGCGTTCACCGCTCTGCATTTTTGGGGATTACTTGGCGTGGAGTGAAATGAATCACGACTGGGCTTTTTCCTAAATAGACACACTCTTGTAGATGCTATGGGTCCTCTCATGTAGGCCGGTTGTCATGAAAACAAATCCCGTACCGTCGGGTTGCTGGTGAGATCCCCAGGTCACATCTTAGTCAGGGACTCTGTTGAAATTAGTTCCGCATTTGTTTGGATTCTCAGTGATCGATTACAAGCAGCTTGAACTCGTATAAGCAAAGCCACATTTATTGGACAGATCTTCAGTGATATGAGCTCATCCCATGTGAGGTCGCAGTCATTAAGTAATCACATAGGTATGTCTGGACAGATTTCAGTTGCATTCAGTGCTCCTCTGACAAACCAGATGACACCTGTGACTTAAGAACATATGAAGGAAGAGATACGGATTGGATTGTGATTAGCCCATTTAATATGAATATTTCATACGGTCAACATGCAATTCCAGGTTTCGACCCCCAGTTTTAACGAGCTTATTTCCTGAAAAGAATCGGTTTCACATTGGGCTGATGTGGAATCTTTTCTCTCCAGAGCAGCAGCGACATCTGAGCATAAGGTTCTCTGTTTTCAAGACGTTGCCTGAAAACACTTGGGCGTTAGGGATGGGATGTGGTAAGATGAAACAATTTGGCCGATAGCCGTAACAAGTGTTGTTTTCCACTTGTATATTTTCTTTTTGTTATTCATTTATTCCCCCTTTTGTGCCAGGGAAACAAAGAAAACTTTATCATATATATATAATATGTTAACTGTCTGATGAATATCATGAATATCGGCCGCTGCCATCAGTGAAATGACATCTTACATACCGATACCGATATCAGCAAATATCGACCGATACCGATGTTGGGCCGATACAACGGTGCATCCTTATTTAGCATCAATAAAATCTTATCAATTCCCATCCCTTATATGCACCGTGTCCAAGCTTATATTAGGGAAAACCCTGATCCAGTATCTTCAACAGAACGTGCCGCTCTCCTTTATTGAGTATAATTAAATGTAAATGTAATATGAGTGCTTTCACTCATCGTTTCTGGATGTTTAAGATCACACACAGGTTAATGGTGACATTGTGGAGACACCTCAGAACATACTGTTCCTCAAACTAATGACTGACCATTGAGAAAGCAGGAGATGTTGTGCGTTTTGGGAATCCTCCACATCGCCCAATATCCGTGATAAGATGGACACGTGACTAAACGCTTTGACATGTTTGATTTTTCATCTTCCAGCCTGTTGCCTTTTTAAAAGCAATCAGTGATGGAGAAAAAGTGTTTCTTTTTTTCTTCAGAAGCAGCATCTGTAAATGTGATTTTACACCAAAAGTGTAATATTTTACAGATCGGATGTCACAGCGCTCTGCCGTCACAGCAAACAGGGCAAATAAATGCCATTGTTTCATCACAGAGTATGACAAACTCCAGACTTCGTGACCACAACCTGAGTAGTTTTAAACACTGATGTGTTTCATCGAGTTAAATTTAAGACTTTTTAAGACTATTATGAATACAATTTATCCACAAACTGATGATTAACTACTGTGTGTAAAGTCAACATCATCTCCACTTTCAACACTGGATCCGACGTTGTTTCAGTAGTTTGATTCGCTCTGGGTCCGGACTTCAGTGTGAATACAGAATACGCCTCTAATGCCTTTTTACCCAAAGTGCAGCGGCTTCAACTTCATTATTTCAACCAAGCACTAATGCGCTTTTCTATACAGCGTAGGAAGCCAGATCTCAACATTTCACTTGCCCAGATTAGACCAAATTAACGTTAACAGAAACTATTTTAAGGTGAGGGGAGATGACAACAAAGGCCACGTTGATGTTTATTCAGAATTTTAACTTACTGTTGAAGCATTTTTGCTTTTTAGTCGATGTGAAATCAGGATCAGTGCTTCCTCTGGAGACCTTTCTTGTTCAACAAATAATTCAAAATAAAACCTTTTTGTTGTAAAACACGACCAGTGCTGCTTTATTTTGACTTAAAATGCAAAATAAATGTAACAAATAATGTACACTGACATTCTTACAAATGCTGCTTCTCGTCATGTTGTTTGTTGATATTGCACATACGGTGTATGAATAAACGACGGCTTACGTGACATTGTGGTTTAGGAAACTTTGCATCAGTTTGTTTTGGTGCAAACTGCCCATGTTAATACATGGCTCGTTACATAAGAGTCTCGTCACCACTTCTCTTTTTCAGATACTGATCCTCTTTATCTATCTTATACTCATATTTACCTTTACTAAGGCCAGACAACATGCAAATATGAAATAGCACTTAATTAAAATGAAATCAGTTTTAATAAAACACCTGAGTCGATGTCTTTTAGTTGCCGGCGCGTTGCAGCAGGAGCATAGAAACACACTTCTTTTTAAAATTACTTTTAAAGTTTATTCAAAGAAAAAAACCTTCAGGAAAATACATGACTTCCTGTCATACACAGAGAGGACATAAGTTAGAGTAGCATGGCAGAAACAGCAGAGGAAAAACACGTCGCCTCACGTCCAAGCCTGCAGGGAACGTTACTGCAATGTTTCCACGTTGAAGCAGCGCTAAGTGAATACCTGAAATGAACACATGTTCTTTATTGTTTTGTAAGTATGTTATTTCGTGGGGAAGGAGAAATGACACAAAAAATGAAGATATCCAATAAAAACCAGGCTCAAAAAGAATCAAAATAAAGAATTAAAGAACCGAGATGCATACGCTTTTAACATAAATACTGTGATGACATTAGTGTAACAAAACATTGCCTCTGTAAACATTTTCTCCACCTAAGGTGAGCGTAATAAGATTCAACCACCGCAGTCGCATATTTACGTGTACATAGACTTACAGAAACAAGAGAAACTATTGTTAGGTTTCTAGCTTCAAAACTTAAAAATACACAATGCTTCAAGTGACTTTTTTTTTGTTTTTTGTTTTTTTAAAGGATTTCCAAGTAGTGGTTTTCATAACAATAGGTTTACATGTTTTAAATGCTGCCCTCTTGGCACTTTTTCTGATGTCAGTCAACAAGGGACCGTTTTTCCTCATCACTCATCGTCTTTTTTTTTTTTTTAAATTAACAATCTCATTAATAATATCCAGGTTTTAAAGAAGTTCAGTACAGCCACTCCTCAAGGCCTTGATGCTATAAGAGACACACTACTGCACACACACAGACAGACAGACGGACGACACGGCATTGGGACCCAAATGGCTTCTCCGTTTGAGGAGAGGGAACGTTTGTGACGGACAGCGACACTTTTAAATGTCACAACACTGCTCGTAGCGTGGAACTGTTTTCGTCAGGGGGAAAAACACGCTCCAAGGTAAACTTGTTTGCGACTTGACCAAGGCATGTTTGGACATGAAGTCAGAGCACAGATTGGACTCTCCTTTGTTTGACCCCTTTTTTTTTCAGTGAATAATGTGCAATCTGTCAGAGTTGCTGTGGAAACGGAGGAAAATCCAGCGAGGCAGATGGTCTGGTAGGAGATCCCTGCTGCAGTTTGCCGCTCAGTCTTTCACATATACAGATAACTTAAATAACCACTTAGCAGGAACATGGGGAGAACAAATCAGGGAGGGGGGAGAAAAAAAAAGAGATTCCTTCCCGACAAAGTGGGTTTCCGTCTTCAGTTTCTTCACACGCAGCGGAGTGAGGAAAAGTCCTGCTCTGTGTTTTCTTTTAATCACAGTAAGACTAAAGTCCAGAGTCTGAATGTTGAATTGATCAGGTTTGCGTCCTCATTGGATGGGAAAGATTGCTTGGCCAAAGTTAGCAAAGGACACCGGTAAAACCCCCTCAGCTCGGACACGTTTGCTTCCACACAGATAACTCACAGCTGTGGGGAAAAAGATGCAAAACAAATACAGAACAGCCCCGAGGAAAATATCTACACCTGACGTGGAGGCTCCACTGCTGCAGCTTTCAATCATCTTAACTTGAAATTGAACACCTAGGATTGATCACTTGTGACAAGTTACAAAGCAAAAAAAAACATCATCTCATGCCTTGGACCACCACACAGTAATAAGTCTTTCTACATTCTTGACACTTAGTGCATTGCATTCATACTAATGAGAAATGAAATGATCTGAAATAAGGAAAGTCAAGATTGAAAACTCCTTTACTGAAACACACCTGCTGACCACGTGTTAACCTCTCTGCTACTGAAATCCGGGTCATCGATGACACTGAACCCCCCCACACACCGCACACGCACACACACATACCGAACTTTCTCCTTCACCGCTTCATCGTCTTCTCTTTCGTCACGTTATGTCTGACTATTCACAGCAGTTCTTTGAGTCGATGGCTTGGACCACCGAACCCCGAAATGAGTGCAGGTTTGCCATGTTTGGAGAAAAACCATGACTGCTGACACTATCCAGAAGATTAAATGAACATTTATTATACACAGACACCTTTATTTATTCATTTTTTGGACTACACCCACATCACTTTTTTCTTTGACAAACACACCTCGCACTTCTGTGAGTTCAGAGTAAAAGCAAGCAAACTGTGGACTGTGGGTGGATGTGCGTAAATCTTAAAAAACAAGGTAAAAGACATGTTAAACTCCACATAATTACACTTATCTTCAAGGAATATTAATAATAATAGTAATAATTCAAAAAATACTATCTTGAAATCCATCTGCTTCAGCATCTCTTTCTCTTTCACCCTTTTCTTTAAAGCACCTTTCCGAATGACACAATACTTCAATGACGCCTCTGTTAAGTCTCATCAGACAGACTTACAGTAAAACCTTTGTCCTTAACTCCCGCCTTCAGTCCCATCAGCTCCAGGGCTTTCTGGTTTTCACCCCAACAGACAGTCTCGACCTCTAACATACACGTCAGCAGTAATTGGACCAAACAGAAGTACATTTACACACACTACTGTAGCATTAATACAACAGACTCCGACCCCATCAGCCCCATGAATCGCTCATTAAGAGAGAGGCTGCGAGGGCGGGGCAGAGTGGGAAATCTCTGAAAGGAGGCAGACCTGCAGAAGGTAGTAGCAGTAGTCGTCGTAATATTAGTGGTAGCAGTACTACTAGTTTGAACCACAAGCTTACTGGCCAGCCCAAGAGCACAGAAATGATGCAGAGGTACAAAATCTATCCCATCACAATTGTCGAGCACCAAGAAAACAAAGAGGGAAACGAAAGGCTGTTTACTCCCCCTTTTCTTCAATTCACATTTAACTTATTTTCTTTTCAAATGTTAACTAATTTCACTTTTCATTAGAATTTTCCACTTCAGGTTATTTCAAGGGGTGACGACAATGTGACTGCATCACAGCCGGCCCAGAAGCTCAAACGCAGCTCTGCAGAAAAGGTGAAGTCATTGTTGTCGTCTGTTGGTTGTTGGCTCGTTGTCTTTTGTTTGGCTGACAGGACATCGGCGGTGGGTTCTGAGATCCAGTGTTAGCGAGGGTGGAGGACTATGAGGGGGTGGAGTAGGTAGGAGGAGGAGGAGGAGGAGGAAGAGGGCAAGGCGTGGACCTCTACCAGCTGAGCAGGTTGCTTCGGCCCAGAGTCATGAAGTAGACCTGGCTGGAGCCTCCGGACCGAACGGAGGCGAAGAACACCTGAAGACGAGACACGGGCAAACGGAGATATTATTAACGCGTGTAATCAACACAGCACAAAAATGTCAGTTTCCACAACTGTGAAGATTGATAATGACATGGGAACACAGTGGATTGTACACTGAGGGTTAAACATGTTGGATCTCTGCCCGAGTTCCTCCAGAGTCACTTTCGGTTTGTTTAAGCTCTGTCAGCTGTGAAAGTCAAAGTTTCTGGACTGCGTCGGCGTGTTCGTATGAACAGGAAGTAGAATAGTGTAGGTGAAACTTGCCCTCTGTCACTTCTTAGCTGTGCTTGTTCGGGAAATGATGTGAGCTTTTGAGGACGGTAACATGTGGAAATGAGTTCACCTTAAAGAAAAACACCACGGATGCCCCGGCTTCGTCCGTTTTATGGGAATAAGTGAGTTAGTCATTATTGTTGTGAAAAAATACCCTTCCTTGAATTTGACTCCATGACTGCTTTTACTTTTGGGTTCCAGTTACGCTGAAGAAATAACTGAATAGGTGCTTGATTAAATCAGCTAAATTCTACAAGTTAAATTCAAGGCCTTTTTAATGCCTTTATGAATACAATTTCCATATTTTGAAAGTTTTTTAGATCATTGCTGAGGCATTAATAAATGCTCCCTCCAGTGTTGGAGGTCGTTTCTATGGCAGGATCTTACCTTGTCATTTCTTTCACAGAGGAACTTGAGTCTCTGAGCTCTCTTGTGCATGAAGACACCGTCCAGATGACCAGTCTCCACGGAGCGGATCTCTATGGCCTTCTCCCCCCAACCCATGATCTGGTTTGAACGAATGTAGGCTGCAGAGAGAAAAGAATGAAACTCATCATGAAAGAATGAACAAAGATAATCATATCGACAGAAAAACATGCGTGTGTATTTGCTCTACTGCTTCACTTTCAGACTTTAAGGCAATGAATGATTAAAATACTAATGATAATGATACACGTATGTAGAGAAATTGTAATTTTGCCACAACTCACCCACTGAGGTGGGCATCTCGCCCCACTGCAGCACTACGTCCTTGGTGATGCGCCCGTAGGTGTTGACGTACACACCTTCGTCCTCATAGCACACCAGCAGCTCAATGCCATCGGTGTTGGGGAGGATGATGATGGCGTGAGACTGGATATTAGTCTGGATCTAAGGAGAAGCAACACCAGCACAACGTCTTACTGTGTATATCCCTAAATTTCTGACACTGAAAACACAGTCCACATGTCAGAAATGAACAATCTGACTAGTCAAAGTAACACCTACATCAATCTGGATCAAACTAACTATTGAAATCTATAGGGGATTCTAGTTGCAATTTTTATTTTAGAAACTAGACTGTTCCCTTACATATAGTACGTATGTGAGATCATCTATGCATATTCGCTTACATGTGTAGGAAGGTAGATGTCATAAACAGCACCAGAGTCCACATCGACAGCGTGGAAGCCTGAGCATGAGCCGTAGATGACCTTTAACCTCTGTCCTTCCTCCACGGTCAGGTCGACCAGCAGGGGCTTATGCACTAGATCGCCAAACGACTGAAACAAACGGGACAGAAAAACACATGTGTTCATCCAACAGGGACGTGTGCATCAGATCGGTAAATATTTACATGTGCAGAAAATCAATGCTGATAACAGACTGAACAAACAAAACAACTAAAGGAACGTCTGTGAGGCCTGAATTACACACGACGAGCTGACTAATCATCAACTACTACGACTTCCCATCAGTGTATTTGTCTCATGTAACATTGAAGGATACAACCACATGAAGAGACAGACAAACTAACAGGTAATGTTAGCTGCTTGACTCACCTTGAAGGCCATGAACTTGTGATAGGGCTTGGGGGCCCAGGCGTAGACCTCCACTGAATTCTTCAGGGCCAGAACCAAAAACTTAATCCTCTCATATTTCACTGTGGAACAAAAATGAAAAGAAAACGAGTCAGGACGGGATCAGATTGAATTTATAATACAAACTATTTAATACGTTCAATTGCAAGTACAGTACTTGTGCATCACCATAACTTTGAACTAGAGATTGATGCTGAAACTAGCTACAAGCCGGTTCCATTTAATATCTTCACCAAATATGTTGCACAGGAAATCTGAACAGTAACTGACAGAAAACTGTGCAGAAGTGGTCGTTGGACAGAGTTTTTTAAACAATACTTTGTAAGAGGTGTTTAGCAACGCAGATTTTATCTTGGAAAGTCCTGTTACTGCGTTTCCCACGCGTGTTGGCTCCATTTATGCCATCTGTGATTCCAATCAATTCAACAGGAAATAGATTTCATGACTGACAGCTCTATCCATCTAGAGGGGTTTCCAACAGGAAGTGCTGGTGTGGTACTGCCATCACTGAGGACATTCTGAGTTTTAGACAGGACGGCGGAGTTACATGTCCATTCGGATGTCTTTACCAGATTGTTACAAAATCCAGGGCTTTCCTGCCTCGGATTACCAGTGACATGCCTGTCGGGTAAACCGTCACTCACTGTGCATCCTGACGACGCTCGTCACGTTTAACTGGATTTGGCTTCAGATCTGGCCGTGTTGAGGTTTCGGTGCTAAACGTGCATTAATAACGAGGCCGTGTTGCTGTTAGCAAATGTTCAAGATGTCCGGTTTACACATACTGCACTCAAAGGGTAACACAGGACAATCCCTGCTTTTCTCTCTCTTACATTTAAAGATGTAACATTTACTCTGGATTACAAACACACCGACTTGTGTTTGGATGCACTACGTACCAACTTTGTAGTGCACGCAGCCCTCCAGATCTCCTACGGTGGTCCAACCCTGTTTCTTCTCCACTTCTGGGTCATTGTGGAGGATCTTGTTCCTCAGCCAGGACAGGTAGTACACACGCAGCTTGTTCTTCTTACCTGTTAAATAAAGAAATAAAATGCTCAACGGTTAGAGCAGCAGGCAAAAGGTCAGCCACGACAAAGGAAACACCCACCGCTTTTTTGGAAACTTCTGGTACCACCAAGATAAGATGAGCTTTAAGGCAGTAATTTTTCAAATGCACAGACGTCACAAACGTCAAATGAATGTTTTATTTACTGATGCTTATTTAGTAACTCTGATTTGTTTAATAGTTCATAGCTGAGATAATTTTAGAAACATCCTGGTGTTTTTAGTCTCACCTGCACAGTTTGTTGTATTTTCATCCTTGTCCCTTTCTTTTGCTTTATTGTGCAAATAATAAAAAGAAATAAACAAACTTGAGGTGTTTGAATTGGTTTGAACCAAAGACATGTCACAGCCGTGTTCTCGTCAAACAAACTTACTCTCTTTACATTACTGTCGATTTTAGATTTGTCAGTTTTGTTAACGTTGATAACTCAGCCACGCCGATCTGCATATTGTATATTGTACATTGTTCATGGAGATTTCGTTGAAGCCTGCAGCTTTAGTCCAATATGTCTGCACTGAAGACTCATGTACCTTAATAAACACTTAAAGTCAGTGTAGTGTTATATATATATATACTGTATACGTAACCAAACAGGAGAACCTGAAGTAAAGTACAGATGAGAAATCAAACTGTGGATAGTTTTTTCACACCACACAATTTAAGTGTAGTGTGTGTTGTTTTGTGATCAGATCACTAACAATAACATCAGGACTCGACTGATGCGCTAAAACTTTCTATGACGTGCATTTCAAACTTGCCGTTGCCGGCGGCGTTTCCCTCCATCATGAAAACGTCAAGTGTGTGTTACATGTAACACACACACATGACGTGGTCTCGCCCGGCAGATGTTTACGCAACATCCGTTTAGCTCAAAATATGTGTTGTGACACTTGTGACTGCACTGAGTGGGTGCGTTGAGAAAGAGAAGTTAGAACGCAGACGCACTTTCAATCTGAGAGAGTGTGGAACATGTGGTTTTTTGTATAAAAAAAAGACACATTTGGTCAGAGAATGTGTGATTGCAGGTGTGTGTCCATCCATAAGTCAGGAAGAGGAGACCAGACGAAGCCCACTGAATGACTGCACATGTGACAAAGCTGATACACAGAAGTGAAACTGTCATCAAATAGTCTAGCTGCTTTATTAAACCAGAGTTAAGGTCCAAAAGTTACATACGCTTCGACTGAAAACATTCAAGCTCAGTTTTTCGCAGTTCTGAACATTTAATTTCAATATATATTTCCTTTTGTTAGTTCAGTTTGTCCAACTTCTTTATTTGGATGATGTTAAATTTCATAGTAAACACAGAGAGAATTTTTTATTTGATCAGGGGCCGGGTTTTCACAACCATTATAAGGTTCAAGTGCTGCACCCGAGCCCTTGTAATGATAAAATTTAGAAACATAGGGGCGAGTCTCAAATGAATGTGAGGATTTTCACACCTGCGACCTGTAGTCTCTGGTTAAAACAGACTCTGCTTTCAGCCGTGGTGCAGTCCGTCTGGTCAGGAGCGAGTGCGAGTGACTCCTGTACTCAGGTGTGCTGTGCATTCTGGGATACAGCTGGGTTGTGCAGGTAAATGTTAAACTGTTTATTTGTTCTCACATGGTTTGCAGTGATGCATTTTGGTTTGCATGGATTTTTCCCTGTGTAAAAAGAAACCAAACCAAACCAAAAGGAAAACACTCCAAGGTTCAAAAGTTGCCACTGATTCAGGCCTGGAGCAAATAAGCTGCAGGTGTGAAAGTCAATGCGGTGTCTCCTGAAGCGATGGAAACGTGTTTGTACCTGATATAGTGACGAGGACGTTCAGTCCCTCCAGGACGTCCATCTGTTGAAAGCGCCGTCGGTTGATCAGAGGGTAAACTTTTCCCTGACCGCTGCGATCCAGGAGCATCAAACCGCTCTCTGTTCCCACCAACAGGTTCACCCCTGAACACACAGACACACTTAGATCATGACGTACAACGATGGTCGTAGCAGCAAATAAAGAGCAGTGCACTGTGGTTTTATATGAGCTTTACTGCCACCTGGTGGGAGATTGTTATGACTACAACTTGTACAAAAACAGACAGGTAATACAAATGACAATGATAAAAATATATGTCTGTCTAAAGCCAGCAAAGTGTGAATGTGACCAAAGAGGCTAAGCTCTGTTGTTTTAACTCATCGTATGAAGATGACAAGACCTAAATGTCACGGAGTCACTTTCTCCATTCAACCAATATGTCAACTTCCTTATTTCAGCATCGTATTCTGAGAGGAAGGTGCATCAACATTTACGTGGAGTTTTAAGAAATGCTCGTTCACTTGTGTTTAGTCTTTCTGCTTCCCTGACCCTTTAAGACGGAGGAGTGCACTTCCCCTTTAAAATCTCTTTGCGGGTAATTTTTTTTCTGTTGTAATGTTGGTCAGTTCAAAAGAAGGGAATTTATCGACTTCACTAACACATGCATTTAGAGTTTGGCGTCCAGGCTCCGTCCGGGAACATCACTGCCGTAGAGATGTTTTACACGTAGGTATTGAGGAGTGATGAACAAACCCCGTCTTTTTTCCCGAACCCTGAGTCTGTAATAAAGTTTGACCGATTGAAACACAGCAGGTGACTGTGGAAGAAGTTTGTGAACGACAAAAAAACCTGTTTGTTTTCAGAGAGGGAAGTACAAATACTTTGTTATTGCACTTACTCAGGTATTTGTACTTTAATTATTTACTTTTCTGACATTTTACGAGCATTTTAAAACAAATACTTGTACTTTCTGCTCCTTACATATTCAATACAGACACATTACTTTTCGCTTTTTTTAATGCTTCTAAAGGGAATTATTATTTTTATTTTACATTATTGGGTGACTTCCCAACGTCAACGTTATCTGCAGGTGACAAACCTAATGAAAGTGTTGATGTTTCTTATTGGTCTGATTTATTTGTATTTTTTTTAAATCTGAAAAACCATCCTTTCCACTGACACTTCCTCAAATACGTCCTCAAGTACAAAAGACGGCTGTCTGTGTTCCTCAAAACTAAAACCACATTTCCTGTTTTCCTTCATCATTCGCACATCCTCATTTCTGACCAGGTGGAAATGCCCAGATGTTTTATTTGTTTACGGCGGCGCAGCGTCTTGCTAAAAAGCCTTAATTGCTTTGTCCTTACCCCAGAGCGCAGCACACAGGATTTCAGAGTTGAACCTCTTCTTGTATTTGCGGATCTCTGGCGTGTCGCTCTGCGGGCGAGTGTTGACCGGGTTAACGTTCACCACGGAGCCCTTCCGGGACGGGTCGGCCCTCAGCGCCTCCGCCAGCCGGGCGTCGTTCCCGTAGCCTAAAAGGTCAAAGGGAAGGGCTTAGGTAGGACAGTGAAGGAAGTAGAATTTACCGGGCAGGGTGGGGGTCAGTCACACGGGCAGTATTAGAACAGTTAACTGCTCTTCACTTCTGATCATCATGAGTAGAGGAATGACTGGCAAAATCAAGCTGGAAAAGTTGAGTCTGAACCATTATCAGAGGAAATTATTCCATCAGCAGATCATCTCAAATCTTAAAGAGAGACAAGGAAGAGGAAACTTTTACTTGGTTTTCTCTCTGACATTCAGTAAAAGTTTCCGTCTTGTTGCGGCCATGGCATCGGATTGTTCCAGCTGTTTGTGATGAGAAGCACGGCCTCTTATCTCGGCTTGTCTTTACAACCACGTGGAAAGCTTGGCGCTGAATCGAATCAGCTGGCTGCGACCGGTTCATACGTTGTTCACTGAATCTGACTTATCCCACTTTTAAAAAAATGACAAACCAACGTAGCCCACTTCAAAGTGGGTATCATCTAGAAATCATGAGAAAAGCAAATGTGTGCATGTGTTCCTGACTATTTCCATGTAAAAATACCAAAACGTCATGGTTCCAGGTGTTTAAACTGCTGCTTTTCCTGTCAGCCATTTTGATCGTTTTAGACGTTTGGTTGGTCAAACTTTGAGGATCTGACACTTCTTAAAAACCATTCCTCTCGGGCGGAACGGGGACCTGCTGCAACCATTCAGCCTTTCTATCAGGAGTATCAAATCCCAAATTCAGAGGGTTCTGAAACTTCTTCGGGCGTCAGGCTACAGTCTGGAATTTGAACATGTGCTGGAAAACCTAAACTCATCAAATCAGCAGTGAAACGCTGACTCAGCAATCCTGTGGCCGATCAGCATCTGCATCAGGTGAATGACTCAGAAAACCAGAACGATGTGGTCTGCAGGATGGGAAGTCGTCTGAGGGCTGCTGTGATAAAAAGCCTTTGTTTCTAAACTGTGGTCACTAATGAGCGCTGTGTCCTCAGTGGAGGACAACTAACTGGATTTGAACTTCTCAATAAATGCCTTCACACACTCGGTATCTTTAGCACCTGTTTTTGATTTGGTTTCTATGGCTACAGCCCTGACTTTTCAAAAAGCCTCCGAGGCAGAAGCAAAGAGCAAAGTACATTAAGACACGACTTCCCACAAAGTCATTTTCTCTCAAATATTGACATTTCTCTGTTTTGTCATCAGCAGTTTTTGCACAAACGCTGGATTTCCCAAAAAACTGAGTTCTTAGTTCAGCTTCTTACTCAACTTTTACCTCTTTAGTCTCATAAAAGCCCTTCTAGGGACAAATGCCTCCATTTAGCATCCGTTACGAACACTAGTTTTACCTACATACGATCTATCTGTAAATAACAATGAAGAGCAGCTGCTACCGTCATCTCATTTCTTCTTATTTCAGATTCTTACTGAACAGCTAAATAAAGAGCTTTCTGCTGTAAATGTATCTGTTGTTTCTGTCCACGTTTTCAGAAACACAAATTCAAGGAATAAAATTAGAAGAGAGATGTGACTTTCATTCCAAAATCCATAAATGAAAAGGCGCCTTTTCATTTTCGAGAAGACTCAACATTTCTAACGGACTTGATTTTTCACTTCACCTTTGTAAAACAGACATTAAAATAATGTTGACTATATTTTCTGAATGCAGTAAAGTGTGTAGTTCTATTATTACTAAACTAAACTGTGTCTCGTGGCCTATGTGGTGTTTAAAGATGTCCAGCAGCAGCAGCTACATTTTATTTTCTTGTTCTTATTATTAGGAAAAATCATAAGCAAAAGGTAAATCGAGTGCTTTATGAACGTTTCTGAAGTACTACCGCAGCCTTCTGATTGGTGGCTTTAAGGGCAGTGAACAGCTGATTCAAAAAACAGATGCAGTAGAAGGAGAGGAGTTCCAGAAAAGTCCCAGTTGTCCCTCACACCTCTCTCTGATTTGCAAAACCTAAAGGTCCCCGAGGCGCAGATGGAAAGAGGAGTTGAGCGGCGGCCGAATGACGTGACGTACCGACATTGTTGAGGGCGCTGCCGGTGGATGGAGAAACCTGAAGAAGGCGTGGGTCGATGAATGGAGTGAAGGAGGAAGAAGACTTGTGTTTCTGCATGTTGTTACTAGACTGACTCTGCAGAAAAAGGCAAACGATACGAGATTAGGCTTTTTGAGGGATCAACAGCAGCAGAGTGGTTTCGACAAGCGGCGCCGAGCAAAACATTTACGATACAATGCAGCCAAACAAGCAGACAAACTGAAATACTTCACAATGTGTGTCATGCAAACAAAATGGGAATTCAGTCCAAAGGTAAACTTAAAAATACAGGCAGGAAGATGTAGAATGGATGAGGGTAAAACATCTGGAAAGCAAACACAAAAAGGCCGTTGGCGTTTCCAGGAGGAACATACTTGCCACTGTGCTCCTAACTGCCCTGTTTACTCTGATCTTTAGTCTGGGGAATGTGAGACTACGCTGCTGAAAATAGGCAACATCGAGGAATAAAAACAGAGATTTAGATGTTTCAGATGCTTGTAAAACCTTGACTGGCCTCTGAGAACACATCAGCAAAAAAATTTTAAAAACAAAGCTTGTAGCCAAAGCTCTGGTGTGATCATGAATCAAACTCATGGAGGAACGAAGGGAAAAGATTTCACATTGATTTACGTTTTGGTAAATTATCAAAAGTTTCATACTTCTCACAGAGTGTTTTTATTCTAGCTGTTCTTCTAAGGAGCTGAGTGCTTCTTCACCACTGAGCTCGAGTCAACAGAGAAATGAGAAGCTCAATAAAGAAGAAAATACTTGACAGCGCTGATTTTTTTCCCACCAGGGGGCGCCATATCTTTGCCTTGGACATAAATACCACAGACCAGGTGAAAACGTAACGGCCGTTAGTGGCGGCGTCATTATTATTTGGCCGTTACAGAAAATATTTAACTGATTGTGTTTCACTCACTACATTTAATATTCTGAATTTGATGTGAGTCACGTACACATCTCATCTCAGAGAGACGCATTTTTCAAAAGAAAAGCCCACATGATAATTATCATTTACTCATATCATTTTATTTTATCTACTTGTTTAATTATATTGTGATCATTTATCTTGGAGACGAGTGGCTTCAATTATTGAAATATCATTTTATATCGCAAACATCTTTTTGTCTTTTAAGTTTTATTTTGTTTACACTCAAATAAAACACAAATGTTTCAATGGTTTGTGCTTTTACTTTAAAAAAAGATTTTATCATTACAATTATTTTGAATGTTCTTCCTCTAGATTTATCACATTTAACTACAAAGAATAGTTTAAAACCACAAATAACCATCTTTTAAATTGTTTTCATCCTCTCGATGAGAAGAAGATAAACAAATTAAGACCTAAGTCATGAAATCAGAGACTACAGACGTGTTTTTATGACAGTTTCATGTTGTTGTGTCTTTTATAAATGGTTTAAAACTAAAAAATAACCGTCTAACTTCCACTCAGGACCAAAAATCAGCCTTTAAACTTGAAACAAGTAATGAAATGACATTTACTGTGATAATTATTGATATCGACTGATTCTGGACATATCACCCAGCCATAGTCGGAATATTTTCTTTTTCAGAGTGAAAAGGCATAAACCGGAATATTTTGTTCGAGTAAACGTAGTCTGTCTGCAGTTTTCCAGTTTCGACTGCGGTGTTGTAAAGGTGTCTCTGTACGGCCGTACGCGGTGTCCCGTGTCACGGCTGGGGGACATACCTCTATGAGGATGCCGAGCTTGTCCAGCGGGCTCTGGGGGGACATGGTGGAGGGGCTGGCGAGGCTGGAGGAGGAAGGGGAGTTGGATGCAGAGGAAGAGGGGGAGGAATGGTGGCTCTGCTGGATCAGATCTGGGAGGTGGTGGATGCGGCCGGCAAAGCCGTTCCTGTCTGCGTGCTGTGAGGGGTGATGGTGGTGGAGGTGGTGATGATGGTGGGGGCTGGGGGTGTGATGGCCGAGGCCCGACGCTGAGCCGGGGCTCGGGGGGAAGCCTGCTAACAGGATCGCTGTCGGCACTGGACCGGGGCCCGCAGAGGGCCGCTTTTTGTCACCTGCACTCTGGAAGTAGAAAGAGGGGTAGACGACTGTGGGTCTAGATGTGTTTCTGATGAGTTCAGGGGAAGGGAAGGTGTTCGCTAGAGCGAAGGGCAAACTACAGTGACTATTCTACAGGTGAACAGAAAACTCATGTTAGTTTTCAGACACAGATTATAGTCACTACGGAAACAGAGAACGACCGTGGTTCCAATTATTTTTTAATGCCATTATCTCAAGATCATGAATTAATTATGTCATTGAGATGAAGAATGGAGATGAAGCTCGTTTCAGCAGGATATCACGTTCAAGAAAACAAAAGGTAAGACGAAAACCTGAACCGCTAACTTCTAAGAAATTATTATATATCGTCATGAGATAATAATGGAGGACAATAAAATGCCTGGTTCATTTGATCACATCTGATCTCAGGTTTCACATCGCTGTCATGACTGTCTGGACGACCCATAACGGAGCAGTTTGTTTTATAGTGAAAGATGAGATGGTGACCACACGACCTGTGATGGTCTCTGTGATGATATCAACCTAACCCTAATAAAGCTTGTATTATAGAGATTACGAGATAAATAAACGATTATCATGAGAAAACATGCTTTGTCATGTTGAGATAACATGATGAACTCGTGATCTTGGCAACAGAAAATAACTGCAAGCACGGCTGTTCTCCGCTTCCGTAGCTGACAATAACTATAGAATAACTTATAAATATAAATATACTAAATATGATCCTCAAGGGATTAAAAATTTAATGAATAAATAAGTAATAAATCTCCACTATCCTCTTAACTGGTTTATTTGCACTAAATACTGTTATTTTGATGGTTTTCAAGCCATCCTGCTGTATTTTCTGTGCTCTGCTCCTGTTTATCAGCCACGCAAAGTATATATAAAAAACAGAAAATGATCAACACAACAGGTAAACAAAATGGGAAAAGACTTGGGGTATCAGAACAGAACGGGTTAAATTAAATCCAAATATGATGCTATGATTGGTGTGAACGCAGGGCGGTTTGTTTTCGCTTCCAGCCGGTACCTGTCTGACGATCAGCGTGCTGTCTTTGCAGGGTGTGGAGCCTGCATCGTTCTCGCCTTCATCGTGAACAATCATAGTTTTCACCGACTCCGTCTCTCCGTTGCTCAGCCTGGAGGAGCTGCAGAGGAGAGGTCACTTCATTAGTTAGTGCCTGTTGCTTTAAATGCAAATGAGATGCTGCTGGCCACGCCCCTTTGCGGTCAGTGCCATGGATACCATCATGTAGAAACCCTGTCAAATCGTGCCAGGGCGTCAGGGTGGATTCGGTGTATTTCTACGTCAAGTGAGCGCTTTGACAGTTTAATGTTATTACTAGAACCTCCAGAACTCTTTTATAATGGAAAAAGAAACAAAAACCAAATTTTTTTAACAGTATGTCTCCTTTAATGCTGCATGACACCCACCGTAAAACTGGTGAAAAAAAAAAAGGAAGCGGAAGTCCGTCAAGTCAATGACTCAATCTGGCTTTCACCACCTGAGAAATGTTTCAAGGATCAGCCCATTTCTCTCCGCTAAAAATTTGGAAAACGTTATTCACACCTTCATAACCAGTCGCTTGGATTCCCTGCTTTCTGGAATCAGCCAAAAAAAAAAAAAAAAAAATCCCTCTCCCACCGTCATCCAAAACTCTGCTGCAAGAATTTAAAGTCAAGCCAGGAAGTGGGAGTAGCTTCCGTACTCTGGCTACCTGTTGCTTTTAGGATTGACTTTAAGTTATTACTGATTATTATAACATTATTAAACTCTCAAAACATGGTATATGCAAAGACATTGATCTGGTTCTGTTCTTACTGACTCGGTCCATGTTGCAAAGTGTGCGTGAGGTCAGAGGTCAAACTTACACCGCTCTGGAGTCTTCTGGGCCAGAGGTCGACTCCTCGCCTGCTTCCTGGTCCACCTCTTCATCGTCGTCTTCGTCAGTGGTGTCCGACTCTTCGCTGGAGGAGGAGTAATCCGTCACCTTGTTCGGGGGGCGAACGTCGTCCACCGCACGCAGCTCCTTGGCCAGAGCCGTCAGGTCCTGACAGGAAAACACGGGCAAAGGTCATTTTATCTCAAGGTTTCCATTCGTTGTTTCCGCAGGAAGTTTAGTCCACGCTTCAGCCAAGACTCAAGATGTTTTCAGAAGAAGCAGGAAACAGAAAGCTGCAGGAGAGGAAGTGGTTAAACAGGTGCGTCTGCCAATGAGAAGCCAGCGTAAGAGTAGTAAAAATCAAAAGATGTAGATGACAGCGGAACAGCTCATGTGTCTTCAAGCTACTGTATTTAAAGGTTAGTGGATTAATTTGAATGAGTCAACTATCAGAGCTGCAAAGATGAAAAATTATAAAAGTTCAGAAGAAACGGCGGTTTCAGCAGAGAAGGAGCAAGCGATTAGTGCAGAGAACCCTTCAGCCAGTGAGCTCAGTCCAGAGAGAAAACAACCAGCACAATCCAAAAGGAGCCCATTTATGGCCGTTATTTAAAAAACACACACAGCAGAGAGAATTCACACACTCAAACACACACTGTTATTGATCTAGATCTATCCCAGCTAGCGTGCTACTGGCTAGTCAGCATCTAGTCAGCTCTCACCGCCGGTCTGCTCGGCCTGACCAAGTCCCTCCTCTCCTCGGGCTTTTTCCCAGCGTTCTCGGGCCGTTGGAGGGGCGACCCCTCCGATTTGGAAGAGGCTGAAGGAGGTGGAAGGTCAAAAGCTCGGTTACATATTTGGATCCAGCATCCGTTTGTGTATGTGTGTGAGTTTTCTTCATCAAGTTGTATTTAAGGTGGTATTTCATGTACATTTGTTCAACGGCGTTACTAATGAAGACTGAAACTAGCAGTGAAAAAGTTATTTTAACTGAAATAAAAATAAAAACAACAACAACAGTAAAAAAAAAAAAAAAAAACCTAAACAACCTAAATAAAAACTACAACAAGTATAAAATGGCTTTGTTCTCAATATGGAACCTTTAATAAACAATGGTTTTGTGAATCAAGGCAAAATGAGTCAATTCCTATAAATAAAAATTAAACTACTTATGCATTTTTTTTAAATGAACTTAAACTAAACTGAAATCAAAAATAAACTGAACTTTTCAAAACTGTAATAATTCTGCAGAGATGAAGACAGTTTGTTCAACACTGGCTCTTAACGTAACTTTTAAATGTATGTAATTATTAAAAACATGTTTGGGGGTCCTGTATGAACACTTTCACCATATAAAGTGAAGGTGAGAACTAATCTGAATTTGAGTCGTTGCTTTTATTTTTAAATGCATTACAAAGCCAGTTTCTTTCAGGAAAAATAAAAACCATTACTAAGTAGCACAACACAATATGAAATGAAAAAAATGTTCTAGTGAAGAATGTAGTTATTCCAAAAAACGCTCCATGTTTGACTCTTAGTTGCTCGAGCTTTTTGCTTTTTCTGGTTTTTGTCACTGTGATGTTGTCCTGTCATGTCGTCATGTCACTGAGTGTTATGTGCATTATTTACTTATAGTAAATACATTTTTAAAAACGCCAATGTGCTTCACGTAGTTTTGTGAGTCCTCTTCACTAAGGTGTCCACCTGCCCTATGTTTCTGAGTGTGTGTGGACTCACAGCGGGCCCTGAACCGCTCTCCAGAGCCACAGTGAGAACCAGTCTGGGAACTGGAGTTACTGGAGCTGCTGGAGGAACTGGAGCCTCCGCTGCCGGTGTTACTGGTCGGTCTGGGAACCAGTTTCTCCACTCGCTCCCACAGCAGCCGAGGCTCCGCTGCACTGCAGAACCAGCAGAGACCAGAGAGTCAGAGACGTGAACACTGTGGAGGCACCGACTTCTAAAAGGTGTGGTGCTGCACTAAGGCTGGGTACCGAACTCGTTTTATTAACAATATTATGGCAACAGACAACTTCGGGTTGTGGTAACAGCTTTGAGTGTATAAAACTAAAACTAAAGATTTGTACTGTAATGTGTACGATACTTTTCTTTTTGCTAAAATGGAAAATCGGTATAAAAAAAGTATAGTTTAGGAACCAGTATCGGTATCGTTACTGGTATCAACTATTTCTGAACGATGCCCAGCCCTAGGATGCACCCATAAAACTACAATAAGTGATAACATTTAATAAAAACAACAAAACATTGACAAATCCAATTCATGAATGACATTTTTTATGTTTTTAATATTCTTACACATGTCAGTGTCACAACTTAAGCGTTTTAACGCTTGCATGTGACCATTATTTCATTTGTTTCATTCTTGTTTTCTATCTTTTCTATCATTGATTTTATTATTGGTTTAGTGGTCTTATAAAGTACAGTATTCATCGTGTTTTGAAATATGTGGACCCCAGGAAGAACAAGTTTGCGGTGGCTAATATGGACACAAACACATAAATAAATAATACAAATAAATGCGACGCTTTGGTGAAAATAATAACCACGAATAATACATGCTGTATCTTTTCTACATATGTTATACTATTGCTATGCTAGTTCTGTACAGGTTAGATTCTGCAGAAGAAATGTGGAGCAGCAGCTACTTTAAGCTTCAACAGGAAGGAAAAAAGCAATAAAATGTCTTAAAATGTCTTATTTGAGCAACAGGATGAGGGGTTGAATGTTCTTGAAAAGGCAAAGTACAGTAAGAACAGAGGAGGTGTTGTTCAGGAGAGAGAAAAGACAGCACAGCGGGGTTAGAGGAGGGGAGAGATGACAGAAAATCTCATGAGAAGGCTTGTGGTTTGGAAATAGAAAAGTGTGCGGATGAGCAAACAAACACACACACACACAGATACAAAGACGCATCACAAGGTTAGACAGCGAGCACGGTTACATAAACCCTCCCACACAACTCTATGGACAAAGACTACCGCGGCACAGACAGTGATTTCACTCAGTTACACACTGCTCCGAGTGTGTTAGATTTCTCCAAATAAGGCAGATTTGTTTCGAAAGCCTGTGTGAAAGTCTGCCTTTTCTTAGGTTTGGATTCACACGGGTTTTTCTTCCGAAGGCTTTTACAAACTGACACAAACTAATATTCCACCGCTCCGTATATGAATGTAGTGTGAATCTGACAGAGGTCACGTAAACACCAGGCCTTATATATCCACATGTAGACACGTGGGACATGTCAATATTATTCAGGTTTTAGGAGCATTTCTTGGACATGGATACTTTTACTGCAGTTTTGTGACACACGACGTCCTGCCTGTGTTTTGGTCGTCGCCATGTTGGCTCTTTGGAGTCAGAAGTGACCGTATTTGGACAAAGTGGGCGGAGCTGGGTCAGAGCCAGGGGTCATGTGACGCTCTTGTTAGTGTAAACCCATTAACCGCAACTACAGTCGAGGTGTCTGTCGAGAACTCACCTGTCAATACAAATCTCCTATTTGCCATAAAATGTTACTACTGAAGCAATAATTTACAGATGATTCAGCGGAACACTTATAAGAGGATCCAAATAAAATCGATGAGACTAGAATGACTCCTGGAAAAAGTTTTAAATTCATACTGTATTCATTCATAACTCAAGCCATGTCATACAGTACTTCACATACTCCACGCCCATTTCTGTATATGGAGTCCATTACTATTACATCTGGTATTTTCTTCTTGTGATTAATGATGCAGCGCTTGCATGTGCGAATACATTTCCAAACCACTGAACTGATTAAACAGAGGACAGAGGAGTGAGAGAAACAGGAGGGATACAGAAAGTAAAGATGTGTCTGAGTTGCACAAAGTTGAGAAAGTTTACCTGGCAGCGCTGCGGTGTCCTGTGTGGCCGCTGTGTGAGGCGTTGCCATGGTGATGAGGCGAATCTCGCCTCGACAACACCGGCGACCTGGATGTAGTCCTGACAGGAACCTTTTCATGATAAAGACAGGGACCAGCTCACACATACACACTCTGCGTGCATGAATGTGTGTAATAGTACAGCGGATACACAGAACACACAAAACATACTGCGTCTATTAAACCCTCGGTAACGGCCTGTAATTTACAACGGCTGATATTATGACCTGAAGAAGAAGAAACTTACAGAGACATTTAAAGTCAGCAGACATGATGACCAAACCAGATACAAGCAAAAAGTCTGACGTGACAGAAAGAAAAAAGAATAACTGAGCGATTCTGTTAAAAAAGAACAGCAACACCCACCGATAAACGCTCATTCCAACTCAACTAAGACCTTCCACTTCATGTCGGGGATTTTACTGAACACATTTAAGGAAAAATGTCGATTATGTTCATGGGAACTTGTAAAATCCTAAAGCTCTGCTCGATTCGGAACTTTTCAGGTTCGGCCCTGGTATGTGTCTCCAAAGCCTCAACAATTTGTTAAAATTTTCACTGGATTGGGTTGAAATTTTCTGAACATTCAAGAAGCCTTAAGGACAATTTGCAACATGTACTGATACGAACAGTTGTTGTTGCTGAATTCAATGTAATAATAAATAAATAAATAAATAAATAAAAAAAAAAAATTGAAAATTAGAAGGTCCAGTGTGTAAGATTTAGAGGGATTTAGGAGGATCCAATTGCAGAAATTCTTCTTCTTCTTCTTCTTCTTTCTGTTTTATAGTAGGTGGTGTCCAGGTGCATTACTGTCACCTACTATGTTTAAATGTGGATCAGAGTTAAAATCCCATATTGGGCTTGATTTTTATTAGGCTCAGGGAATTTGCTAGTTAGAAGTTTGCATGAATACATTTTGCACATTATCCTCAGCATTTGTTGGATGTTTAGAGCATATTTCAACCAAATCCAGTGAAAAGTAAACAACTGATGAGACTTAGAATACACATACTAACGATGAAATTTAGCTCAGAGGGTCCAAACTTCAGAACTAGAGAGGTATTTGGAGAGCTTTTAGATTTTGGAACTGGGAACTGTTCTGAATACGACCCTACTATTATTTAACAACAAGCTAAAACCTTTAATGATATCTGTCACTTCTTTACTGACTTTTTAACGCTTTTCGATCACTATGTGACATCTGCAGCCCCCCGTGTCCTTGCACAGCACATTCTGACGACAACCAAAGCACTCGGTACTGAAACCCATCACCCATCAACCCCCCCCCCCAGGCAGCACCACCGTGAAAGATCCAGTAAGCATGAGCTGGACCAGTGGCCTGTTCTCTCCCAGTCACTTGTAAATACAGCAGAACAATGGGCAGCATCCAAAGCCATGCAGAGCGTCACTCAGCTCAGACGCTGCAGCCGAAATAATGTAGGCATGGATAACAAACAGCCGTTAATGTGCGTTTTCAGTTAAGACCAGGGTTAACGTGGGAAAACGTAACTTCTGTTAATGAAAGGTCAGTCATTACGAACGTTGACTTCATATGACAAGTCTTGTGACGTCTTTCATCGCTGATGTTTGTGGATAAGTTGCTTTTCAACAGGGCTGTGGGTGTAACATACCAGAGGGTTTGTGGACTAAATTTATATCAGCTTTACATTTCAGACTCTGCCTACATTTGTGGCTAACGGCCGTATACTGCAGCTTCCTCTCTTTCCTATACTTAACGTATCTTCCAGAGGGACTGTTCATTTTAGGTCAGCAAAACGGTTATTTAAAAAAACCTAAATACTTTCCCGCTTCGCTTATTTTTCTCTCCTTCTGCAGTTATTTTTATGTCTGTAATTCCATGGCGTCTGTTAAAGGCTAAACTCATCCGGTGAAGAAAAAGCAACACATGACTGAGAGGCAGGCTGTCTCAACAAGCCCCGGTGTTCATACACTACATGGCCAAAAGGATGAGCACAGCTTTAAAAAAAAAAAAAAAGAAAACTAGCTGCTATCGAAGTCTCCTCATTTGTGGTTGTTCCTTTTCAGCAGATTTTGAACCTGGCTTCGGGGATTTGTTCCCATTCAGCCACAAAAGCTGATGATCAAGTCTGACTCCCAGCCGGCGTTCCGGTTCATCCCAGAGGTGTTGGATGGGGTCGAGGCTCTGAGCAGATCAGCACAGCTTACACACACCGAACTGAGAAAAACATTTTTATCCGGTTTTTGGTAACTTGACTTGATCGTTGTGCATTCAACCGCCTTCATGTACAACTATTAAATACTGGAATGAGTCTGGCTTAAGAATAAACGGAAGAAAAGACGTGGAACCGTTCAGTTATTCCACGGTGAGAATTATTACAGTTATAAAAAAAAACCTGGATCGTTTGAGCAGAAACACATTTGCCAAATTTGAGCTCATTTTCTTCATCCACTGACATCCTCAAACGGGACCATTTTTACCAAACTGGAGGCGTATGGTTGTCCTTACATGCGGCAGATTCATGTCATTTAAATAAAAGTTATGGACCTAAACCATAAAAAACAGCCGCACACCGAAGCCACAGAAAGTGAATGCACAGACATACTTTTGGCCATACAGCGTAGATACAGCAGGGTTTTCTTCTTTGCGATTCAGAGCACACGGAAGGGAAGTGAACTTCCTCTTTCTCATGATATTCTCTGGGATTCAGAGCGGATCGCATTCCCTCAGGAAGTCACTGGATCTTGTTTTTGTGGGAAAAAGGGGATTTGAAGCTGTGAAGCAACCTGCACGTTTTAAAAACTCCTAGATAGTATTCCAGATTAACTCACCTCACAGTTCATGTCATGGATTTTATTGTAGGACAAAAAAAACACCAACGTGAACATGAACACTTCTATTAAATTTACCTAAAGTTATCCTCCAAATATCTTTTAGAAGTTTGGTCCCCTGAGCTAAACGGCATCATTAGTTTGTGTAATCTAAGCCTCACCAATTGTTTGTTTTTCACAGGATTGGGTTGAAAGTTGTACTGAACATTCAAGAAACCGTTGAAGAAACAGTTGAACTCAACCTAATGAACATAACTAATGTGTTACTCAAAAAATCTGACACCTCCACTAGTTTTCAGTTTCTTACAAGCAAACTCTGATTTCGTGTAGTATTAATATAGTTCTATCGTGTCTATTAGTCCATATATTAGGGATCGTGTTTCAGTTTATGTTCCAGCCAGATCTCTCAGGTCCTGCACTGTTTTTTTTTCTTTTAAATGCTCTTTAAATATGCTGTAAATGTGGAAAACACTGCCTCTGGATATTAAATATTAGAATTTGGCTTTTCATTTGGTGTAATATTTTAGCTTTTTTTCATTTAAATCAATTACATTTTAAAAATACATTTGATTTAGTTTAGATTTTTATAATAATTTCTAGTGTTGTTGAATCTTATATTAGTCAACCGTTGCTGTTTGAATGTTATGTGAACGACTGTGACATGTTTGTATGAAAGGTGCTTTAAACGTAAAGTTGAGCCGAGTTTAGTTATTTGTTTCTGCATAAAAAATATAAATATAGCTTCAGAGCTCGACATTATTTATGGGACAGACTGGTTGTAATGTTACATTCATCCTCAGGTATTTGGACTTCAAGGCTCTCCTTCGCTGTGTGACGATGTTTTTCATTGAGTTCAAGATATTTGCGACTATTTAAATGAATACATAGAGCTGATTATAGGGTTGTTTTGGATGCTCAGTACACATTTCATTCTAGTGAAAAAATATGAAATTTAGCTCCAAGGGCTAAACTTAAAAAAAAGTGTTTAGAGTTGAGTTTTAAGATTTTGCTGGGTCCAATAAACTTAAAAGAAGTTTTGGCTTTTTTCAAGAATATCCATGACATGAAGTGAGAAAAGTGGTGAATTCTGGGTGAGTTGTCTTTTAATGAATTAATTTGGATTTAATTTAATCGTCTCTAATTCCCCAGTGAACACAGACTTGTTGAATTAATCAGGCAGAGGGAAGTAATGAATTCAGTAGTTTGGGATAATGATGATTCGGTCTCCTGGGTCTAACCTCTACCGCACTACGCCAGGGCTCCGTCTTCCTGTTCTTACCCTGGGCGGGAGCTCCTCTGAAGGGGCCGGTTCGTGGGGCAGGGGCCTAGGATGGGGGTGGGGTTGTGGGTCAGTGCGTGCAGGCGTAGATGATGAGGAGCATGGTGATGAAGATGGAGGGTGATGGTGCTGGTGGTGGGGTTCCTGGCTGCTGCGGAGGTGCAGGTTTTCAAAGCTAGGGGCGAGCGGCTCGCTGAAGGAGTGCGAGCGCGACACAGCGGGCGGAGTGGAAGACGAGGACGAGGATGAGGCCACGCTGCAGCTGCTCTTTAAAGCAGCCAGATGTGAACGGACCTTCCAGATGACAAAAACAAAACACATTCAAGGAGCGGGGGTCAGTCTGCATGCAGGGCGTCCTCAGAGCTTTGTCAGACTGGAGCCACACAGGACTAACAGGCACGTTTTTGAGGAACCACCTTAAAGGAATAGTTTGACATTTATTGAATAACCCTAATTTGCTTTGATGCCAAGAGTTAGATGATGATGACTCTCATGTCTGAGTGTTAAAGACGCTATAATCCTCCATATATTATCAACGCATATTCCAAAATGATACCAAATTTGATTTGAAATCGGGCCTTAGTCTGAAGGTAGCATTTTCTTGTTGTGAAATGTGGGTTTCGCTGGTGCTATTCAGGTTTTAGCAGCATTCTTTTGACATTTATACGACGCATTCAGAATGTGTGTCTAAGTTGAGGTTTTCACTGTAGTTTGTGCCACACAGACCTCTTGTCGGTTCACAGTCAGCTCTGTGTGTTGGACACAAACCAACTAACCAGCGATGTTTCAGGCTGGAGAAGAAATGCACGACCGAAAGAGAAGCCCAGACTTCTGGTCGGAAGCAGAAACACACCAACTTGAAAACATTATGAAAATTTTTTTTTTTTTAAATACACCAGTTCGAGATGGCGGTTGAAGGAATGAAAGAGGGAGGCTGTGTTTGCAAGTCCAACTGTTTTGACACAAAGAGCAAAAGCAGCTCCAGCGTTCCACTTTTCCATATTGTGATTTGATTGATTTATTGATGTGATAAACAGCATGTTACTGCATTGTTAATCAGAGTACGCACGGCTGCATGTAAACGGCAATATTAGTGGAATATTCTTTTTTTTTTCTTAGCCATGTAAACATAGTCAATCATATCTTTACACTAAAAACACTAACACTGAAACAAAATGAAGATCTGCAACAGTTAATTGATGAGTATGATTACGTCTGTGTTGGAAAACATTCACTGTCGTTAACTGAGGCCTATTGTGGTCGACTGAGAACACTTACACGTAATTTCCTTTATTTTTTTCCTCATACTCAACATTAATGACACGACATGAGAGTGGACTCAATCTATTCACGAAGCACCAGAGCAAATGGCTAAACTCCCTTAAACAACCTTTTCCTTTAACACAGGGCAGTTCTTCAAAAAAACACACCTTAAATGAAGCCTCTTGTAATGAACCTTAATGCAGTGATTCTCACTCTTGGCACCGACTCATTTTGAAGGAGGTATGTTGACTGGAATCAAAAACAAACTAGATTAGAAAAGCATCGGAGCCCCAAAGTGAGAACCACTGCCTTTAGGATAAGAGGTGTCACTCAAACATGCAGCATCAGATGCTTTTGGCTTCAGTGTTTCACGTCTGAGAGGTGTCGTTTCTAGTCTCAACAAAGCTCATAATTGAGTTTTTTTAGAGCACATGGAGGGAGAAGAAACACTTTTACAAAAGTACTAACACTTTGTACCTTTTGTCACTGAGGCTGCAGATGGTTTTGTTCTTACAGCTTTTTCTTTTGTCACATCTTTAATGGCTGATGGACAAAAAGGAGGAGCCCGAGCAGCAAAAGGTATCATGTCGTACTTTTGATTTTTGAGACAGTGGAAGATAATATTTCAACAAGACAAAAATGACAACATAAAAAGCACAGGCAGCGAATGGAGATGAATCCCGAGACCGATACGTGTGAGAGACTGTGATCGTTTTAATCATCTTTAGATAATTAGATGTTTTATTCTCAAAATAAATGACTTGAAGACTTTTAAGACCTTTTCTATAAAATATGAGAATAGGAAAAACACAGAAAATGTGACTACTTTCGATTTCACAAAGTAAAAAAGTGGATATAACACATGAAACACTGCTGCAGGTTGTAACTGTAACCTTGTATTGCATAAAGTGTTTTAACATTAAAGAATAAAGAGGAATTCGTCATCGTTCGATGACAAAGTGGCTTAAATAAATCCTAAAAAAGGGAACTACATTGTTGTGCAGATTCTTCTTCGATACTAACACTTTCCCAGCAATCTGTAAATCTTTACATTTGTATTACTCTTGATTAGGGCGACTAATGTGTCGGGTATTTTCTCGATTAACTGATTAAATTAAATCTAATATCAGAAAATGGTGAAAAAGTGTTTCTCAAAGCCCAGGATGACGTCCTCAAATGTTTGAGTTGCAACCAAAAGATATCAAGGTTACTGTCACAGAGGAATAAAGAAAGCGGAGAATATTCACATTTAACAACCTGGAATCGAGAATTCTGTTTTGTTTTCCTCCTTAAAACATTACTCAAACTGATTATGCATCCATTTTCTGTAACCAATTAATCCTCTGTAGTTATTTATTAACTTAACAGCCGCCACTAATAGATTAATTGTGCAGCTCTACTCTTAATATTTTGAATTTAAACTTTTACTTAGGAGTGTCCCCGTATATGTTCGCCTTTTTCTTACTTTCGGTTCCCTGTCTGGGTTTATTCACTTCAGCGCTGACACTTCACGTTACTGCCGTCACCGAGTCTCACCACATTTAGGCCTCAGGAAACCTCAGCCTCAGCATCAGCACCAAGGCATGGAGACGAAACATCTCAACGAGGCACGGACAGAGGCCGGCATGCAAACACACATGTAAGCAGCGCTAATATACAAGTCAAACAACATGCACACAGCCATAATGTCCTCCAGGCAACATTAGTTTGTTTTATACCGCTGTCTTTAACCGTCACAGATCAGTTAAAGCTCATATGATGTTTCTGAAGCATAGGTGTAACATTTTGTTGAAATGCATAACGTGAGCTTTGGACTTTGGGTTTAGCAGCATAAGATCAGGTTTTACTCCAAGTCTTAGCAGAGAACTCTAACTTTCTGCACTTTGAATATTAAACTAGTTCAGACGGCAGCTTTCATTTTTATGTAATTGGCTCTAATCAGAAACTCCCAAAGTGACAGTCAGTACCCAATGAGGTGTGTATGAAAACACAAAAACACAACAGCATATCTTGCAGCCCATGGCGGAATAATCCACTTTAAACATTACGGCAAAAAAACGCCCCCGCCTCTGGTTTACCTGGTTACAGCATCATTTTTCTATAATTTAATCCGTGTGACATATTTAAAAACACATTGACTTCCGTAACCGTGATTATTCATGCTTAGTGGGTACAATCCTATGCCAGAATGATGACTAATACGTTGTGAGTCACCCTGCTGAAAATCTGGGCGCCCATGAATTATGGATGTTTTTAATCACCAGCACACAATAGTGAGGTACAGTATGACAAAACCTCAACACACTAACAGACACACAGTGTCACGTTCACACAAACGCACACATAATAGTGAAAAAATTACAGCTTTGGTGAAAGCACTTTTGTTTGTCTTGACGAGGAGGAGGACAACCTGTCGATCAAAGTGTTAATCATATGAGAAAAGTATGTAGTCAGGGATGGGATCATTTCTTTTTCCACAAAGATTCATAAAAAGGGAGATTTCGTTTAGGAAAAAAAAATGTACTTTTGTCATAAACCACCCACTGGCTTTGTGCTCTCATAAAAAAAAAAAAAACTCTTCTGTATTCTGTTAATTTGAACATAAAGCTCTTTCATAATGTGTGGTTAAAAACAAGTGAACTGAAATAGAATAGATGACAAGTGAACGCCGCACGAGTCTAAAGAAGTTTTAAAAAAAGAAGCAAAAAGTTTCCAGAAGAAAGATCATGAAGGACTGACCTGTTAACACATTTCAGGAGAGAGAAGAGCAGCGCAAATAGTGAACACATCCACTTAAGATCAGAGATATAAACCACTTAATGCTGCTTTCAGGCAACAAGACAGGAGCAAAGACTAACTTCTAATCACCTGAAAGAGAAGGTCTTAATTAGATACGATGATTAGACAAAGGCAAATACACAAAGGTAGCATCTGGAGTCGGTGGGCGTGGGCGGTGCTGCCAAAACAAGAGTTACTTTTCAAATTTCTTTCTTTTATCATTTTCTACAATGGTAAATACAGCAGCATGAATGTAATCCCCATTAGCACTGCCTGTCCTGGAGAGAAATAAACTCTGTACTGTGGCAGCGTGAGGCTAACCTGCAAACAGAACCGGATGGGACTTTTGGTTTGAAAAATTCTACAAAGATTTTAAAAAAGCGTTTGTATTTGTGATGCCTCAAATTTGATTTCTATAGATGCATGCATGTCAGGTTTCAACGTCAACCCCAGAACAGAACAGACTGACGGAGTTTGGGTGTGGAAATCTCCCACTGAGGCTCAGAAGCTCTGATAAAGATGCGACGAGCTGAGCAGACCTGCAGTTTCAGTAAGACTTATTAATGATCTTTTAATCTTAAGTTGATCACATGCTTAATTTGATGGACACTAGTGCTAGTGCTCATACCTCGATCTGCCCGTTTAACTTTAACACAGCTTAAACTTGCAAGAAAGAAAAGGTACCAGAGGAAGAAATGGCCCATTCGGCACCAACTCAAAATGCTGCCTCGGAGCAGAAGCTTTTAATGTAAACAGCTCAGAGGAAGACTTTAAAGTCAGTGTGGCTACCTGTGGTTCCACGGGCCGGTGCATGGCAGGCGCATCAGACGATGAGTTCCCGTTGGGGTAGGAGGACTCAGAGCGTGGCGGCACCGGAGGCTGCTGTGGTTTGGTCTGAGCCGACTGAGGAGAACCCTGGATGTTCTTGCGGTACCGCTCATCAGCCTGAGGACACAGCCACACACATAGACATTAGTATTAGTAATGGGACAACACTGTGAGGGCGTAAAGAGGAGGGTAAGTGGACATAAGCTATTAGACACTACGGTTTGTTAGTCAGAAAGTCATCTGCTGATACAAGCACAGCAGCAGGAACAACAAAGCACCTCCTCAAGGGCAGCCGTGTTATGTTGCCACAGTATTCCCACATCCCTGCTAGTAGGACGACTACAACCACAAAGAGTGTCATGCATTTTTCATGTGGAGGGGAAAACACTCAGAGAGGTTAGGACGCACACAGAGGTCCAGGACACCGACTTACAGAACCTACAAGAACAGCAGTCAGAAGATCAAACAGGCTGCAAATAAACCAGGTTATATTTGAAGGTAAACCCTGAAAATGAGCCCTCATTGCAGCATTTCTAAAAGATCTGTCTGTAAACTGTGAGTCATGTGTAATAACTCCAAGTCCACCTTAAATTTATGACCTACAAGTCTTATTTTTTAACAAGTAACCTATCTAATTGTCAGAATCAGCTGGGAGAACGCATTTATTATAATTATTGACAGGAATGACAATCAAATCTGCACAGAATCACCCTTTAAATACATCTAACACACTTAGTTTTGCTGAAACCAGTGACACATTTTCAGCTTCAGTGCTTCCGCAAACATGGCTTCCAATTTCCAAGCACTTCAAATTTCAAATCCCGTCCTGCAAAAAAAAAAAAAAAAAAAAAAAAAAAAAAAACTAATTTTTTTTTGGGCAGCTCTTGCATCGCCACGTGTGGAAAAACCTGCTGCGCTCGAGCAGTTCTACACAAACCGGGACGAGCCACATGTGACCAGCTTCTGGAGAACCTGAATCTGCTTTCTGTCTCCCTCTGTTTCCTCCCCCACCAGGTGCTAAATGGCAACAGCAGGACGTCAGAAAGAGAGACAGGAAGTTACACCGAGGACTAATGAGGTGGTTCGGTGTTATCAGAGCTATTACATTAATACGGTGGCAAAGACAACAGTGAGACTAATTAGAAGAGCAAGCGTGTTATGGAATCAGATCGGTGCCAACATAATTAAAATGTAGCATATCAAACAAAAGTAATAGTTTGAGGGAGAACAAACTCAGTGAAACAAAAGTAAAACATAATTGCAAATACATCACTTGGGTAATTATGAGAACTACTGTTCTTTTACGTTTTTAATGACATCTTTTTGTTTACAGTTCACTCAGCTTCTTTCTCACTGATCAGACTTCTGATCTGTCTGACTTTTTCTTTGAGCTTTGTGTGCGTTTCTTTTTTTTTTTCTTTTCCGTTTCATCATATAAGGTTTTTTGACATGCCTGCTGTGAAATGTCTTAATTAGCCAGAAATATAACAGATGGAGAAGATTTTTTTTCTCCATCTTCAAAAACTTCAACTTTAAAAATGTCAACAAGTTAAACAATCCTTAAATCTTTTAAGGTCAACAGCAAAAAAGCTGTATCAGCCACCGACCCGTTTTGTTCTGCAAAAGCCTTGTTTCGGTCCCTCCTGGAAACTTGTCTGGTCTCCTGACGTTACCCCCAAATGAGGAAAACACGCACAGAAGGAACATATTTATTCGAGCCAGAGAGAAACAATTGGATTGAGTCTTCAAATGGTTATTAGATGGTAATATTTCCCTATTGGATTAACCGATGGGTTTACAGCGCCCATCTCAAACTGATTGAAAAATCCATCTGATGGGACCGTTCTCTTTAATTGAGGTGGTTACACGAGGCATTTTCATTCTTATTAGGTTATTACTCCAACTGTTAGTGGAACATCCACTTAGATGCAGCTGGTGAAGGCAAAAGTCTGATCAGTGAGAACGAAGCAGAGGGAACTGTAAAGAAAAAGAACATGCTATCAAACAATATACTTTTGAGATGACTTTTTTTTGCCGCAGTGAATTTTATTCTTATTTTTGTTTGATGTTTAAGAAATTCTGTTTGATTATTTTGGCACTGATTCCTCACAGTGGAGTTGAGCAGCTGTTCAGGTGAGTTTGTCACAGTTTGTCTTCATCCAAAGTGGTTCACATACTAACTAAGGTACAGCGGGTCGACTAGTCAGACTCACGACTTTAGAAAGAGAAATAAGGACATTCTAGTCTCATCTACAAAGCGTATCCCATCCCACAGCAGCAGCTACATGTAGCCATTACCATGTACAGACAGCACACCCAAAGCAGGGGGGTGAGTACACACAAGCGAGGGAAGCGGCTGCAGGGTTCACCTCTCTGATTGGCTCAGAGTCAGGGGCCGGGCCTTGGAGCTCAGCGACAGGTAACCTGGTGTCTGCAGTTTTCTCCAGACTGTGATTCTGACCAGACCGAGTCCGTTCAGAGTCAGTGTTCTGCGGCGGTTTCGCTGGATCCACTTCGGGACTCTGCGGGGGCTTCACCCTGTCAGGCTCCAGGTTCTGTGTGGGTTTGGTGCTCGGCTGCTGGCCTGTTTTGTTACTGTTCAGGTTTGGGTTTTGCTGGAGGGACAGCAGGTATGCCTGCTCCTGCTGTAGCTGTCTCTGGAGCTTCTGGGCTTGTCGCTGCTCCTCCAGCTCCCGCCATTTATACTCCTGAGTACAGGGAAGGTCAAACTGACTTTGTTGCTGCAGGTTGTTGCAGGTTTTTAACCACATGGAAAGTCATTTTATGACCTTTTTTTTTTAAAAAGTTAGCACTAGTCAGATTATCCAAGTATCATGAAAAATCTTCACAGCAGAAAATAATTATTTGTAATGATACACTACCAGTCAAAACACATCAGTCATTTATAAAAAGGAGAGTGAGAAGCTGTCAACGAGGGTAAAAAGTTTACTAAAAAACAATGTCAAAGTTTGGGATATGACAACTGCTTGAATTCAGGGGTCACACAATGGGTTAATGGGCTTTTTAAAACCCTACTAGTATAACCCTGGACCTCTGGTGATTTAGAAATTAACCCCCCCCCCCAGTCTGTCTTTTGTGCAGCACATTTGCACAGGAGAAGCGATGTCTTAGTTTTACGAGAATTTACCGACATCATCCCCCTGATCCAATGTCAAGGCATGCTACTAATCTGCTACTAAGATAAGTGCTGAGCCTCTTGAAAATTGAAAAATGTTCCTTACTGCAAACTGCCATGGATGTCATTCATCTGATCAGCTTTCAAATTTTCACACTTCTGAAGGATTTGAACTCGCCGTTTCTGTGAATGTGTCTCCGTGCTATGTCGCGACACGAGCCTCCCGAATTTGCACCCAAAACGCTTTTAAAACGTTTTATAAAATGTATAATCGCTAGGGCAGTCTAGAAATACATTGCAAATGGCCCCAAATCACAGAGATGTCGATTCACAAAGGACTAATATTATCACAGGACCTCCGAGTTTGTTGGAATACGGTAGGTAAATTGCTGTGAACTTTTTACTTTGCAAATCTCAGACACAGCAGATTCACACGGGATCAAGACGACCTCCACAATTATTACAAATAACCTGAGGTCCCCTGGTAGTACTAGTCCTGTGGGAATTGGGCTTATGACTCTTCAACAACTCCAGATACCCGTTGCATCATTTCTATTCAGCACCTTTAGTGTCTCTTTCAACTTGGTATGCATGAACGTAAACCACATGCAAGATAAAACGGTCTTCCTGCTGTAAAGTGTGAGTACCAGGGGTGTAGTGGTACACGGAGGTCACGGTTCACGCCTCAGTTTGGACATCACTGCAGCAAGAAACTCTTAAACTAAACTAAAAGAAACTTGTGCATACTATGTGAACCGTAAACTGTAAAAAAACAAAAAACAAACATTGCTTCTGTATTATGTTATCAGCCTTTGCCCATAGGCTACACACAGCGAACCATAAAGTCCATACTGTCACGGTTCAGAATGAATACACGTACCATTACACCCCTGGTGAGTACTAATATTGTTTCACATTAGTGCTCAGTTTCCAAAGCACAGTATGCGATGTTGTCAGGTTTAAACTGGAGCTGGAACACAATTCTTTAAGCAACTGCAAGCTCTGATAATGTGCCATGTGTCCAGCTGCATGTCTGTAAGAGCAGCTGACTTCTAAAACAGTAATGATTTTAATAAGTTTTGATAACTGTGCCAATTTCCACAAGCTGCACCCTGTACAGCAACAAGTTCTTACCGCAAAAGTATTAAATGCAGTCTCTTAAATCAGATAAAAGCAAATGTTGTAACATTTCAGATGAGCTTTAGCAGTGCCAAGTCATGAAGTAGAGGAAACTTTTTTCATCGTGACGTTTATGAATGGTGACACAGAGGGCAGCCAATAATGATGATGTGAAGTGAGGACGTGAGTGTTCACATCCTCGTATTATCAGAGTATCCTCTGTAACCCTCAGAGGAGCAGAATTCCTTAAAAAAAGATAACAAAAAAATATATTTTTTAAAAAAACATCAAGTCATACAAATCCTATACAAAATCAGAGTCCAAACACCTGGAAGAAAAACAAGGGAAACCCTCTCTTCCTGCTCTACAGTTAGTTTCCTGGTGACATCAGCACTAAAGGCTCTGTAAACATCCCGACGTATCCGGAAAAGAAATACATTTTGACCACAAGTGTTAACAGCTCCCTTCAGGTCTGCAAAAGTCACGAGCTGGTGCCAAGAACTTAGTTCAGTTCGGTTCAGAAGGAAAAGAGAATAAGGAAAGTTTGTGTAACGGGGGAATAATGAGCACCTACATTACAACATTTAACAACCTGTGAGATGTGGAAACTAAAAAGCACCTGGGACACGGAAACTGATGGAAATAATATTAAGGAAATCCTATACGTATCGTGGAAGGGCAAAAATAAATGTGATACTGTTTGAGGGAGATTTTTTTCAAATAAACATCAATATGGCTTGTGTCCACATTCTTTTAAATTGATCCTAATAAGGTGAGAGCATATGCGACAGGCGTCTTTTTCGGGCAATCAATCAGATGGGAATAGACTCGTCACCATGGTAACGAGGAAAAGGGAAGATGGAAAATGGCTGTATCCATCTAGTCTTCTGGAGGAGTATCATACTACTCCCTTGGTTACCCTAAACGAGGCCTGGAACATCTAACTGCAGCTGCTGGACGAGGCAATGACATTCAACTTATTGTCGTCATCAAGGAATCATGTCATGCATCCTTATCCTTGTTGCTCTATGGCTGTCACATCGTCAGTGTTGTGTTGTAATAACACTGGAATTTCTATGTAACCATTAACCATTCTAACCATTATTTAATTTTCTATACCACGGAGAAAAGTGACGTTGAAAGGGGAGCAGTCACAGACCTCTCAAACTTTATTGATGTTGGCGTTCTGTTAGCACTGCAGAGCACCGATAAAAAGTTACTAACACATGCGCTACCATTTACACTGTCCTGCAGCATCACAGGTATATGAGCTTGCTTGAGACCTTCAGCTTTCCTTACAAAGTATTTCCAAACGTGTTGTTTGGAAATGCAGCTGTTTTTTGTTTTTTTCTTCAGACGAAACCGGTCGAAGAGGATCTGCACTCGCCATCTTTAATGCACTGATACCAAAATAAAACCGAAGTGAATGTGGCGAGTGCTGAGAAGAGGACAGTGCTTTGAACGAGTGACGGGAGGCGGGGACATGTGGACACTGCGACAGCGTGTTTCTGCGTCACCTCCATGTCGGAGGGAAGAGACGTGCTGACTTAGAGACACACCTAGGGACAATGCACATCTGAACCGGTGTCTTAATCGCGGCACTCCTTAACGCTTTTCTGCCAGAAAACAACACTATGAGGAAACGGGCCCAGTATGATGTGTGTGTCTGTAAAGGAAAGCTTCCTCACCAGCAGCATGGCCTGTTCATGGAGCAGCTGCTGCTGCAGGATCTCCAGGTGCCTCTGCTCCTCCTCCAGCTGGCGGCGGATGTACTCCTGTCAATCAAACGCAGACCAGCCCCTCACTATCAGGTCACCACAGCACATTATATTTATGTCAAATCCTAGTATAAAAAAACTACAGTCAAACTAGATAGATGCTAGCAAAGTCACCAAGATTTCCATTATAAAATCATTACACTTGAAACCATTTGATAAGTTGGTGTTAAAACTGGGCCTTTATTTCTATTTATATTATTCTGCTCAAGTGTCATCACTTTATCATTTATAAAAACCTATTTACTCTAAAACTAATCCTAAGAATGCTGGTACAATAACACAGCATGTATCGGTTTCCTAATACTAATAGCACTAATTTAGATTTTTTAAATATTCATCCAATTTAGCACAAATAACAATAACAAACATTTCTGTAGAAAAGCCACTGCAATGTCAGTCCATCAACAAATCTTTACTGAAGAGGCTGTCTCGGGGTACATTTTAAATCTATACATGCTCACAAACAGAAAAGTGATTCATTTCTGGAGTTCTCCCTTTGATCCCTAAACATGAATATAAATATACACTTTTCATCGAGCGTTTTCTTTTCCCTCAGCGCTCCTGCTCGTACCTGTTCTCGATCCGCCCTCCTCTTCTCCTCCTCGGCCCTCCTGCGCTCCTCCTCCTCTTTGCGGCGTCGCTCCATCTCTTCGATGCGTCTCTTCTCTTCCTGCTCGCGGCGTCGCTGCTCGCGCTCCTGCTGCCTCCTCATCTCACGCTCACGCCGTTGTTGCTGGTGACGGAGACAAGACGGCGAGTTAACAAAAAGCAGACGGGTTTTGGATAAGCAGGTGGACAGCGTTTTACCTACACGGTTATTTTGTTTTAATTGCTGTTTGGTAAATCTAGCATCATTCAACTAAAACCTGCTGCGTTTGGAGCCAGAACAGCTCGGCTTTGCAGCAGCAGTATAAGCAACAAGACACACATGCAAAGAAGGTAGTGAATCAGTTTGTAAACTGATTAATGAATTCATCTGCAACCATTTTGATGATCATTTTCTCATGATTTCATCATTGTACAAGCAATAATGAACAACAATCGCTGGTTGGAACCTCTTAAATCTGAAAATTTCCATTTTTCTCTGGTTTATATTATCATTAACTGGATATCTTTATACAGGTTTGGACATTTGTAAAGTAATCGCTTTATGCATCAGTTGTTAGCAACAGTAATTTCTAAGCAGCTTCAAATAGTTTCAAACAAAGACTCATGACCTTTTGAATGCTATAGTTTAATTTATCAATACAGTGGTTGTCTGTTCATGTACATTAAGACATTTTAAAACTATACTAATGAGGTTTAAATCATTCATATTATTTAAACAGTGACAAGAACTCAAGTCTGGTCCACGAGCGTAAAAACACCTGCATGCACTGCATCAGAGTAATGAGTAGATTCACCTTTGGATGCCTTCACCTGCTCTGAAAGGAATCATGTCAAATATCTGTTCTCAGCTTTGTTCCCTACATTTGGTTTCCTTGATTTCTATCAAAGCTCTTTGGGAAGGAGATCTGCAGGAGGAGAGGGGATTTCTACGGAACTTTGGGAGGATGCCATTGATAGAGCACACAAATCATCCATCTGTGCAAAGCCTGGACTGATCCGGTGTAAAACTGTACATTTCACCCAGTTCACAGAGGTTAGGCGGTCTAGAATCTACAAAGATCTGAACCCAACTTGTGACACGTGTCGCCAAGCACTCGCGAGCCATGTTTACTTGTTCTGGTCTCGTCCTGCCTTACAATTCTGAGGGAAAATGTTTAGCTATTTGTCAAAGGTTACTGGAAAAATCTATTGAACGTAATGCTATGATTTCATTGTTCAATTTACGTTTGGCCACAGTGACACTTCTACAGTCTTTGTCACCATATCACAGGCCAGTGAACGGTCACACCTGGACTTTTGTTTTTAGGACTGTATAGAAAATTGAGGATGAGATACGTGCATCAACAAACATTGCATGTTTTAATCCTTAACTGGTAAATCTTAATCAAATTGAACTGAATCCAACTGTAAGGCCAGTGAAGATTCACATCTCTCATAATTTGATTCATTTTTAGATTCTTATTATTATTCATCTTAGTCTTGGCTTTTGTTTTTGTTTTGTTTTGTGCAGAATGTGTCTTGTCTTGGTTTTGTATTGCTTCTATCTTGTTTATTACTTCCACCTTTAGCCTTATCCTATTTTTTTTGTCCTGTCCAGCTGTTTCGTTTGGAAAATATCAAACAGATTCTGGAGAACAAGCAATGAAGAGCAATGAGTAGATGAGCTAAACTGACATGAAATAAGTTACAATATCTACAATATTACAATATTTATAGCATTAAATCTTAATCGTTTAAGTCTGACAGACAGTTTTCTTACACTTTAGGTCGACAGATGAAGACGTTACACTGATTTCTGTCATCGTTTTTTCTTTTTGTGGGTTTTTTTTAAAGAAAAGCCACAGTGAAAGCTGCAGGACCCTGCTTGTGTTTGTAATTCATGACACATCATGTTTGCACAGATTCCACAGGAGGTAACTATGAGACAGGAGAGCACATGAGCAGCGGTATTTCTCTGACATGGCCTGGGTTCAACTATCTGATTCATGTACAAGCACCGTCATGAATGGAAAAGAGCGCCTGGAGCTGTGACTACTGTGGGAAAACATGAGCAATAAAAACTTCTGCATGGCACCGATGCAGAGCAGTGAACTTCAATCTCCTCCCACTGTGACTCTGAAACTCACTGCCTCGTTTTACAGATCCAGATTCTGTCTGATCCTCATCTACATCTAGTCATCATGTTTGTCATTTGCTGCGTCCTCCTTAAAGGGTTTATATCTCTCTCTCTCTCTCCTTTTCCATCATCTCGTCCTGACTATCTTCCTCCCTCCTCCTCCATCGCTGCTTTTTTTTTTTCCTTCAAGAGAAATGAGTAGTGAAAGCAGCGCAGCTCACACAGACACTAACAGAAAAGGACCACAGCTCAAAGAGATAAAGGATAATTACAGAAAGGGTTTTCAAACTTGTCCTCTGGGGACACCAATTATGATTGTTCTACCGCAGCTTAAAAGAGATTTAGGAATCTATTAAATTAAATTATCGAGCTATGAATCTAAACCCCTATTATCCAGGTTTGAAGACTTTACCCTTATTACACTGAGATATTGTAAAGAAATACCCATCGTCAGCTGCAGAACCAGCACGCAGAACAAATCTGACTAATTAAACGTAAACAATCTGCTCCGTACAACCATCCCGATTGCTTCCTATATCCTGAGGTTCACAAAGAGGCTCCTATATCCTGCCCTTGTCCCTAAATTAAAAGGAGGAAAACACTACAGACCAAGCACTGGTAAAAAAACATTTAAATCATGGCTTAGATGTTGAGCGGTAAAAAGGTGACGAAATTAGAAGTTAAGTTTTAGGCCAAAAATCAGCCTTTAACCTGGAAAGAAGTACTGATTTTATATTTAACGCGCTGCTTATCGTTACTGGCTGATTTTTGTAATGATAAGATTTGTGGCTACATGGCCCAGCCCTACAGTGTATATTTAAATAACACAGCAGAAGATGCTGAATGTGTACTGTAAACGCACAATAAAGACTGAGATCTGCTGTTTCCTGTGTTTATTCACTTTTTTCAGAATATATCAGTGGTTGTGGTTACATGAACAATATTTCTTCAGCCTGATTGAAGTCTCTCTCGTTACAGATTCCAACATAACTGTTTATACTAAATAAAGTGATCTGATAAGATGTGTGTTTATATTCCCCAAAGCAATTTTGACATGAGCAAAGTGATTCCACCTGCTGTGAAGAGTCTAATCTGCTGGAAATATAACAGAGGAAGATTTATTTTCCAACTTTATTCTGTCTTTGTTCATCTATTCAAACACTTGTTTGATCAACTCGTTGTTTGGAGCCTTTTGACCATTAACCCGTTCAACGATTCATACATTTTTTACAATCTCGAACAAAGAAGTTTTACCGTCCACAGAGCAGTTTTGTTTTTCTACCTCCATGTTTCTGGACAAACACGCACAGGAAGAACAGATTTATTCCAACCAGAAAGAAAAGACTGGTTAAAAGGCGTTAAAGGTTTACACCACCCGTCTCAACCTGAAAATGTCTTCTGATCGGACCAGGCTCTTCAGATTGAGGTGGCATGAGCCATTTTTATTCCGACTGGGCTTTTATTCGGATCATTAGTGAATATTATGTAAATGCAGCTAATTACCTCGACCCTCTTAAAAATGTATACGTTTCAGAGAACGGTGGAAGTGTTATCTGGGCCTTGGTGGAGCAGCTTGTCATCGTATCACCCATCTGTATTGTATCATGTAGTATTATCAGATTAAAAAAACAATAAGTCCAAACTCAAAACTAGCTTGATCCACCTGAAGAGACTTCCACTGTGTGTGGCATTAATCTGTGCGCTCACCTCCTCCAGCCGTCTCCTTTGCTCCTTCTGCTGCTCGATACGTTTCTGCCTCTCAGCCAATAGCTGGCGTTTGTATTCCTCCTGCTCACGGAGCTGCTGTTCCTGCAGGAGCTGCTGACGGCGCAGAGCCTCCGAGCGCTCCTTGTTCTCCTGCTGCAGCCGAATGAAGTCGCGGCGTAAAGTGGACTCGCCGGGCACGTTGACTATGGAACTGTACAGAAGAGCAGACGGGAGACGCTGAGTAAGTGTGTCACAAAGAAAACACACAAATGTATTGCACAGACTACGGTTTTACACTCCGTGTGGTAACATCACGTTACCTTGGCTCTCCTTCTTGCTCAGATGCTTCTTCCTCTTCTTCTTCACTGCCACTATATTCATACTCGGTTTCATCTATGAAGAGAACACAAAACAATAAGGTCATAATGTAACAGGAAGGCTATTATATCATGACAAACAACACTGAAGTAAAACAACATTTTATCAACTGAACATGAACCAATCCAAAAAATGCATCATAATCTGACAAAGCCACAGAACTTCCCCATGGCAGCGACTTGTTTGAAAGAATGAACTCCATCATCACGCCTTCTTGGTTTCTCTTTGTGCTGTGTTCCATCATATAAATCTGTCACTTTTTATGTTTGTTTTGACAAAAGCAAATACATACCTACTCCATCTTGGCTTCTCTCTCCTTAGCAGTTAAGAAGTTATTAGAACAGCTGTTATGTTTTAGTCTGCCATTTTTGAGGCTACATCAGGTTTGTCCTGTTGTATTCCTTCTGCTGCTGACAAAACACTTTTGTTTTTCCTATTAGAGATGATTGATTGCCTGCTAGTTTTTGTTCTTGTTCCATATTGACAAATCAGAGCAGCCGTGCTATTGTTAACAGGATGTAAGCGCCTGCAAGTTTCAGTTTCACAGAGCTGACTCACCCTTCTCTCCTCTCTTCTTCTTGGTCCGGTCGATGTGGTCTTTGAGCTGGATGCGGACCTGCCTCTCATTGGGCTGGTCCCGGATGAAGGGGTGTTTTAAGAGTTGCTCCGTGGGGGGGCGCTGAGTGTAGTTCTTCACCAGGCAGCCCTCGATGAAGCTGAAGAACTTTTTAGACCTGGAAGAAATGGACATCTGAGTTGTTTTGTGTTCTCCTTTGACTACAACTGTTGGTATGAGAAACACCGTTTAAGACTAAGCTCACCATTTTTTGGACTTGAGTCGAGGAGGGGGGTTTCTGGGAATAAGGAAGAGGGCTCTCATTGGATGCATGTCACAAAGTGCTGGAGGAGACAAAAATGAGACCAACCAGGTTAAATGTAGAAATGACCGAGCTGGGCACACATTTAACGACTTTCAGGCTGAATCTGAACGTGATTTGATCGTGACAAATGATCAGGCCAAGTCAGATCCATTCTGGATCAGTCTGTGTTTAGAGTCAGCAGATAAAACCATGCAATGTGTGCTCAGTAAAGATTCTGGTCTTAAGTCTTTAGAATCAGTCACTGTCAGTTCTCCTCTCAAAGATGTTTTCAAACAGTGCAACAGAGACGGGATAAACACAAACAAGCAGAGAAATTTGTGGTATAAAAATACACTGCACAAGTGAAATGTTTTTGTGTTTAACTACTACACCGTTATATGGCTTATGTACTTATATAGCATTAGTTAAATGCATTTGCAAAGGCGGGAACGGTGTTAATGAATGATTTGATCACTAGCTTCTCATTAAAGACATCTTATGTTTCTTTTCGCCCTTCCTGTACTGGAAGACATGTTGAGCAGGGACTCAAAGGTAGTACTGCTGTGCTACTCTTTTTTGCAATAACTTATTATACTTAATATTCTTTGCAATAGTAATGATTTGCATACCAATCGACCACTTTCTTTTTGACGTGTTGATGTGTACTTACGAGGAGCTCCCTCAGCCATCTCTATGGCGGTGATTCCACAAGACCACAGGTCACTCTGAAGCACAGGAGATAAGAGGAGTAAGTCTGTGGACGCGTCTCTCTCATTTCTACATACATCTTCCTACAACACAGGGCGACATCTTATCATAAAATGAGTCCTTACCCTGTAGTCGTAGGTAGCATCTGGGTTTTCATCACAAGCGATGACCTCTGGTGCCATCCAATATGGTGTACCAATAAAGGTGTTCCTTCGACCGACTGTCCGGTCCAGCTGAGCGCTCACGCCAAAGTCCACTGGGAACAAACAGGATTCAAAGCCAGGATTACTGACGTGACCATGACAGTAAACAAGTAGCCCAATAAAAAAAACTAAATGAGAATTATCCACTAGATTTCTGAATTCGCTGACAGCCAGTGCATCACTTATTTTTTTGTGAAAATTTAATACATCACCATTAGTAAATACTGAAAAAAAACAAACAAAATCTCAATTAAACAGCCTGAGTGACAGGAGAATAAGTTCAATTCTGCTCCTGTGCACGGTAAAAACTACAATTCAGTGTAAGGTTTTACTCATTCTCTTATCACTCAGAAAACATCTGCACTCCTGGCTCTTCTTAAACTTCAGACTTTTATCTGAACTGTTTTATTGTGGACAAGGTGCAGGTACAAGGTTTTCTACTCAGTTACAGGACAAGAACACAAAGAGTAATGTCATCTTAGATATTTAAAAGTAAGTAAAAAAATGATAAACCGATCATGCAGAATATAAAGCAGAATAAAACGCAAATGTGTCTTTTTTAGCATTTTAAAAAGGTGTATGAATATCAGTGACAACTGGAGAGTAAAGCACTCCAGAATTGAAAAAAAAAAGATTTTTGACATCTTAAAATGTCTTATTTTGTCCAAACCTTAAATATATTCAGTTTAGTCACATTTCTTTCAGTTCTTTTTCTTCTACATTTTCGTTGTTTGATGAGGGTTAGAACAACAACCCAACGCCCGTGCTTGTACGTCAATAATGGATGTTGTTATTTTCTAGTAGTAATAAAAAATGCACAGCTTTCTAACTAAAAAAAGATCTGCATGTCTGAATGAGACTTTTTTTTTTTTCAAAGGTTTACAACTGTTAAGCATTCAAATCAACACTGGTAATGGAAAAAGCTCTAACTGGCACCAACATGAGGCCGTCTCTGGTTGCAGTATTTTTCTGTGCAGCCATCCAAACCTCAATGCAGGCCGTTCGCCCACAGAACAAAATAAAAGCAGCGCATACCCAGCTTGACCTCAGCGTTTTCGGTCAGCAGCACGTTTTGTCCTTTGATGTCACGGTGGATGACGTGATGGGCATGCAGGTGAGCCAATCCCTGTAAGGAAAAAAAAAAAAACAAGAACTCACTCAAGCTTTTTTTCACCCTCTGCATTACAAAGAACACTTCAGTTGAAATGCTGTGAAAAGCTGACTGACCCTGAGGATCTCTCGGGAGATGTAGGCGATCCAGTCCTCCTTCAGCGAGTTGCCTTTGGTGTTCTTCACCAGGTCCGTGATGGAGCCGGCTCCGCAGAACTCCATAACCAGCTGAAAGAGAGACGAGGAGATGCTGAGCAGTTAAAAAAAAAACAAAAAAAAAAAAAAAAAAAAACGCTTGCTAGAAGCTGCACTTTAAAGTCAATGAACCTTATCAGTTCATCACCACTTTTCCAGTAGCGAACCAACACAACAGTCACTGAGAAATACATTCACCAGCTTAGACTTGGCTTTGACTTTTTTTTTTTAGGTCCGTTTTGGATGGAAACAGCTGATTTATTGGTTTAGGACACAAAACAGGAAAAATCTCAAAAAGAGATAATCGTGGCAATCGAGTGAAAGGAAACAATATGATACAGTACTATAAAGCTTTACTGTATTTGTCTGCAAGGGTTATTTAAATTGGCAGGCAAATACTGAGGGCAGTACTGAAGGCAGTGAAGTATACAGAAAAACTACTGCACAGGGAGTAGGATGCAAGACAAGACAAGAATCAATGGGACTGATGTGATCCTAACATGAAGAAAGCTCAGTTTCAGCTGCAGTAACAAAGCATCTGAATTTGACACAGACCGAGTTACGTCTCTTGAGGAGATTGATTTACATTTACATCAACTTTTAAGAGCCATTTCTCAGACTGTAAAACTGCCTGCTACAACATAAACCCATAGTGTTGTTAAATTATGCAGGATATGTGGTAAGTGTGTTTATATGTTCATTTACAGTGAGGACAAAAAGCCTCAAGTACCACCTGCTCCTCTGCCACTTTACAACTTGATTGCCGATGCAGAGGTTGTACGTTATAAATGTGGCGAAAACCCTTGTGTAATTTGTTATTTTAGGTTATACAGGTCATATTTATTTGACTTGGACGTAGCCACTGTTGCGCCACCCATTGGTTTGTGGACTACCCTTTGAGTCTGGCTTTGGGGTTGTCGTCATCTTGACTTTTTGGAGCCAGAAGTGTCCATATTTGGAAGAGAGGGGCGGAGCTGGGGAAGCCCGAGGGGGAAACTCACCAAGCTAATGCTATCGCTAACTTCAAAACATCAGCTTCACTGCTAACTAGGAAATGTTAAACACTGACTATTTGCTAAATGTTGGCACGTGTATGTTGTGTTTCATAACAGTAATGTCAACTTCACTGACACTGGCAGGCTAGATGACAGAACATATAATACAATATCAAATTACCGCCAACATTGTACATAATGCAGTTCGTTTTACTAAAACGCCAAATACTGTAATGCTTCGACCGTCTTTTTAGTGTAACTTCTTAACCACAACTACCGTCAACATGAGCTGCTTTTCCATTAAATATCGAGTGAATTTGGGCAAACTTTTGAAAAGTCGCAAAAAAGAAAATGCCAGTAACATGAATTTCCATGAACTGGTTTGGAGCGAATAAACTGGGCCACGTAGTGCCGTCAGAAGGTGGCGCTGTGGGCTACATTACACATGGCTGCAATAAACAAAGCAGAAGTAAAGTATTCTGCTGTTGTTTTCCATCTGAAATGGCTGTAATGTTTTTTTTAGGATGAGACAGGAATAACTTGGTCTCCTTATCAATCACGAGATCAGTGTTCACTACATCAGAATTCACTCGATGAAGGTGTTTCCACTTACCCTTTTGCAACTGAAAAAGGAAAAAACTTGGGAAAGTTTTTTTTGAATTTCCACAAACATCTTCTAATGTGAAATGTCAAAATGTGCATTAAATACATTTACAGAAACACACCTAACGGGATTCGGGATTTTGGAACGAGCACCAGAGGGGAAGTGTTACTACTCTTTCAGATACTTGTTATTCAAGCCACGGTTGTTGCTTCTTGATGTGAAATATCTCATAATATTCACTTCTTCACTGTGCATTGTTTTCCAAAAACGACACAGGTCCTTCGCACGTCGACCAACAGATGCATCGCTTACAAACAATCTGCTCGGCTTTCGTAGATAGTTGTCAGTGATGTTCGCTGCTCGTTATTATTATGAGCAAAAGGACAAACATACTTTCACTGTCTACCGCACACAGCAGGCAGCATGAAGCCACAGCTGCGGGACTGTAAAGGAGTCGTGGAAGCAGCTGTAAAAACAAATACAGGGCTGTGTTTTAGAGTGAGAGTGAGACCTCTCCTCACGTGGAGAAGGGTCATAAAACGAGGTAATCCTGGCTTTAACAAAACGAGCAGCCATAAATCATCTGGCTGCTGTTTTCCTCCTCCTCCGTCGCCGCCGCCGCCTCTCCCCTTTCACATTAACTCTCTCGCTTTTGGTAGTGCTCCCTCATTTCCTCAGCTCTGTCTTGTTTCTGTTTTGTTTGATTTGTTATGTTTATACTACACTCTCTCCTCCCGAGGCTCGTTCGCCTCGCTCTTCCCACTGACAGCCAGTAAAGGCTGTAATAATGGACGGAATTTATATTTGTATTTTCTTCTACACATTATTTATTGTTTGCAAGCAATGAAAGTATGCAAATGCATGAATATATCCACATTTTAACTTTAAAAGTATGTGAGGACATCAACTTTTTATGTGGACTTGTTTGTTTACTAATGCAGGTCATCTTAACGTATAAATATTTCACCACCATCACATCACATCATTAGTCACATTAAACATAAACTCACCCAAAGCTGGTCGTCATGGCCTGGTGGACTTTTCTTGATGAAGGCTCCGTAGTAGGTGGCTATGTTTCTGTGGTGAGAGTACTTCTTCAGCATGTTGATTTCCAGCTTAATTTCCTCCTCCTCATCCTAAAAAAACAGTTTGAGAGACCCGTCAGTGTTGTGTGGAGTCAGTGTGCGAGACTTTGGGAAAGAAATTTTATGAATTAATGGAGTAAATCGAAACAATAAATATATGGTCGGTTTGGAAAAGCTGGAGACACAGAGGCAGGATGGGAAAAAGCTCAGACACATGAATAAACAACCATTTTTACTTGTCGTCCCTTCTCTTTTTCCTGTCTATATTTATTCTTTATTGGTTCTACACATTCTGCGTTCCCTTAAAAGCTCATTTCTCCTCATTGTGATTTGGAAATGATCCTTTTTATTCTGCAGCTGAGCAGTTTTCATCAGATGTTGGGTCTGCAACGCTCGCTTTCGCCCTAAAAACTGAGAACAGTCCTTAAATCCTTTAAAAAAAAAAAAAAAAAAAGCCAGAAAAAAGGCAACGAAATCTCAGTCTCGGATCACTTTCTGAACTCTCAGCTCTGTCCTGAGGACACGCTGAAGAGCTGCACAAGAAAAGCACGGCTGTCCAAACCGGTCTAATAAATGAATATCACTGCAAACAAACATGCAGACTCGACTCGAACTGATAACAAACTACCGCCTCTCCCTCTTGTGCTCTCAGGATATTACAGCTCCGACTCAGACAATCGCGCAGGCACGTAACGAGATCCAAGTGATTATTTCTCAATCACTGCGGCATCACTGAGGCTGTGTGACATTTATTTGCGAGTGCTTTACATCGGCCGAGCCCGTGGCCGACCGGGTCCGACACGAGTTGACATTTTCACTGTTATTACGGCCGGTCGATCAGCGGAGTGAGACGGGAGGGGAGTCCAGAGCAAACTGAGCGCTGCAGCAACCTCGTATGTCCACAGAGAAGAAGCTCAGAGGAACTGACGGGGAGGACGTTTGGTATTTTGTAGAACAGAGGTTGCAGCTGGATCGTTCCCACTCACTTCACTGCTGTTGGACTTTTGCTTTCTGTTCGTCAGATGTGACACTGGACATGAGGGGTCCACTAGTGCTGCAACAACTTGCCAATTGATCCATTTGTTGATCAAAAGACAGGAAATCAGAAACTATTTTGACAACTGCTGCCATCATTTTAGACAGTTTGCAGTTTCTTACTCAGAATTCAGAACATTTCCCAGTTTGTTTAAGGGATTTTCTTGAAAAAATTTCACTAAGTTCACTGAATCCTGCAAAATCCTAAAGCTCTACTCCAAATACTTTAGTTATGAATTATGAAGTTTCGCCAAATGTCATCATTAAGACTTAGCAATTATTTTTCACATGATTAGGCTGAAGCTTGACCCGAACATCCAAGAAATCCTGAAGCCTTGTGTGTAAAGAGTTTACTAGTACTGAGCTACTGAACTAACTGTAATATGTAAACATATTTTCCCATTAAAAATGTTTCAAGGAAATAGAAATTATGCTTCACGGTTAAATATACATCAACAAATGTGTTTTTTCAGCTCTGAAGGCAGTGATATTGTGTGTTTCTTAATGCAGGACTAAATAACTTCGAGATATGATAGAACTGTAGTGATCCTACACAGAAACATTAGGTTTCAAGAAAGTGGAAATGCAAACAGATTGTTCACGATTTGATTCTAAACATCCAGCAACAACTATTTACATGTTGCAAATTACCCTTAGGGTTTCTTGAATGTTCAGTAGAATTTTCAACCCAGTTCAGTGACAATTAAGACACTGGTGAGGCTTAGAAAACATATACTAATGAAATATAACTCCAAGGGTCAAGCTTGAAAAAAAAATCTGAAATAAAACTGCATTTGGAGCATGTGTTGACCCAAAATGTGAAGCTTTTCTTGGGATATCTGACAGTGAACTGAATATTTTGGGATGTTGGAGTATTAGTAAAATAAAATCTGCAGTCGTCATGCTGGGCTGGGGGAAATTAAATAAGGTGATTTATCTTTTTTTTTTTTTTTTAGGCAAGATGAAGGCCCAGAACACATTAAAAACATTAAAACACGGTCTGCCTGCAGATGACGGGCAGCTGTCGTCTCTGCTGACATTTCTAGGTCACGCCCAGAGGTTAAAGGGCATTTCTGCCAATTTTGAGCATTTACAGATAAAAGACAAATTCCCTGTGAGTGGCTACACATCTACAAAAACTGCAGCTCGGTTTCGCTATCTCTGTAACACACAGATGCACACACGTCGTTTGGCCGAAACAGGACAGAGCTTATCTACGATTCTTTAAAACGCATTTATGTTGAAGCAGTCCATCACGGCGGAGGTGCCATTTCCACTGACTACAGTATTTTTTCCATTTTAAAGATGTTATTACTGTGACAAAGGTTAAACCCAGCAGGTTCTAATAATGAGGCTGTATGAGACACTTCAGACTGTGCAACTCTGTTTATTCATGCTACGCTTGTTCTCTCATGAGACGTTTATGTACACAGCAGGTTTTCATAAGAGAACAAGACTATTTGTGCACAACAAAGTAGCTGTTAGTCTGTTATTTATTTTTGCTGTGATCTGCTGAGCGTGTTTAAAGAAGTCATCAGCAGGAGTTCTGACTGTGTGTGAAGATGATGGGGTCAGCCGCTCGGTCAGCCATTTGGTTGCAGCTTTAGCCAGTCATTTAACCAGGCGGCACGCCAGGCAGTCAGTCAGGAACCCACCCAACCAGGCCGCCGGTCCTTCTGTTAATCCACTCATCAGGCAGCCCGTCACTCAGCACATGACTCAGCCGAGTCTGGGGTTTAAAAAAAAAAATCTATCTTCTGATTCAAATTGATCTTCACTTGAATGATCCAATATCAGTGATAAAATCCACTGACTTTTCCCACGGATGAGTAAAGCCTAACTTAAAAAAGCACTTATTGGCACTTGTTCATTTGAAATAAAAAGTACATTAATGCAGCTACTTTGGGGTCAATTCTTAGCGTAAACATTAATATTTTCAATTATGCACCGGATTAGTGTTCCTTGTAGAATTTACAGCGGTAAGAGACTGTTTCACATCCAAGTGAAATTGCTATTGTAAGTGAAATATCCTTAATGGAATCCATTTGAAAAAGAAACCAAATTGAATTGTGAATCTTATTTGTTAAATCAGTGGCAATACCCAGCTCTATCAACCAGTCAATCACCACAGAAAAATACATCTGTGGAATCAGATTCAATATAGTCATACAAAACTCCTTACATATCAAACAAAAATAAGAATTTAAACTCAACAGAACAAAACTCAATGAAGCAAAAAAACAGTCAATGTTGATGTTTATGTAACTGTGTAAACTACTGGTCTTTTTGTTTCCATTTCCTCTGTCGTCTCTTTCTATAAAATCGTAGCAGACACTCAGGACCTCACAGACCACCTTAAAATGACAGAAACAACGTCCCGCCGGCCACAGACTGTCAGTCTCATGAACATTTCTGGAGCCGGTCGGTTTAATTACAGACGTTGAAGACAGACGAGAAAACAGCAGGAACTTTCTCACACACTATGCACATAAACATAAAGGGGTAGGGATGTAACCCTAATGTGGATCTTTTATTTTATTTAAAGCCCTTTGAGCGTTTGTGTTTCAAAAGTGCTATACAAATAAAGTTTACTATTTACAATTACAGCCTACATTTTAGCAGCTACTGTGTCTTCTAGTCTAGTCTGGGCCCAGAATACCTCTCTGATATGTTTAAAGAATATAAACTGAGTCAGATTTACTGATCTGAACACGGTGAAGCGGCATTTAGTCGTCATGCTGCACATAACTCAAACACGCTGCCAGTAGAGTTTAGATTAGCCTCAAACGTAGACATTTTAAATCCAGATTGAAAACATTTCTCTTGTCATGTATCTGTGACTGAGCTGCACTTTCAATTCTGCACTACACTACTTTATTTTAATCATATTAGTAATTCTTAGTTACATTATTCTCTTTTTATCCTGTCCTACCAGAAAGTTTCTTCTTATTATTTATCTTATTGTAGCCTAAGGCAGCCTGTTTCACAACTAAAGACTTTAAAGATAACCAACCTGCATAGATATTCAAGTGATGAATTAAGCTACGTCAGCCAGCAAAGCTAACATAACGTGACTGAACTAACATCTAACGTGGCTTGGTATCTAAACAAAGTTAGACTGTTTTAACCTGTGACTTTCTTTAATGAAAAGCACTGGTCAAATGTTTTTGTTTTTTTTTTCTTCCATATTAAAAAAGTTCCAAAATGGAGTTGAGGGCATCCTTTGTCACCATAACATGTAGTTTAACATGTTTATTCTTCTAATGTGTACAAGTTAAAGTTAATGATATTTAGATCATGTAATGGTGCAAAACACTGAACTGAAGCCTTCTGAACACA
>JAPQRN010000015.1:7891871-7903307 GCA_037367275.1 Coranthus polyacanthus
CAATATACGTGCCTTTATAATACATGCGTTTACAATATACGTAAATCAACTTGTCTTGCCTTCACTAAATTGTCAAACTGATTTGAGGTTGTTTTCTTTTGTCAACACAAGTGTGCATTACATTCTAATTGTTTGTAACATAGACCGTTATTGAAAAGTGCCCGGTGAGTTTAAATTTTGTTCGGTAAAATAAATAAATTGTTTTTGGGACAGAAACAATCCTTGCAGAAAGTGCGGTGAGTGTGTGTGGGGTAGACGCTGAAGAGGTGGGTGGACAGCGACCTGGATGTCAGGACGAAGCTGCTTTAACAAGGACACACGGACGTCATTTTCTCTGTCTCATACATCCACCGTGTCTCTGCCTCTGTCTCGTTTGCAACCTGCCCATCTATTCTGGACAGTTTAAGTCTGACTCCTGTGCGGTTTGTTCTTTATCCCCTTGTAGCCTCACGGTTACTGTCACTTTACTGTCCATTACCATAATGACTTCAGTCACATGTCCATCACGAAGACGATGCCTCGCTTCTGTCTCTGTCCTTTTCTCGCTCACGTTTCCCTGAACTGCTCACAGTCTATCTTTCAAAACAAGTTTCAAAACAAGGCGTCCTGAAGCTGCTCATTATCATTCCTGGGCATGAAATGGTGGGGAGACTCGGCGGTGGCCATCTCGCTGGGTAAGTGTTACAGCACACAATGCGAGCAGAGCTAAGAGAACCGCGACCCCAGGGGAGCGGACAGCCACAAAATGAAAGCATAATGGAAAATGGAAGCTGAGTGGGAGGGAGGCTTTGGCTTCGACGGAGGCCAAGAGAGGTCGACGTGTCTCCAACAGGCAACCAGGAACCTGAAGGGGCTTCTTTAAGAGACTTTCTCATACTGAATCATCTGGCATCAACGATGTTCATTACTGTGTTGTTGCTCTGAATCAGACGTCTGAGTCCTGTGAGGCATTTAAAGGGTCGGTCTGGTTTGGGTTTTTTTTTTTGAAAAGGGGTTATATGAGGTACTTATCCTTGGTACTTATCAGTGTATTACATAGAGTAACTGGCTTTCTGAACGACCCCAGTTTAGAGGAGCAAACAGAAGTTACGCAATGTACTGCTGTTGAAGGGGACAGTGATTATTAGACAGCATTTTAGGCACCTGGAAAAACAATCACTACCAGCTTAAATGTACACTATTTTGAATATTTTCACCATTTTTGCTGTCAGAAATCCACCAGACTGCTTGGACAAAAACAGTCATTTTATAACTTGCTTGCTTCAGTTCCCTGTCGGAAAAGGTCCAAAAATATACTAAATACTCTGCCAGTATTGATTTTAGGTGTCTCAACTACAGAGACACAAACGAGAGATACATAAGTGTTCAAATCTTATGCATTCATTTAGCGTGGCAAGATAAATGGATGAGCTTTTTCTTGGATTTCTCAAGACAAAAATACTTGACCGCCTTTAACACCTTCCCACATTTCACTTTCACACCTCCTGAATGAACAGGGAGCAGTGGGAGGTGGCAGAGAGACGGAGACGGAGAAGACTGGCTGTATGGCGTCTCGTTTGTCTCATGTGCAAGGCAGCAAGCGAGAGAATGACTAAGAACGCACTTCGCTCGACAAGGGAGCGCCGAGGCAGAGGCAGAGACAAAGATGCTGGATGTGGAGTTTTTCTGCTAATGAAAATCGATTTTCTCCCATCGAATCCCAAGAGGTTACATTAAGTCAACAGCTGTAGTGCATGTGAGTACGTGAGCTACTGCAGCTACATTTTACTGCAGCTCCTTATTTCTTTTCCTTTCCTTTTTCCTATCAGGGACGACGAGCCTCTGACTGAAACAAAGATGGCGAGGGACAGAAATGAGGAGAATACATGCAGGAGTGTTACGAAAAGGAGACAACGGGTGGAGAAGAGGCGACTAGATCAATGGAGGTGAAGATAGAAGGAGATGAGCAGCCGTTACCCCTCCCATAATCCCACTGCACTTCAGATGAACCTTCTCTGAGGAGGAAGGAGGAAAAAAAACACTCTCGCTGATTTTCTTCTTATCTAAGCTCTCTCACTTTCCGACTTCGTCTAAGGTTTCACTCACTCTGTGACTGCCCTTCCTTCCTCTGCTCTTATACCAACCCATTAGGACAGGATTATAAAGAGAATACTGATACAAGCTGATACACAGGACTTTGTTTGGAATAAACGGCCAATCACAACAAGGAAAATGCTAATGAATCATATGGCTGCTCAATTTTAACATTACCTACAACATGAATAAACCATACAGGAGGTTTGTGGTGTTTGTGCATTTTTCTGTTACCGGTATTTGCTGACAACCTGACCTCACTACGACGCAGGACTGAACATTACAGAAGATCCCTCATCAGACTGTACAGCACCTTAGTCGATGGAGGATAGACTGCTGACTAAACTGGAGATAATACATTTTATCTTGCATCTGTATCCTCCTAAGTCTACACCTTTAAATTACAGCCTTTTCTACAATCGCATGGGCTGATATTGCGATTATGACTGCGATTCGATTAATTGCGCAGCCCTAATTACGATACGCGTTTCTTCATCACCCTGTAGTTCACTGTTCGTCGTGTCTTTTTCTGCTACATGTCTCCTTCTCCCTCCTTAGCGCCCCTCTCTCTGTATGTAGAACAGGAAGTTGTATGTGGGTCAGAGCACATATGCTGGATGTGCACAGGGAGCCGAGAGTGGACATGCTCTCTCGCACACATACGCGGAGGAAAGGGGATGTATGGCTTTGTTGTTTTCCATCTGTGACATGTGAGTGTTTGTAAAGCTCCTGTGGTTCCTCTGCAGATCAAACACACACACACACATATTACACGGTGCCGGTGTGCGTTTGAAAATCTGCAATTTTTCCAACGCAAACAACCTCCCTCTTGCTCAACTGTCATTGTTGGCAGGCGTCCAGGCAAACTCAGTGTGTACTTTAGAAAACGGCTGACCCATATCAGCTGTCGGAAAGAGTTAAAAATTAAAAATAAAAAATAAAAAAAAGACACCCTACAAGAACTTCAATATTTCCAACATGTGCGTATCTGCTCAGCTGTTTAACGGGTCTGAATACATAAACACATTCCCTATCCTTCTTCAATCCATCATGTCGTCTACTTCGCCCGCATGGCTGGAAATGAAAATGTTTGCCTGCAGGCTACAGTGTGCTTCATGCATTTGTTTCGTGCAAATGTTCAGTCCACACAACGATGAAAATGACAATGCCAGAAATTCAAACTGAAGTGGAGCTATGGCAGGTTTTTGAGCGTGGCTGTGGTGGAAAGAAATAAATTAAAGTAATTCAAACTTAACGAGACTTGGCGAATAAAGCTCAAACACTCCAGTGAAAAGTTTATGAAAGGACTGTCCTCAAACCTATGCATGAAATCAACATAAATTCTGTATTTACATCATGTGCTGCTGCTCCATCTTTTGAGGTTTGACTACTGCACTTTTAACAGGAGCCGGTGTGTCCTTCTTGCCTCTGCAGACATGCAAACTCCAACTATACCATACCATGAATACCATATAACAGCAGTACAATAATAGAAACCATCCCTGGAGCTGTAATGATAACAGTTCAGTTCACTGAAATTCAAATCATTTCAGGATTACTGTGTTTAGTACGTTGTCTCTTTCGGCCCTTTTCTCCTGCTAATCATACACTATTAATGGTTTTACTATGCATTGATTTCTCTAACAGATTCAAACTTCTGCAGTTATTTTTTTTCCCTTTGGGAATCGTCTCAAACTGCAGCCACAGGGAAACCATGACGGGTGTGAAAAGGGGCAAAAACTGCAGAGTAGGCAAATATTCAAACAGTCTAAAAATAAAACACTGCCCAAAGAAGAATAAAAAACATACTGCCTAAATGTGCTGTAAGCTCTTTCGAAACAGTCCCAAAACAACAGACGAGGAGGATTAATGTTCTGAAGCATGGGCCATAGTTAAAGCAGCTGTGATATATAATTTCTTAATAACAATAAACCTACAGGGAACAGATTTTACCCTTCTCTTCAAGACCTTTAAATCACTGTTTGACAGCAGTGAGAGCAAACAGAAATAATAGTCATAACGTCATTTTTTGGCCACAGCGGGCAGATGCGTTTTGAAAAAGACTCCAAACTGCAGACAGAGACTAAGGCAGCATCTCGCTCAGTGAAGCATTCAGAGGCTGATGAGCCAGATATTTCCGTCGAGAGCTGTATTTACCACCAGAAAAAAAAGTTACTGCAGGTTTAAACAACGGACACCATCACCATCCAAAGCAGAGCTATTATTATGATAACAAAATAATTACACTCAAGTTAAATCCCTATTTAAAGCAATTTTATCATGCTATACACAAAATATGTTTGGAATACCCTGAATGCACTCTTCAGTAAAACACCATTACCGTACTTCTTCGCTGCCTAAAGATTTTCGCGAAGCATTTTGATGAAGGAGACCTAAAATGCTTCCATACGCCTTCAAAGCCATTACAGACCCATTAATACATGTTTCACACTAGAAGAGAAAGAGATTTCAAAAACATGGCCACAGTCATAATAAACCAGTTCAACCTATTTGTAATATTTCACTCATAAGAACACAGGACAACAAATTTACATGATTTTAGAGGGGTGCTTCTAGGGGCATGACTTCAGAGCAAAACAAACATGAAGGTTGTTGAAAATGTGTGCTACATTTTGCACAAAAAATAAAATACAAGAAAAAAAAAAACTGTGGATGAAGTCATGGCTGGATAGATCCATCAGCATAGCTTTTATTATTTCACTGCGTGAGCTGGAAGAGAGTTGGAAAAAAGTTGGAGAAAAGTTTTATTGAAAGGGACTAGTGCACGCTACTGCTAAAAGACAACATTACTGTTGCAGGTTTCTGCTCAGTATACCATCGACGTTCCTTTCACACTAAAGGGTCTGACTTTCAAACAGTATTGTTTGTCTGTGTTTGAAGTTTTACAAAGTAATTCTTAAAAAGCGAAGGTTCCAAATCAGGGAGATGCCGATCCAGTTGGTGACATTCAGATTCTAAATGATATGAAATAGATTATATAAAATACGACACTGCATTTTCCATATACACTGTACAAGCCATGTTTCCAAGTGTTTCAGAGCAAATAAACTCATTCCAGGGCTTGTTGAATACTTTGGCAACCATTTCTTTTTTGTAATTCTTGGAGAAGTGTGGTTCTCTGTTGCAGTTTTCCTTCTAAAATGGCTGTGATTTTTCCTCATGGATGAGACGGGGAAATAATTTGGTCTCCTCGTCTGTCCACATGCACCTGCTAGTGCTACATGTTTTCAGCTTCACGGGAATATGTGTGAAGATGCCATTGTCGGGTGAAAAAAAACGATTGCTGTTCGCTTTAAAGACATTTAAACTGGTAAAACGGACTGGACTGGTTACGGTCTAGGCTCAAAGGCGGTCCAGTTATCCAACTGTGTCAGCATAAGGCATCATTCAGATGACACTGCCAAGCTACATCTCCATTTCTAGTGACATTCTGTAAATTTCTGTAACGACGAAATCGTTTTACCATTTTACTTTACCATTTGTTATTGTTGTTGCAAGATTTCTTGGACTAATTTACCTGTAAGACAACAGACAAAATGTTTGACAACAGGACTCCAAAGTCAGTCCTAGAGTTAGAGTCCAAACATAAACCTCAGACAGACAATCCTCTTCAGTATAACCCAGATTAGAGGATCCTGTCTTAATTATGCACCCATTCCTCTTTAGGGCTGGACAGGAAGTGGCTGAGTGGGCTCCAGATCTGTGTTTATGAATATTTCTTTTTGTCTTATTCAGTGATGAGTAACACAAACTCCAGTAGAGGAGCCCTCATTACACAATGAGATGCAGTTATATAAGATTATAGCAGGACATTTATACAGACAAAGGAAACCAGGCTCCAGTTACACATTCAGACACTGCCCTGTGGGTCCTTCCTCAGCTTTGTGGAAGCTGACGAGATTACAGCCAAACACAAACACACGCCAGTCTTCAGTCTTAAAGACTATTGGAAACTCAATCTGTTTCTAAAACAAACTCAGTACTTTTGTTTTTTTTTTGGTTTTGTTTTTTTTTTACACTGGATAAAGCTAAGAGGTCTGGAGTGTTGGAAACGTCTGATTATAAGCCTGAAAATGTGATTGATTTAAGGGACAAAATATTGCATAAAGCACACGTGACGGAGAAGACAGAGGGAGGAGCTGGAGAAGCTGTGTGTAACACTGTTATACTGAGTGCTTGAATAAAGAGTTAAGACTAATTAAGGCTTTAAACAGAGTGAAACTAAATTTGGGACCAATCTACCCAAGCTTTAATTTAGCTCCCGAGTTTCTTCACAGCTGCAGCCGCTGCAATAATCTCACCTCATGCATGTTTTATGCATCTCTCTTCTGGGATAATACAGTGGAAATATGTTAACACATCCATTTAAAACTATATCTAAGAGATTTTGTATTTGGACGACATTAACAGGTATGTTTTCTACAGGTTAAGAGTTCGAGTTGCCATGTTCTCTCAGTGACGACTCTGCACAGTAGAGATCTTTATTATTTTGGATTTTTTGCTCAGTGATGCCAAAATATAGCGTCTGCCAAAGCTTTAACACATAAACACCTCTCTCAGCAACAGCTTGTTCCATTCTTATCGAATAGTGGCTTTAAAACCCTGAGAAAAACATCTGAGGGACTAAACGAGTAGAAATTAAATCATTAAATTTATGAAACAACCTTTAATACATTACAACAGATAAACATTGGCCACTGCCATCATGAGTGTCTTAATTCGAGGTCCCTGATTGGCCACAAGCAGAAAAGCCATCATAACGCATCAAGTTTTGTTGTGTAACTTAAAACTGAAATGTCTTAATATTAAAAAAATAAAATACACCTTAATACACACTCAATGTCATGCAGATATTTGATGCACTAATCGAGTTGCGTATAAAACAAAACCGAAACAGCAGAATAACCATTCCTGCATCTTCATTCAGCAGAAAAGATGGCAAAATATATACAAAATGATCATTGTGTACCGACCTCTGTGACGTCCATGACCTTGATGGCCGCCAGCTGTCCCGTCTTGACATGTCGACCCTGCAGAGGAAGAGAGAAGAGTTGAGGAAGTGTGTTATGTCTTTCCACCGTGCGGTGTCAATGTCAGTAATAATCTGTGGATCTATTGTTGTCTAAACAGCGCTGTTGTAAGACAATTAATAGCATAACAGGGCACTAACAATGGCACTTTTCTTTGTCTGAGTGGTTGTTTTACAGCACGGACAAGAGCACTTCTGAGAGAGGGAGATTTCCAGACAGCGGCAGAGTGAACATGCATCCTGTTGGTCATGAAGACAACTTTATCCCAAGCATGGAGTTTGTGTAATAAATTGAAACATGATTATGTTTGTCTGAGGCATATACGATACCTTGGGTAAAACGGAGGAATTTCCCACGACTTTCACACATACACACCCTATAAACTATATTTATAAAACACAGTTACAGAGCGTCAGTAAGTCAAAGGCATTCAACTGTAATTTATCTGATCTCTAATGAGCTGTTTTGAGTTTGAAGATGTATAAACCATGGGATCCTTTTGTTTTTGTCTGGGTTAGCTTGATGAGACATGAATGAATGATTCGACATCTATATGAAAATAAGTATGTGGCATAAAGGTCGTGAAGTCTATTGCTTTCTGTATCAATAAGTTTACTGTTGGCCAAACAAACCTGTGCACCTGCACGTTCCTGGTACATCAACTCGTACATGAACTCTGCATTTCTGCAGTCCTTGTCATTACTTTGCAGAGATGTAGAACTCCGTCTGTCTGACTCTTTAAGTGTGATCTGCCTCCGTGCTGTGCGTTTGCATCAGGGAAGTCCTAAAGTCACACATCTGTCGCTCAAACTGGATAGAATTTCACGTATTGTTCAGTCACATTTGGGGTTGGTGAGTATCGACTAAATTAAATGAGTAGATTAGACATAAAAGCAGAGTGAGTAATGGAAAATGTGTCAGTGCTTTCTGAAATGTCTAATTACCATCAGCTGAAAAGAATGTGCTGAACAACGATGATTTCATCCCCTATTTCTGTCTGGATTATGAAATGCAGAACCAGCAAACAGTCTCCAAAATCAAGACAAACATACATATTTGGAAACCTATTGTTAAAAAAAAAAAAAGTTTTGTAAAGTAAGAATCAGTGATCGAGGGCAATTGATTTGCCTCTAAAGGACCCACAGTAAAGCTTAAGAGCTAACAGTTCACATTGTCAGTGAAAACAAACACTCAATACTGTTTTCCCTCAGAGAAAACATCAGAAACACAATAACATGCAGAGGCCCTGCTGTTACAGCCTGCTTACTGTACAATGTGGCCAGGATGGTAAAGTTAGCGCTAAGTGAATATTTTCACAAATAGATTGAAAGTGAAGAGGCAAAACTCAGATTCGTCGATGTAAAACTGTGCACACATGCATGCCTCTGTGTCCGTAAGCCGCTCTTTTATGTCTACATCACGTATGCAGCTTGTGTATGTGTGTATGTGTGTGTGTCTGAAATGCCACATGATCAGATTTCTATTGTGTGAAACAGGACTGTGACACCTGAGCCACCAGCCCACCGTTTCTTTGGCGCGGTCCACAGGCTGAGTGATGAGGGATTAACCCATTTCAGTATAGCCAAAGGGGACGGGACTGGCGGTGTGTGTATAAGTGGGTCTGTGTGGATCTGTGTGTGTGTGGAGGGTGTGTGGAGGAGGGGTTGAAGAAAAGGTCAAGGCTGATTGAGAGCAAACTGCTGGTGTTAACTGTGGGAAATTCAGAAAGGGACTCGAAAGGTGAGGGAAGAAAAAAAAACAGTGGGAAAAAAAAGAAAAAAGCATGAGCTGAGAGTGTACTAAATACGCAGAAATGCTCTGCAAGAAGGATAAAGGAAACCAGAGGCATATGTGAAGAGGACACATGACTTTTTGAAGAAGTTATCTTTTTTTCTTATATAAGAGAAATACCATATTAGCCTGAAGAGACGGTTTTTTTTTTTCTGGAAATCAGCTTTTTAAAAGAGGGGGTCATGGAGTTTTTTTTCTTGACTTCATCAATGCATTTCTCTGAGCCATTTTCTAAATACTGAAATAATATAGTTCCAAAATTGTCCAAAAATACACAATTTCTAGTCAAGCAGCAACAACAAAAAGCCATCACAGCACATGAAAGACCACACGTTGCTCCGCGGTCAATCATCGCTTGCTGTCTTCCACGACATGCACAACCAAAGCATAAAAAGATAAAAGATAAAAGAAAACACGACTGTGAACCCGTTCTTGGGTCACACGAAGAGGACAGTATGGGTCGTCAATCATTCAAAGAGAGCTAGAGGTAAAAATAATCATGTGCACAGCAGAACACTCTGTGCTTCCTATTGGTCAACGTCTGTGACAGGACCGGGTCAAGGAAGCTAGAAGAAAAGATACTGTAACACGCAACGATAAATGTGTGCCTTAAACTGTGTAAAAAGTGAGAGTTCAGCAAAAGGCATGAAAGAGCAGTGGAGTGAAGATTAAAAAGTGCAGGTGGGTTGATGTCAGGTCCAACTATATCAGCAAGAAAACACATCAGGAAAGGGAGTAACAGCTGATGGAGAGGACAAACAGGAGGGAAGGGAAAGGTAAACAGTGTAGAGAGGACGGCTGGAAATAACAAGGGAGGCTATTTGTGTGTGATCATTACTGGCACAAGTGTCAACAAAAGCCGATAGGTGTATTTTTTTTTATATATATATATATATAATGTGTGTGCTTAAAGCTTGGACGAACAAACCCAGCTAGAATTAGTTACTAAACTACACGCTGCAAAACAAGTGAAAAACATGTGCAGGTGCAGCTGTTTGTTGTCTAGAAAAACTTCCTGCATACGTGAAAGATAGGGGTGTAAGAATACGGTATCACTACCACCATCTTATCTGGATTTCAGAAACACATCAATTTTGATTTAAGTTTATATTAGGGCTGCGCAATTAATTGAATCAGCCTGCAATTATACCATCGCAAAAGGCTGCCATTTAAAGGCCCAGATTTAGGAGGATTTCTAATCTAATTGCAGAAATGGAAAAAAGGTGAAGTTTGTTATTCCTATATCGTGCATATAGTGGTATGCTCTTTATACTGTGAAAATCCATACAGTGTCGATCATTTTGCTTACAGTACTGCAACATATTGAATCATAACCCCTGTACCGTGATAGACATTAGTATTATCAGATTCTTGTCGATACACAGCCCTAATAAAAGAAGCTCAAAAGGAGAAAAAAGCTGATTTATTCTACTGGGGAAAAAAGTAGAGGTTTTGGTCAAAGACAATCATCAGTAAAGACCATGTGAGTGTAGAGAAATAAATAGGCTTTCAGGCTCTCAACGAAAACCAATCAAGATGAGAGCGGGGAGGGAGCCCATGAGACACTGAAGTGCACAAATATATTCAGTCTTTGTTGGGGAATGTAGAGGATTTAAGTGTGGTGGGATCTATGCTCGTCTTCATCTGCCTCCATTACACTCCAGGATCCCTGTTACTGCAGCACCACTGGGTCATTTGTTTTGTGTAGAAAAAAGTATTTCTGAAGTAATTACGCATTAAAAAAACCCACCTCAGAATACACTAAGAGGTGAAAAACAATACAAACCCAAACATTTTACTGCCTTGTCGGTCTCACCTCACCCTCTTTATCTGCGTTTTATTTTCCTCCAATGACAACAGGCCGACAACAGTTAGCAATGTGCCGCCTCAAGCAACAAACAAAATGTGTGTGTGTGTTGGAGGATGCTTCAGATGACACAGCAGTTCTGCTTAACTTAATACATAACTTTTGCTCCGTTAACACCTAACATCCACACTACTCCACTGCTTCAAGACTTGACGCAGACACCCGCATTCGGTGTCGGACCGGGTCTTACCAGTCACTACGCATCCGTCCCTGATTCGTCGCACACCTTTCACATTACTGCTGTTAATTCGACATTTGTTAGCAGCTGATGTGCGGTTGAATTCGGCTTCAGTAATGATACTGCTGGCCACGACAGGCAAGCTGTTATTCCGAAATAATTTCTGTGTCCAGTGGCATTTTCAGCCCCCCTCGGCATGTGATGTGTGTTTCAGGCAAGGTTAGACTGCCCCGTGATCATTTCTGAAGCTTTGCTAAAACACTAGTGTAGAGCTACACAGACGACCTGAGGCTAATGGTACATGCATTGGAACTATGGAGGCCATGACAGACGCTCATAATCATGAACATTTCACACACACACGTCTGTCTCTTTACAGCCTGAGGTCTAGTTCGTAAAACACACACACACCTGTGAGTGACACCTGACCAGTGAATGTGTTGTTTGTCTGTCCGTGCAGTTAGTTTGTATCTCCG
>JAPQRN010000015.1:7924274-7937153 GCA_037367275.1 Coranthus polyacanthus
CTGATAAGATATTCTCTAAGGACTGTAATTATATAGATCCAAAATGATACATTATTTTTAGTCAAATAACAAAAACAAAAAGCCTCAGCAAACCTCAGGAAAACCCTGCAGTCGACTCCATTTTTAACATCTTTCTTCAGTGTTCTGGTCTGAATGTGACAGGCCTCGTCTCGTTTTGGAAATTTCATGCCAGATGAAAATTTAGAGAAGAACATCTTTTAAATACCAGTTTTTAAATGTGGATTTACAGTGGATTTTTGCATCAGCATATGGTAAAAAACACATCCTAGAATGAATCACTTCAATGAACAGTTTGACCACAGTTTAACCCGCCTTTCTGAACTCATGTTTAGGCCGTATATCCACACTTATTTTGAGCACTAATACTTTGACATTTCCAGTTCATCTTATCTCCTTCTTACATGATTATATTGTTGAAATTTCACCCCAATGCTAATTTCGCCAAAAGTGTGTCTGGAAAGTGTCTAATAAAGTACGCTGCATGTGTCAGCCAAATAAAGTCATCATAAATGCAACTATGCGAGGCAGATTTAAAGCTTTCGTATGTTCTGTAACGCATTTCAGAGCTGCACGGGGAGTCGCATGAAGAAGAGACGCTGACTTCAGATCCGCAGAGCAACAAAAGGTAAAATACCTTCGAGCTGAAACCAGAGAAACTTCAAAACGGGCAGCGCTGGCTGCGAATGAACAATCCATCAACACTGATCTGTGGGGTCAAAGTTATTTCCAGAGGGCACTGAAAGGAATAAACCTGAACGCACACATTCAGCTGATGAGATGATATCACATTTCTCAGCAAAGGTTTATTTGACTCATTTTACGAACAGTGACTCCTCCTCCCTCCATCTCTGTCTTTTCAGATATGCTTCATATTCCACATTTAAAAACAAGGCATGTATTTTTCAGCATTTGGATGGAGACATACCACCACAATATCTGTATCTCAGTTCAGTGCACTCAGAGATTTAAGATGTTTATTCTCACAGGAATTAATGTTAACAACCACCAGTCGCTTCCCTTTTCAAATCCATGTGTTCAAACAGACCTTTTTTTCATGATTACTTTTTTGAAAATGTAGTGTATATTTATTACAATCTGTATTTTCTAAGTTGAATAATATTTTCACGATTCGCATGTGTTCTAGTAGAGCTGGGAGATAAAACGATCTCAAAACAGGATAAAATTTGACTCAATAACATTGAAAACTTCGGACATTTGCACTCAATAGATCTCAGTTTAATCACACAGAAGAAATCGAAGCGCCACATGAGGGTAGATGTTCCCTTTGATGAGTGAATCTCAGAAGGCTATTAGACAAACTGGCAAATGGCAAGTTTGTAGTCATGTAAAAAAAAAAAACTCTGCTGAGAGTCTGCACTGTGTTTTGGTCTCATTTACAGACACGCTGCTTCCATTCCTGCTGCCGTCTGAGTCGGAGTTAGACACAGACAGAGGCACACGGTGCATTCAAAGCACCTCGTAAAATCTGAAATCTCTGTATTTTTGTAAGGAATAATGCGTGGATGCAGATAGAGATATATTAGTGAACTTCACTCTTTACTCATACTTTGCAAATAGTGAGCAGAAATGTAATTTGTGTATCACATTTTTGAAAGTATCCGTCATATCTGTGAGCAACTGCTTCAGTTTTGTGTGGAATTATGGGAAGCAGCACCTATCGTCAAAACCTTTTCAATGTGCAGCATGGCATTTTACACTTTATTTTTCAGCGTTGAAGCAGAGCAACCATGCAGGGTTAAAATGATTACTTAGTGTGCAGCTGGAACACACACAGAGGCATGTCCAGACGTGTCCTTGAGATCATAAGATATATAAAAGTTTAGTAGTAGTAGCTATGGATCAACTGTTTCCAAGTGACTGAAGCCAACTCTTCCTGCAAACCACTGTAAAAATATGTATAAAAGGTAATCTAGCGCTAATGTTATCTCTAACTTAACTAAATGCGGTCTCATATCAGCAACAGATAGACAAAGAATTATCACCCAAAGCACTACAGCTTTATTACAACGACAGACAAAACGCTGCGAAAAACTGCGAATAATAAAAACAGGAACCTGCAACCTTTTGTGGGTACATCATTGCACAGAATGACATCGTAACCTGTATTCAGACTGAATGTGCAGCACTAAGAGAAAAAGTCAGAGCAATCCGTCAACAGTTGTTATAAACAGCATTAGTTAGATTTCTGCAGCCTCTGACGCAGCAGCTCATGTTGCCAGATCTGCTCTGTTTTTCAAACCCAGTGTAAGACTAAACGCTTTCCAACCCGGTCTCCAAGGAAACATGGGGGGCAGAGGATGGCCAGGGGGGGGGGGGCTGGTAGGAAAGCTGCAGTGGGCGGGCATCGCTGCCAGGTTTGACCCTACAGTCACCCATGTACCAGCTGCTGTCAACATGTTGCTCCGGGCTGAGCAACAAGCATCCGTCGGACACAGCAAGAAAAAACAAAAACAGGCCTTTTCACCGACTTCGTCCTGCCATGATAGAGTGTGTGAGACATCGACGGTGACTGCAACAGATGTTGAAAGAAACAAACAAGAGGACCATCCTGTGAGGAATGTGTGTTTTATTCTTTCCTCCTAATAATTCTCACTTATGGACTTTTTTCAAATAAGTTCAAATAACTAATATAACTAAAACTAAATAATTTTTAAAAAAAAACCTGAAATTTAAACTCGTATGTATTACACAGTTCTCAATACACTTTTAACCAGAATCAGGACAGAGCATCTATAAATATGTCAACGAAACACCTGCGTTTTATTTTTCATCCCCTTCCTGTCCAGTGAAAACCACGCATCTCCAAACGTGTTGATGTTGAATGTTTGTGTTAAGTGTTCCTTCAAAGGTCAGTTTAAAATTCTCCACCGCCTTAAGATAAATAAACTCTTTGAAAACCCTCTTGGATTCGCTGGAAAAGGCATTGTCACAAAGCCATTAGTAGGCCTGTTTTTCTGAGCTCGTGAAAAAGTTGACTTTTAGAGATACACAGGACAGTGATGCTACAAACGTATGATAATCTTATAGAATGTGATGCATTGCTGTAGATTAAACTACACAAGAGTAAAGTACATTTTGCTAAAAATACATACATACTTTTACTTTTTTTAATGGATACGACTGAATCAAGACGACACTGGAGGCACTTTGATCTGGGTTTGGAGTTGAAACGCATTCATCTGGTCCTATAATTCTGGGTTTGATGGCAAACCAGGGCCAAAATACTCAGACTGCTCCTTTAACAGTACGAACTCAGCTTCTCCCTCCCTGCATGAACATCTTCTGAGGTGTGTCGGATTTACTGTATCTGCCTGGTAACACACACGGTCTCCGTCACGACAACACTGCCTGCAAATGGGAGGTTTTTCCAAATGTGACCGCCGTCAGGTGAAAAACTCAGTTTAGATTATCCTCAGATTAGATTAAGGGTTAACTTCAACATGCACAGGCGACCTCCTCGGCTTGTTAAAGACTAAAACCCACACAGTGACGTGTACATTCATGCAGCAGACCACTAAAATGACTAGAAGAGAGCACTCCTGTACAGAATGATACTTTTAGTTGTGACTGTCTCTTCTTTGGCTGCAGCCTATATGTGTTTTCAAATCCTTCAGTTCTCTCGGGAGTTTGCACAGAGTCTGCCCGGCTACAGGAGGAAGTGCTTTGAGAAACTCTGGCCCAATCAGACGCCTGGGTTCCGATCAGCTGGCTGAGGCTCACAGCTGCGGTCCAATCTTTTACCAGGGTTTGCGGTCAGGTGACGGGCTCAGACCGGCTCACAGTGTTTTGAAGCAGATGAAAACAAAAGCTAATGAGGCTGTCAGTCGTCCCAGCCAGCTGCCTCGCTGTGTGCAGCGCTGAAAGAAGCTACAGAGCTCAGTGAAAGAAAACAGGATTTATCATCGCTACGGCAACAAGTGCGTGTTTGTTTGTGTGCGAGAGAGAAGGGTAAGGGTAAAGTAAAGAAGAGATAAACACTAAGTTGAGATTTGTCCTTTTAGACTTAGACTGTGATACAAAATACATACATACGTATATATATATATATGCAGTCTAATCCAAAAACTCTGCACTATAATCTTTCATAAAATAATAAACCAGCAAGTGTTAAACATCATTTTAAGTCCAACAAAGACTTTTTATCTTGCAAAGAAGACAAATAAGCAGGATATTTTCTACATAATTATGTTCCTGTATCTCATTTAATTTTGTGGCTGTGGCTCGCCTCACTGAAACAAAGTATTTAACAAATTAATCGACACATCTGAAAGTAAATGAATCATTTAGACTCATTTCAGCAGCTGATGTCTACTGCTGCTTGTCCCTTTTCTATTCTCGGTGTAATTCTTTATGTTTTTGATGTTTTGACGTTTGCCTGATCTTTTAATTCACTATAATAATAAAAACTAAGCCACAGGTTAATCACTGGGTCCTGAAATTACCCTTCTAGTGCTGTGAGGATGCTACGGTAACTTTCTTAACACCTGGCAAGCACAGTTATTGCTGCAGGATACAGTATGAGTCAGATCAGTGAATCAGCGAAAATGTACATGATGACCTAATGCTGCCTTCACACTGCACAACTTTCAAACTGGTCGGATTGCTGTGCTGATCACAGTACACAACTGTCTATGTCATGACGGGGTATCTTGAAAATTGTTGGAAATTCTTCGTATTGCCCAGAAATTATATCTGAAATAGACACGACTCTGCAACACAATGGCTGATTTTTCACCTAAAAACGGCTCTGGATCTCTGAACAGCTGTGTGTTTTTCAGACTTAAACCTAAAAGGAAACGACAAACGAGTTGTGAAGGTGAGTCAATGGCACAAGAACAGCCAGAAAGAGTGTTTGGTATCACTGCTTTACTGAAAGACAAAGTTCAGTCTGCCTTCTCAAGACTTCTTTTAAGCCCGTGCCCAAAACGAACACCCCCTACGGCAGATTTGTTTCCCCCTCCAGATGGCCACCAATACAGTAAACCCACCCTCACCCTCCCCAACGCTACACTGTGTACAATGTCCACCCATTTAAACCACAGAGGCTCAGACAGACCAACAACTGTCATTAAGAGTCTCAACCAGACGCTAAGAGTTTTCTGGCATGTGTGTGTGTGTGTCTCAAGGGGGAGGGGCTTTAATAAGCCAACACTGGACACTGGGTTGTTCCTTTATCTGGCGGGCCGGTTAGTCTACTTCTCATACAGGACTAAGTAGTCGAGCCCTCTGCCAGAGTCAGAATGACTGGACGAGGCCCGGCTGAGGATTTTGTCTAAAACCAGGAAAAGAAGTAAACTCTTCTGCAAAAAAAGGACACGGCCGTGCTTCTAAAATGCACTATATTTACTGTCTGCTGTTTTATTTTAGTGACCGAGAGTGTAAATATATCCCATAGTGCATCGTTACTTTAAAAAATCCACAGTAGTATACATGGCATCACCGCAGTCCTCATCCTCTCACTACCATAAATATCTGCACTTTTTCCAAACACTCAAGTGGATGTTGAGATATTTCACCAGAAAAGTGTAAAGGTAAACTGTTGACCTACTTGTGGTCATTATAGATGCGGACTGGGTCATCTGCAAAATAGATCATATCGCACTGTTTTTAATCACAATCACTATTCATGATTTGAATTGTGATCTTTCTTCTCAGTTTGGAAATGATATATACAGCACAGACCGAGTAGAAACAGCCGATGGATTTCTGGGCGATATGGACAAAAAAAAACATTTCATCTTGATTTTATTCAACATTAACTCAAGACAAAACAAGATTCAAAAACAGTTGCATTTACTACAGCTATATGCCATGTATGTGCAATATCAATAAGCACTCATGATGGTGTCAATGTGACAAGGACTGGAGAAACATATTCACAATGAATATGTTAAAACAAACTGGTTGCAATTTTTGTTAAGCAAGACATATCTCCAGAGGAAGCACTGATCTTGATCAATTTTCATAAAGCAAAAACTAATTCAATCACTTCTATATATTCTTGGCCCTGTTTTGTTCTAAATGTTGCACTGAAATTAATATTTGAAGATAAATTCGGCTACATGGAAGTTTCTCTGCAGCTGTAAAACATCTTTTTTCCAATTTTAGCTGCGTTTTTTTTTTTTTTTTTTTTTTGCTGCATTAAAGCTGAACGCTGTCACTCAGCGAGTTCACATTGCTGCCATTCAGTAGGTCACATGCATACCCTTACAGGTCCCACAAGCCACAATTCACAGTCCTCAACACGGGCACGTACATGTAGTGTAAATCACTGTAAGGTTAAGAGGGGAGGCAGTGTAGGAATGCACCACAACTCAAACACTCATTTATTGACCGTAGAAAACCAGTTTTGCTCGAGTAAACATGTTCTACATCTTAACCCCTTCCACCCCCATCACTATACTCGGAGCATGTGGCGCCCAGGTGGCGGCATTTTGGCTCTAAACAGAGAGGCTTTCACTGGGTTTTATCAGGCAGGAGCCGGTCACAGATAACAGAATGAAGGGGCCGTTGTACAAGACGCTGTGGAAAATCAATAAGGGTGGAAAGGCAGAGAGGGAGGCATGAAACCAGTAAGAAACACTGGACACGCACACGTGACGGTCCGACCACTGATATACAACTATGTGTTCATAATCATGACTCATTCATTGAAGATAAACACTAATCTGTAATATTAACATTTATATATTTCCACTTGTTTTCTAGATATTGTAAAATCACTGATATATATTTTTAGAAAGACTTAAGTCCCCAATCAGTACGACCATAACCAACATTTTTTTTATTAGGTGTCAGTTGCTGCAGCAGCTTCAAACTCAGCCTTATTGTGTCATTTACCAAATTCCAATGATTCAGGCTGTGCTGTCTGATAACCAGCTGCTTTAACACAAAAGAGTCTCCAGATGACTATTAGACACATCTTTAAAGGAAAAACAAAAACAAACATCTTTAGCCTCAACGTCTTTTTCTTAATTACAGTTGTTAAGAGTTGGAATGATATGATAGATAGCTTGTGTTCACATAATAATGTCCCTAAAACACGACGGATAAAAATATGCTACTTCTTTGCAACATGGACCATAAATATTGTAATTTTCTGCGATTAAGATGATCAAATCTGAAGACATGCATCTTTCACTCTGCTGGATTTTGATTGTGGAAAGATTCACAATATGTGGAACATTCTCCAGACTGACATTAAAGCAAAGATTTGCCTTGAACACAGTGATCATATAATTGTCATATGCAGTTTTCCTCTTACTTTCTTTCCCAAAAAAAAAGCAAACAAGCCTAGAATTCTATTAATTGCCAAGTACTCAGATTCCAGATCCTTAAGTTAGAATATTTTCTGGTTTCTTTCCTCCTCCGTGGCAGCAAAGTGAATATCTTTTATGGACCAAACAAGACGTTTGAGGACATAATTTTAGGGAAACACTGACTGACATTGTTCCCCATCTTCTGGCATTTTATAGACCAAACAATCGGCTAATCGAGAAAATAACTGACAATGAAACCAGTAGTTGCAGTCCTATAGCCAAAGCTTTGCAACTAAACGGGTAACTATGTAAAGCTCGGTTTGAAAAATGATGATTTTGGATTATTTTGTTTTTTGTTTTTTTTCCTTGAGTAAAGTAGAGATATGTGGCAACCTTCCAAATGTGACAACAAAGATCGAATCGAGAAGGCTGTAACTCACTGGACACCGTTTTATACCAGATTTACTGGCCAGATTATTATTTGGGAAGCATGAAAAACAAGCCAAGGACAAACAAAACCCATGGTCAAAGCTCTAATAGAGGGCGCAGGGGCAGAAACAATCGAGGAGTTGGCCAACGGCATCCAAGATCGAGGGACATGATGTGCTGTGCATGACTCAAAACTTGAGCCAACTAAGTAGTAGTAAAATAAATGTGGATGAGGAAGAAGAAGAAGATAAAGAAGGAAGACAATGAAGGAAAGAAAAAAGGAGGTTGAGGTTGATGTTCCCAAATCATGACAGCAGGAAATCTGCAGTACAATAATACTTCTGAAAAGGCTTTAAATCCACACATTTTAAAGATTTAAAGTATTACTTCAGCACAGAGCACATGTTCCGACTAAAAAGATAAATGCCTCAAAAAACAGACAAAACAGCTAATAAATTATCTTGTAATGTCTCTCTCTTTATCCGGATCTTCTCCTCCTCCTTCCTCCTCCTCCTCCTCCTCTCAGTGTGCGCCGTCTCATGCTGAGGGATTACAGCTGCCATGATGCCTTCAATCAAACCCCCAACCCTAAACTGCTCCTCATCCTCATCCCACTGAGATACAGGTCAAGGAGGAGGGATGCTCGACCTTCCGCCGCTGCCCTTTTGTCCATCTTAAATCCATCCCTTATTCCCAAAGCCTGTTTCCTTCTCTGCCAATCACTTTTTCCTCATGTGGACGCAGCCCGACCCTTGCATTCCACAGCGAGGATGGGTTTGTGTCGTTGGAGAAAAGAAGAATTAGCTTTCTCTGGCTTTGTCCTGGTTCAGGACTTGGGAAGGCTTGAAAAGAAGGAAAAACAGAAACAGGACCTTCACTTAAAAGTCATCTCGGCTGCTGAGGTTACAACGATAACAAAATGCACTGGCTATACACTCAATACACACCAATAGCAACAATCTTCAATAGATCCACTTGAATGCAAACGGCCATGAAAGCACATAACGAATACAAGAAGTGTGCACACTCCCTGGTTCATAAACAGATGATTATAACCCTCATAATGGAGCATGCTACGAGTGACACCAACAGCCAGTCATTTAACAGGTGTGTTGTTTAGTTCCACCACTGACATGTGACCCAACAGAAAGAGTGCAGACAGGGAAGAAATTGAATTTGAGGCAATCGTGTTATTTCTGCTGCAGATAAATGGTAAATTGAGACCCTTTCCTTCTGTATCAAGCAGCAAAAAAGTTGTAACATGATCTGTTTGAGTTAATTTGCCGACTTGCATGGGCGTAAAAAGATTCACCAATACGAATCTGAAACCAAAGTCAACCTTAAAGATACAAATATGTTGATACACAGACCCCTGACTCGATCCAAATCTAAAAGAGATAACCGGTTTTGAAGTTATGAATCATGGTCAGTCCCACATAAACTCGTACTGACCTTTGATCTTTTATGACTGTAACAGGAGTAACATGGTGGTGTAGGTAAATGACATGTCCAACAATGCTGACGCAGCGTAGAATGCATCATCAAATCTATAATCCCACATTTGAACGAGATTCATATTTTATTAGAAGGAAGGAAAGACTGGCTGTTTGTAAGCTCTGTAGAACAACGATGAGTCCAGTGGTAGAACGACAAATCTTATCATTCACCTGGTGAGACATGAGGCGTGGCGGAAGTTATGACGGCAAAGATGCTACGGCAGCACCAGCAAGAACACACGAGGCACAAACCTGGACATTAATCACAGCATCTAAAGCCCGTTTTACTGATGAGGACTTCAGACCTCACAGTGGAGCCGAGAGCGAGGGACAACCGGCCAGAGTTGAACATCCGAATAAGGAACCGAGTTAAACACGAACTGTCAAATGCAGAGCGAGCTGTAACAACAACCGCCGCCGGAGCGTCAACCGATGGCTTATTACGATACGTTCCTGAATCGTATCGTTTATCTAGACGTGTAATGTATCGTCTTAGGAGAGATACGCACCCCTACTTAGGTGTCTACGGTGCATGCCGACACCGAGATAATGCTGGAACGAAATATTGTGCAGCCCTATGGAGTACGGAACATATTATCATTCATGAGATACATCTGCAACATGTCAAGTCACAATGAACATGATGGAGCGGTACTTAACAACAATAACATAAGACAAGACAGTACAGAGGTTACATTCAAAATATAAAAGTGGATAAAATGAACCTTTATTCTTTTACTCTTCATTCATTATGACCACAAAAACTACGATTAACGTAAAAATAATGGTGAATTGCATTCCAGGATGACTAAAAACGGTTTTAGAAGTTAGCTTTCTGCAAACAGTGCTGCATTCAAGGGGACATGGAAAAATCTGAAAAATTAAGTGAAAGCAGAAGACCCCATTAAAGCTGAACAATCTGATCGTCATTTGAGCTAAAAATGTCACTCATGGCTCTAATATAATATTTCAAATGTACTTTTATCCCGTGAGGTGCAAAACAAATCTGGACATGTACTTCATGTGAAACAACACCACGGCAGTATGAAATTATCCAGCAGCAGCAGCAGAGACCCTGCATTGGTTCACACAGCGAGCATCAAAGAACATGACCCAGATACCGTTTGAGGCTCTGTGTCTTATTTTTAGCTAAACTATAGCTAGCAGGCACAACTGAAAAATGCAAACAAACTAATAGAAAAATGCCACAAAGAATGTTACATTTATATAGAATTTTAAAAATCTTTTTGAAACATTTGTGTTTGTATTAAGTAGAGCACATAATGCACATGTTCAGGTCCATATATCTGTGCTGGGATTCCAGCAGAACAGGTTTACACGATTTGCAGTTAAATGATTCATTAGTTGCAAGAAGCTTGCATAGCAACAGTAAACTGTCCCTGTTCTTCTAGGAAGCCCCGTAAACAAACAGTCGTAGGAGAATTCCCCTTTTTCTTCTTCTTTGTTCAAAAAAAGACATTTCTAAAAATCAGTCTAATCTGAAATATGACACCGGACGAGTTAACACCAGCTCATCCCCAAGGGCATTAACAAACAAAAACGTTGGAAACAGAGGCATTCAGAGCAGACCGAGGCTACGTCCACACCAACACCAATACCTCCACACGAGCGTTTTGGTAACACCTCAGCATGAAACAGGGCTGATAATGCTACTGGACATGGGAGTTGTCTTCAAATTGCTCCAGTAACAGCTTTCCTGCTGTGAATGGAATCAGAGGTAACCAAATAAAAGAAGCTAACAGAGATAACAAGGACAGAATCGATAATTCGGTATCAATGCTGAATTAACATTAGTCAAAGATGACATCTTCTTTTCTTCCGTCAGTGAAGGATACGTAGTTTCCGATAAGACCCAATCATGACCATTGGGAGTTTGTTTAAATCACACAGCCTTGCTATGGTGCTTTATTGGTGACAATCAGTACATTTGGGCCAAATATATTTGTTCAGCAATGACAACAATGGGTAAGTGCAGCCCTCAACGAGAAACAAACACTTGCACAGCAAACACTTCTCCATCATAAATCGTAACAAAGTCAAGTTCCTGTTGCTGCTATCGGTGACAGAGCTTCCACTTCTTCTGTTTGAAAGGTCAGAGCAGATAACAGCTGCTCGGACTGTAAAGAAACGTTCCCAGTGGAGACACAGCTTTACTGCTGCTGTTGTCGTTATTGTTGTCGGCCGTGGCTGTGCCTCACTTCCTGCGCTGTGAAAGGTCACAGCAGACACGACTAACATTCCAGTTTGAATAGCCGGAAGGTCGGTGAGCCAGCTTTGCATGAGTCTATTCCTTCTGACAGCTTTGTAGTTCCACTTTACAGAGCGGAGGGCTGGCCATGCTGACCTAATAATAGCTCCTCAAAGAACCGAACAAGGAGAAAACCATAAAACATTTAAGAGGTGTGTAAAACCAGACCGATCGTTCTGGTTGATATATTTTAATATGGATCTGTTTGAATGTGACTACTAACATGACAAGAAGTTGAACCTGTCCTGTGGTTCTCCAGTTTGGATATCTAAAAATGTTCTCACGTTAAGATTTTCTGCTTTTCAGAACAGACAGACAAACAACAAATAGATGCCTGGTTAAATATTACATGTTAAGCACCTCAAGACAATCAACAATGAAAACAATAGTTAGTTGCTAGACATCATGCAGGATGTTGTTGCATGTTTGACGGAACTCAATGTCAATATGCTGTGTTCACATTAGACCAACACGGCCCTGATGACAAACATGTTGAGGGAAGCTTACTGTAGATTTTAACCTGCACCGTTTGTGTTACACTTCTTCGCCTCTTGTCATGGACTTGCAAAGGGATGCATAACAGCAGAACATGCATTACAACACACATACATGTGACAGGTCCACCATGCGTTCAGAGAAGCGCTGTGGTGCATTTAATCGGTGATGATAGACTGCTGCTGCTGGAGAGCCACACCCAGCTTCACGTCAACAGCTACGGAAAACAACAAGCATAATCACTCATATAAACACAGGATCAAGACAAGCAAAGAGAAGTGAAACTGCTCTGAGACACTGTTTTTATCCGTTTTATCGTTTTCATTTAATATCCTGCTCACAGCTTCTCTGATGTGTAGATGCGCCGTTTTTCCCCCCATTTATTAAGTGAATATGTATGAATTTGGAGCTGCATTAAAAACAGGACTCACTCACATTTGCAACTAAAAATAGAACTGGAATTAGCCTGGCAATATTTGCAAACTGCAGAATGTATTCAGGAGGGTGTGTGCAAGTATTACAAAATTCAACCCAAGCTGACTCTATTTTTGGGAAGTTGATAATAAAACGACAATGACACGGTCAATGAGCTGAAAGCAATGTTATCTATCAAAACAGATTATACAAGTATTTTTCTTAAATTCCCTTGTTAGAGCAAAGGGCCCTGTATAAACCACTTTTAAAGAAAAGTGGGGTGAACATCCAGCGAGACAGACAGATGCCTAAAGTTAACTAACAACATAAGCAAAGTATGAAGCCTTCTTGTCATATTATTAGTATCAGAAGCTGAAGATTTGACACGGAGGAGGAGATGCACGAGGAAGGCAAACAAAATAGTAATAATTGCACCTACAATGTTCCTAAACTGTTCAACTTAGGAGCGAATGTG
>JAPQRN010000015.1:7937253-7950319 GCA_037367275.1 Coranthus polyacanthus
TGCACGAGGAAGGCAAACAAAATAGTAATAATTGCACCTACAATGTTCCTAAACTGTTCAACTTAGGAGCGAATGTGCTTTTTAGGACAAAAGTAAGCATCAAGAATGTCACTATAAACTCATAATATATTGATAATTAAGATCATTATAAATTCTCATCTCTTATACGTACAAAAATATTAATAACCATTGCTTATTTATTTTAAGTTTATTTTTGACAATCACTCAACCAGCATCAACCTTATGTTACAGTTACATAGCTCTGTTTTAAGACAGAGTATGTACTGCTTTCTTATATTTTTTATGAAGTCCTATATTACGCTGCCATAATGAGCCTCACTAGATCTCGCTGCTGCTTTTCTACATTTCGTGGCTTTGCACAGTGTGTTTTAAGGGCGCTCGGAGGGACGCTGACGGCTGTCACTCCAGGAGAAAACATCTGGAAAACCAAATGACAAACGAAATGATGTAATGACGTTAATTATACAATTACACTTGGATTTTGAGGCATATAACAGTACCACACATTTACACAAACTACCCTCACCTCAACAATATTAACAGGTTGACTGTGTTGTCATGTCTGCACACCTGAATGAGTGACAGAGCAATGTGCAACTTGAAAATAATGAGAACTGCCACATCCTGTTTCGCTTAGTGCTTGATATTTACTTGATTACGACTGTTTATATGCGATATATACACATGGAAACTGCCTCAATCATCCAATCGGAGGACTGCTGGGATTCGTTTGACTGAGGATCACACTGAACTTACTCAACGCATATACATCCTCAGTAAGAAAATAACATTAACAAGATACAAAATGGCTCAATATAATGAGAATAAATCTTAAGCAGCAGCTAACCTCAAAACTCTCACGATCAAAAGCGAGAAAACAAGAACAAACGGAAAATAACGGTACATACTGATAAATCATAAACTTACCATACATTAAATATCTAGTATATCTTTTGACATGGGATTTTACAAACTACTTTTCTCGTGGATACGTGAGACAAGCGACAGAAACACGGCTGTGGTTTTGTAATCTGGCCATCAACTTCTCCTCACTGCACTGATGACTTCCGTTGTTTCACTACTTCCTCACAAACATCCACTCGACCTCTGCTGCTTCACAAAACTCCAACTTTATTCTGTTTTAGGGAAGAAAACGCAAACCCTGCCGTTATGTTTGTCTCATCCTGCATGTCTTTTGAAGGCAGCATGTTTTACTGAAACAATCAGAGCTGCGGAGTGATGGAGAGACGTTCTCCGATTCAGTCATAAATGGGTTAAACCGTTTCCTCCGAGAGGGGGATTCCCAGCCCCACACGCCGAGTGTGGTCTTACCCCCAAATTTAAAAATTCCTCCAGCCCCTTTCTTCAGTTAAGATTTAATTCTTTCCTTTAATGGAAACAGAAAAATCTGTGACCTCTGACCTTTACTTACAGATGCTGTTTTGAATTTTTGCCTATTCTACTTTTGTGTTACTGAAAAGGTCTCTTAAAACACAGCAAAGAAAACTTAGTCTCTTGTCGCTTGTCTTTCTTTCTTTACTTGTTCATTTAAGTGGAACAATGCACTTTAATGAACATTCAAGATGTAAACATGCTGAATTTTCACCGTCCTAAGGCCGGTAACATAAAAACATTGTCAATATACGGATATAAATATACAGTACACAAGTGACAAGGTACATATACGTATGTGTTTTGTTTGAAATGATTATACTTTAGTTCTGTTTTTGTCTCCTGGTCTTAAAAATGATCGATATCAACAGAATAGTTTTGTTATTGTGACAAATTGTGAGGTGCAGGTTAAGACCTTCTTCTACACAGTAAGCAATAAACCTCATAACAAATCTTTTATTCAAAGAAATAATCTCCTACTTTGCTCTATACTGTGATTAGATATATTCACCTGAGTATCACCACTCACCTCCTGATTCGATATTTCAGTTACAATGCCAAGCTTGCTTGGATATGGAGAAGATTCACAAAGAAATAAGGCTGTAAATTGTACATGGAACAACCTCTGGAAATGAGCCTACAGCAGCTGCATTAATGTACTTTTATTTGTCGTAACTAACAAGTGCCAATAAGTGCCCTCTTAGGTTTTACCGCAGAGGTAACCGACGAGGTTCTCATCCTCAGAAAAGGTATATATTTTAAAACATGATTGATACTAGATCATTCAAATGAAGATCAATTTGAATAGGATAGTTGATTTTTAGAAACCCAGCCCTATGAATAAGGCTGAACTATGCTGGTATCAACTTAATTAGATGGAAATAGGCAGATGTTTTTCATATTTGTCAATCATAGCATCAGCATGTTAAAAGGTTTAGCCTGTGCTTTTCCACACAAAGTAACTGCTAAACCCAGGGTTTTTAGCTGCTAAATAAAAAACACCTTGCTGATTAATTGAGGTGACTGCTCCTCTGCCCTCCAACTTCCCCACCTCCTCCTCTCTATTTCATTTTTCCATTTCGACAGCTGTTGTCTGCGCACACAGCTGCAGCAACCCCCGTCGCTCACACTCTACAGTTATTCGCCAGCCTGGGAACCAATCGCCAAGTGTTGAGGATCAAGTGCACATGTGCAGACCCAAACACAGACTTTTTTTGGGGTCTGTTGTTTGCGAGGCTGCCATTTCAGACAAGGCAAGTTTTTAAAATAAAAAAAAAAAGCCCGGTTCATCCTCACTCAGACCCGCATGTGGTTATGATTCACCGAATCCTGAGGAACTAAACTCAAAATGTCAAGGTTAATTTGTGTTCCAGTGCATCTGAGCATTTCCACAACCACTTGTCCCCCCGCTCTAATGAAACGTTTACAGCAGCCGCCATCCTGCCCTGAGCCACAAAAAACAAAACAAAAAAAACCCAAAACTCTCAGAACAAATCAAGACTCGTGTTTCCATTGTCCTGCTTCTCCCGGCACACAAAAATATGACACCCACATGGCAATCAGCTTAATTATGAGGAGACACCTCAGCGTACGAGGTAACGGCACAGACGAGGCTTGCCTCGAGGTCAGCCTCTTTGTCCATAACTACACGAGCTGATTCAAAGTGACACTCGTCTCAGCAGTGGAATCGCTGAAAGCTGCAGGTCACTTGTGTAATCAGCAGACCTTGAGATTATTCACTGACGCCATATTGTACATGCGTTAAAAAAAGCCAAGTCCTTTACGAGCCAACAGTCTTATGACACAAATTACATGACAAACTCCGGAGCATTTATTATTATTACTCTTTAATATTCCATGTGACAGAAATCATTGATTTGTTGGGGAAGAAGTTACCAACGAGTGACATGTAAACAACGACGGGTCACTGTCAACATCTTAAAACTCCAGCCTCTATATATTACTACTAGTGTACGACAGGTTTCTTCCTTTTACTCCTCCATGAGGATCTAATGATAAAGGGTTGCATATGCTGTACACAACGAGAAGCCCCTCGAGGCAAATATGTGACAGTGGCTGATTTGGCTTGACATCATCTAGTTCTAACAAACTAAAGCAGCTTTCACTGTCACGGGTGATTGTAAGTCTAGTCAACACTCGCATGGTAAAAGAGAGTCTGGGAATGTCATACCCTAAAGGCACACATTCATCATTTAAAGCAGGTAAACGCTTAAAGCTAATTTGGTACAATGTATAAACAGCACATGACCAAAAAGACAAGCGTCGACTGTGGCCAGTTAATCAGTAGCTGTGGTTACACAGACTATATTTCTTCTGACTGAAGTTATTCTGACTGGAGGTTCCAACTTCACTGTGGATGCTGAACAAAGTGATCTGATAAGATGTGGGATTACATGCCCCAAAGCACTTAATCAGAATTGAACTTTTTTGCTGTGTGCAAAGTGGTTTCACCTGCTGCGTAGAGTATAATCTGCTGGAAATACAACTGTTTAAACTATTTTCTTCAGTGAAAACGACATGCAATGATTACAGTTTCCACTTAAACCGTGACTCATGTTGTAATTGCAATTCTTCTGAGCCTTTTGATCGTTGAGATGTTCGATAATCCTTAAATCTTTTAAGGTTTCCAACGAAAAAAACTTGTGTCAGCCACAGACCAGTTCTCTTCTTACCTCCACATGGGACAAACATGCACAGAAAGAATATATTCATTCCAGCTAAAGATAAACGATTAGATAAAATGTTTACGTGGCTTTAGGCGCTAACATTTTCCTACTGAACAGACCGTCAAAGATAGACACTACCACTCTCAACCCGATGGGAAATTGCTCCAGATCAGAGCAGTCTCTTCTGATTGAGGTGGTTACATGAGGCATCTTTACTTCCAATTATTAGTGGAACATGGTCCATGTAAAAGCAGCTACAGATCTGTCAATGGCTTACAGGTAAAAACCAGGGAGATGTCTCCCCTTGCTGCCTCCTAGTCCATTAATGTGATGTATTGTGCAACAAGCACTAGTGTTCAAATATGGAAAACTGCAGAGCCACAGTGGCATGCTTTCAATTAGCAATGAGCAAAATGCACATTTCCCCACATCAGAGCACTGCACAGCCTGTCATCACTTTCAGCTCAGTCTTCTGCCCGGGCAGATCCGTCAGCTCTGACCCAGTCCTCCTCCTTCTAAAGCTCATTCCTACCAGACAACAACAGGATGATGTCTCCACTAAAACACTGATGGGGAAATCAAAGTGGAAATCTGGGATGCAGAAGCACCAGGTCTCCATCAAACGCATTCTCTACATTGAGTGTGTGTGTTGGGATGAGCAGGCCTATCCCTATTAATGCAGCACAGAGCCACTCCAGCAAAAGGCCTGCTGGGCAATGGTGTGCACAAATGCGCAATGAAACACCGCCCACCCAATGGCGCACAAGTCGGTCAGCGTGGTAAAAGGCTGTCATGCACGGACGGGGTTGGCTTGATCAGCGCTGTGTGCAGTATGGAAGGAATATTTTACTGGGGTGTGGATGAGCAGGAGCAGAAGCAGGAGCAGGAGCAGGAGGAGGAGGAGGAGGGACCCGTTTGGGACCAAAATAGGTGTACTGGATGGTCTTTGCATCGCTAAAGTAAAAAAAAAAAAATAATGAATGGATGTGAAGCAGCGAGAGGCCAAAATGCTATCTGAGAGATAATCCAGTCCAGACCGCACCGGTCCAAGAGGAGGAGGGGAGGGGACGTGTTATAATAAACTGAGACCGTGAGAGGGGAAAAACATAAATGCATGTTTGCGCTCCAGTTTCCGCCCGTTTGTTCCCTCGGTGAGGGCTTTAACGCACAAACACACACGCACACAGAGATGGAGAATCACACCAACCTTGTAGACTTGTCCATAGGTGCCATTTCCGACCACTTCCACCAGCTCGAAAATCCCAGCAGGATCCTGACACAAACCAACAAATACAGAAACAGTTAATTGATTTTTTCCCTGTAATAATTACAATCAGGTGTGTTCGGTGTAGGAGCCGGCTGCGCCCGGTTTGCTGGCCTCGCATGCCAGCGGGTATTAGACAAAAGAAAAGCCACTGCAGGGCTGTGTCAACAACACTACTGTTCACTACATGCAATTGTGTTTATTTTGAAATATAACGAGACGAAATGCAGCCCGAAAATGTCTTTGCCACACACACTTACCCGCAGGGATGCTAGGTCTATATCCACCAGACTTTTAGCCGGAGAGTCGTTCGCCATTTTCGTACAAAAACGTTTACAAATGAGTGAATAACGGCGTGTTTTTAATTCCCCTTCAAGCGGACGGCGTGTGTTTCATCGTCGGGTGGTTTTATTTTTAATCCAGCCGGTGTTATTTTCAGTCCAAGGCGCGTTTTTCCCTCTTTGTAATCCCAGACTGAAGCTCCGCCGCTGCTACATACCGACCCACTGCCGGAGCGGTGCCTCTCTCTCCCCCCGTTTGCGTTGGTGTCTCTCGGCCTCTTTTCTCCGCCCCCTCCTCCTCCTCCCGGTCTGTCCTTATGTCTCTCGTTCCCTCTTCTCTCTCTCTCTCTCTCTAATCCCCGCCCCTTCTCCCTGTCCGTCTTCCCCGGGGCCAATCGCGGACTTCGCGCGGTTCCAGGGACGTAGATTAAATTAAAGAGGGCCGCGCGTGGCGCCGCCGCTCAGTCTTCCGGGGAGTTTCCCCCAGTGGCCACTCGCGGTATTGCAACGAAAGCCTCCTCTCCCCTGATCAGTTTCTGATGATGATTCTTTCCATGATCCGTGTTTTAGCCCTTAATACTATGATCCTCAACTTTGACCGCCTTCCACTGTGGCTTGTCCCCACGTCCGCGATGTCCAGACGATGCCCCATATTCCGATCATGAAGAGAATGCACGAGTTCAAGCGGATTAAAGTCAGGTTTATGTTCACGAGTCACAAATTTGACATAATTATGTCTTGTTTACAAGGTATTTCAGAGTAAAAGGAATATAAGACATGAAACACTGATGTACCAAAAGATTCAGATCAGGAGATTATTGTGTTTCTTTTGTCAATTTTGTTGATTATTTTGTTCCTGTATTGTTCTTTTTTTTGTACCTTCGGTTGATTATTTAGATCATTTGCGTTCATCTCATTGATTTTTTTTTTTTGTTCATTTCTTTGCATAACTCTCATAAGAATAGGGGCAATTCACAACCGTGAACGTGATTTCTACCTCAGTCGCGTCAGACAGATTTTCAGACACAATGGTGGTGAAAAAAACCTCCATGACACGTATGTTTTGATTGAGAGACGCCTTGAGGCAGAAATTACACACTGTGGATTTAATTTAGCATGCGCTCCACTATCATATTACAGGTTGGTTAACAAGCCATATAATGTTAGCTACTTTTTAACATTCGCGCAAGCCAGTGGATTGATCTGCCATAGCGTCAACACTGATGTTGATTGCAAACTTCATGTTTCTGTTTTTTTTTTACATATTTTTAGCCTCTATTATTATTATTAGTAGTAGTATTATTATTAGAGACAGACAGGAAAGGTGGCAGAGAGAGAGAGAGAGAGAGAGAGCATGACATGTAGCAACAGACCTGGTCCAGGATCTGAACCCAGGTCAGTACTGTAAGGCTTCAGACGACGTGGTTGTGAGCCACACAAACGTCGTGTTTCCCAACATTAACTGGAGTGTTTCCAGAGCGGGCCAGGCAGGTGCTGGGTCTTACCTTTATCCCTTCGGGGACCCTGGCGGATTCATCTGCTCGTGTATTTATACGGTCAAAGGAAAACGAAGATAAACTAAGCGAATTCTTTCGACCGTCCTGCCATTCGCACGCACATGAGCTGTTTCTCAAAGTCAATGATCCTTCCTTGGTTTTCACTTCCTTCACAGGCCGGGCATGCGTCCTTCTGTGGTTCAGCAATGTATATATTTCACATGGTTATTAATCAATAGATAGGAATGGCGGTACGATTTGCTGTGATGTATTTTCATACAAATAATTGCTTGCAGCAGAAAAATAGCACGTTCTTGCACTTTGAAAGCCCCAAGCTAGAAAGCAAGCTCATGCTCTACGTAGAGACCGACACCAGCAATTAATACGAACACTCTCATTGGTATCAAATTAGATACGAGATATGAGATTTCTATGTAAAAATATGACAACCATAGTGATAAGCCTGCGACTATGTTCAGCAAACTGCACTGTATACTGCTATAGAAAATACCATGTAGTATCCAGTATATATGTATGCAGTTTGTAGCATCTAATATACAGTATATGATTCCAAACCCATCCTTAATTTGTCTCAGTGGCCGAATGTGGCTGTGTAGCTTTAATTCCATGAAATCCACCAGAATCTGCTTTTATTGACCAGTGATGTGAACATGAACAGTGAAGTTTGCAGTAAATGTTTACGAATATATATACACACAAAGGACACCGAAGATACTGAGCATCACTTTTACCTTCACTCACCGCACAGTAAAACAAAAATGAAATGCAGTTAACTTTCCTGATCTCTAATCTGTTAATGCGTAACTGACAGAAGCTGGAAAAGTGTCTCACACTGCATAAAGACTAAAGACACTGTAGCCTAGATTTCATGTGCATAGCAAAATCTAGTCTGTGTTTGCAATTTGGCTTTAAACTGAACTTAATTCAGTGTGTTAGAGTGAATTTACTTAAGCTACATTTCCGTCCTCATCTTCCATTTCCTTTCTTTACCTTTATCTTCTGTTTCTTACTCTTTGTTTGCATCTCCTGCTCGGTGCCTCCATCAGATACAGCAATTAGAGCATGTGAAATGGAAACATGATAAATATTTCAACATAGATGCCACTGCTCTGCTGTTCTGTTGGAGGGTTTGATATCCAGACTGACTATATCATATCCCGCTTGTAGTTTTTAATAATACGTTGCTGTGTTAAAGCTGCAGGAGCGGAAAAAAAACGCCACAATCTGAAAATACACACCCTTCCTTCTGCAGTCTGTCCAAACCAAAAGGCTAAATATAAAGATAGATAATATGACGTCGTCTGATGCCGCTGTGGAAAAGTGAAGCCAGAATATCACGGTTATGGCAGCTGCCGTGTTGCTTGTGCAAAAGTCCACGGAGTCGCATCTCACTGAATCTTAACGGCCGCTGATTCAAGCTGTCGGTCGCATATTTAACCCCCTACCTGTCTGAAAACACCTATGATCAGCCAAAATCTTGCCAAAACCTTCCGTCACAGAGTAGAATTGCTATAGCTGGTGAAAAAAGAGCCGGCGGTAAATGCAAAAGTCTTGTTTTCTTTCAGACCCCTTGAATTACAGCATGTTGAAATTAGATTAATGACAACATCATCATGTCTACGTCATTTAAATTTTGCTCTGATAACCCTTTTCCACCAAGATGGAACCAGCGCCGGAACTAAAAAAATAAATCGGTTCGGAACCAGAAACCTTGGTTCCCAGCTGGAGCCAAAAAAATGAGCAGGTTTCCTCTTGAACCGAAGTGCGAAGCGTTGTGGGAGCATCGTATTCTACAGGTCGCAAAGAGAGGACGGAGACGGCAACCACAATGTGTGAGTCTGAGAAACCAGCGGGAAAAAGAACTGCTGAAAAAAAAACAGTAGCTTGGTGGTGATTAAATCATCTGCTGAGTTCAATGAATAATAGCTAGAAATTAGCATAAAAAAAAAGAGTAAGCAGACTGGTTTCACTTGAACACAAGAACAATCCGAGACAGAAGAAAAGTGGATCTGTACGTGGTAATGTGTTACCATATCATGGCCTGTTGTGCGTCGTGCATCGCCCTCCGTTAATGACACACCCTTGATTAGAATAGTTCTGCTCAAAACCTGTGGAAACGCAGGCTGGATCAGATGGAACCAACGTCCCAAGAATCCTCGACGGAACCGGTTCAAGAACAAGAACTCATTTGGTGGAAAAGGCCTATCAGTCTGTCCTTGGTTTCTTCGCTCCCAGGAATTTATTCTCCTCTAACAAACTTTTATTGTCGTCTGTTAATGATGTTGGTTATCCAGATGTTTTGCCTGTTTCCGCAGCCTCACTGGTTTATATACATGGAAGAAAAACCGCAGGACTGCAGAGAGAAACTGGAACTGAGCAGGGTGTACAAAGCAAATTATCAATGCTTCGCACAGTCATTAGCAATGAAGTCTTGTATATAAATTAACCAATTAAACCCTGCACACATGCCAAAGGTGCACTGAGGTCATTTTAAACAAGGGCCAGGCACACGTTTGAACCTAAAAAAATGTAAAACAAAAAAAATGTATAGATTAAAAAAAAAAACAAATAATCTGTTACTATAACTGCTTTAATTGTACTTTCACACGAAGATATAAAAGTAAAGACATTCACTTCTTTGTGTACAGGACACACAGGACACGCATGAGGTCAAATCCTGCATTACCCACTGGGTGTGCCCTGCTTTCATGTGTTATCTATGGCAGGGATATTTCAAGGATTTCAGGCTGTACAGTTCTAAATTACTATGTTTATGAGCGCAGCCCACTTTCAGTACCAACGCTGCAGGGTCAGTCCCTTTTTTTGCATGAGCTCTTCTTCTTTTTTCAGAATCCTATTCATATTTGTTTATGCATATTGCACGTACAGAAGCGCAGGTTTTTACTGCGTTTATGAGTTACACCCGATCGTCAGTTTGCCCGATATTTCGTGTATTGATCATATAGTTTTGGGGTAAAGGTCTATGAAGTGTATTTCGTCGTCAGCTGCTGTCCCGTCATCCCATCGTGTGTTTGTGCACCTGCAGCCATTCATGAGTGATGCCATTTTTTTCCACGTCAGACAGAATTTGAATTTTCAATATTCAGTCCGCGACACAAATTTGTCTGGGATTTTGGCCGGAAGAGAATTCAGCGTCAAAAGCAGTGGGCAGAAAAGTTAAGAAGAATTAAAGAGGACAGTCGCAACTCAGCAGAGAATGGTTTTGATCCATCAACCTCTGGGTTATTGGCCCAGCACGCTTCTTCTGCACCACCCTGACGTTTCTGCCCACAGCTGGGACTCGAACCCACAGCTACTGCTACTAATGGTCCTTCGACACCTTCAATATCAGACGCGAGAGACAAATTGAAGCAGTTTGCGAGTTGCAAGTTGTCACCTCAGTTCAAGTTTACTCAGTTTCACCGTGAACTACTGTAATGAGGCAGACATTCAGTTGCCACGGTAACCCACGGTTTAATATAGGCCCATCTTATTAGGTGTTGCTACAAAACAAACAGTACGACCGAACTGTTGTCGAGATCTTCGCTTGGGGGAGGTGTTGTATGTTTTACTCATCGTGCAGTCAGAAAAAGGCACTGAAAAGGGTTGAATTATGTGGGATCTAAAATTGCTTGTGCGTTTCAACGCATTCGTTTTGGAAGAGCTCTGAAAGGACTCCTCTAGGTAAGTATTTCTTACTGTGTGTATCTTAAATTTGTGCGTGTTTGTGTTATTTAGCCATTATGTTTATTTCTTAAATATAGAGTAAACATAACAAATGTGTGAGTGCATGTATGTCAGTAAATGAGTATGCATACGATATGTACACACATATTCTTTTCCTTTTCTGTGCTCTTTCGTAGAAGGCAACAGAGGGTTTGGCCCTTTTTTCTGGACTTATGTGCATAATTATGTTTTGCTTGTCACTCTGTATTATGTTGTTTGTTGATTAAAAATCTATCACCAAACATTAGCCTTGTCTCACTTGCTAATGTCTGTGTCTGATCACCACCACTGAAGGATTTACTGCATGTTTGACTGGAACAATGTGACAAAATAAATGTGGAGCGCGCTGACTGATGTGTGTTTGCGCATGCGGTGACTGAGCAGCCGGAGCAGGCCGAACCTGAAACCGCCAACAATAGTGTTTCATCTCTGTTCCAAACACACCCACTTCACTTCCAGGAGTCCACACCTTTAAGATGGACACTGTCTTGGATGATATTTGAGAACATTCGGCCAAAAAAAAGCAGCCCGATGCTCACTGTACAAGGGATAATGTACGGTGAGTCGGTCATTATGGTGAAATAAACCCCTATAGGATGTGTACACTGTGGATAATGACTGGCTTGCTGGACATTATCCAGCTAATGGCGCATGTACTTATGAAAGAAATCAATAATTTGACCAAAAAAAAGAAGATTTAACTGTTTTGAAAAATGATCTGTAGAGTCTATGATCAGAGTTTTGTCCATAACAATGTTTTGTCATAGCGACAGCCTGTTATACAGAAATGATGACGGCAGAATCCCATCGTTGACCAATCAGAATCAAAGCTTTGCAATATAACGTCTGAACAGCCGGGCAGCTCGTCTGACTCGTGTGTGTGCGTATAGGCTTATAAGTGTGTGCAGGTGTATATGTTTGTATGTGTATTTGACAAAACACACACAAAACCATGACTCAACAGCTGCAGCAGTATCAGGTTGTACAGGATAGAGGCACATCAGCTTTGTTCTCCAAATGACACGCGATACGTGTTTGCTCTTGTATTTCTATCTGCGCGTGGACCAGGATGACTTTTAGATCTTCAACGTGAGGCTGTTCTCACTTCTTCAAAAGTCTGTTTGACGGAGGGAGGAAGAGGAAAAACGGTGTCCCGTTCTGCTCCAGGATGTTCATTTGTAAAAGTCAAACTCCGCCCTTTCTTCTTCATTCAGCATCAGGACCACGACCTCTGACCCCTCCCCTGCCCACACGTTCCTCCTCACCTTCCAAATAACGAGCTCGACCAGACCTGAAATAAAATTACTCGGCGCGTGTACAGGTTTTTTTAATGGGCCCCTGTGCACACTATAATGATGAACCCTAGTGCACGGGAGTTTCTAAATGTGCCTAAACTAAGCACCAATCACATGAGCACAAAACCAGACCTTCCAACAACTTTCAAGAAAATGGGTGCAGTAGTTTTTGCATAATCCCGCTGACAGACAGGAGTGAAAAAAAAGAGCAAGAAGAACATAAAAAATATACATACGACGATGCAGACACACCCATGTACTCAGACACCTACACATTATGTACAAACAGTATAATAAAAGGAGTCTAAGAATATAGGCGTATGCCACACCCTCTCACTCACACGCATACACAGAATGTTACATATGCATCAGGTTGTGTTCCATGGGAATATAATAGTCCCGAGTACAAGACACAAGATACAAAATAAAAATATTGCACAGGTGTGGCTCGTATTCAGAGTTCATGTGGTGAAGCCTTGGGGCTGAAACAGTTTGCTCGTCCCGTGTCGTGGGATGCTTTTAGCAGGCGGTGGGATCTGTAGATGTCTTCCAGGGCAGGCAGATGTGTGTCGTTGTTTGTTTTTTTAATTTGTCACCTGTCTGTATCTGCGTCTAAGTTTACAAGCTCACTGTTCTGGAAAAAACGAATCAAATCAATCTACTTCCTCTTTCTTCTCTGGCTCCGTCCAGCGCGTCCGTCTGTCTGGTCCTGCTTTTTGACGGGTTTAAAGCCTGAGCAAACACTGTCTATTTGTGTTTGATATGCAACTGGTTCCTCTTTCCAGCTTTGCTCTTTACTCATCAGACGAAGCAGTGTGTGTGTGTGTGTGTGTGTGTGTGTGTGTGTGTGTGTGTGTGTGTGTGTGTGTGTGTGTGTGTGTGT
>JAPQRN010000015.1:7956956-7973193 GCA_037367275.1 Coranthus polyacanthus
ATGAATGAATGAATGAATGAATGAATGAATCGCTGAGGTGCATAGAAGCCCAACGTTGAGTCTGCCTCCTGAACAACTTGATGATCATCGCGGCCTCTTGCGTGTAACAAAGATGAGGACCCTGCGGATGGCGATGAGGCGGTCCTTGAGGGAGGTCATGGCCAGGATGGTGAGCTGGGCTCGATTCTCCAGAGGAAGGACTGCAAGAAGCCACCAGCACCAGGCCGGACCGCTGGGACTGCCCTGCAGGGAAGAGAAGACTCATCTCAGGAAGACGCCTCAGGACAAACCTCAACTTTTTGTATTAACACTGAAACAACTAAACCAGAATATTATAATACATTTGTTTTCAGGAGAGACTAAAATGAGAGAGAACCTCCTCTACTTAATTAACGTATGGCCCAGTAGTTATGTGGTAGACGGTGTTGTTACAGTACAGATGGTTCAGTGCGTTCCACATGGTAATCCTAAACTGTAACTGCAACTCAGCAACATGGTGCAAATGACACAAGAGCTAGAAGACATGCCTTCCACTTTGTCCAACATTTAACTGTATAAATACAGTACAAAACAAGTGTCTGATGGCAAAATGTTATCTGGCTGTACCTGAGTGGTTTTTGTTTTGGGGGAGGATTGTGTTTAAACGTTGAATGTCCTGAACACTCCTCCCAACAAGCAACATTTATTGTTTTTATTATTCTTTTATTATAGAGAAACTGGTTTACGGACCTGTGGGTCAGGGTCTTTGCTGGGAAGGTGCCCGAAGTGGCTGAGGATCTGGCTCTTCATGTTGTCTTTTAGGGAGGTGAACCAGCTGTTGGCCTGCTCGTACACAGAGTCGTGCAGCTTCAGAAGCTCCACCAGCTCCTCCCCCTCCACCTGAGCACAGAGATGTTGGTTGTTTTTTGTTTTTATTACAAACACAAATGACACAAGAGCCAGCACACATGTATTTTTCTAACAAATAGCTCCTCCTGACTGAAAAGAGAAAGGTTTACTTAAATATTTTTATGTGCACATTAAGAGGACATTTTTTCTCTGGAAAGACTAAATTCCCTCATGGTGGCAGGTTTGCTTTTCTTTCCACTGCTGAGTTTACACTGGCATAAAAAAGGCCTGTTCCTTGTGTAACTTGACAGCAACATGATAAAAGTGTTTGCTCAGAATAATGGCACATCCCCGGACTTCCCATCAGCTTACCTTCCGGTCTTCCAGGTACTCTATCTTTGCCGTGTTGTAGCCGTCTCTCTGGCCATGGCTGACAACTTTGAACCGCGACACCCCGATGGTGTCAACTACTGACCGACCATCAGGAAAGAACTTCACATCTCGTACCTGAAACAGAGTTTACCTTGTAATTACTGCGTCCTCCCTGAAGAACTGTGCAATGAGGGCGTCACGCTTATTCACTATAAACAATCAAAACACACTCACCTGCAGCATGCATCCGTAGTCAGCGAAGCCTTTGAGCTCATCGGCTATACACATGCCAAACTGCTTGGTGCCGGTCTCCATCGAGCGGCGGATCATGAGACGGTAGCGTGGCTCGAACACGTGCAGTGGGCAGGGGATGGTGGGAAAGGCCATGGTGCACACGAAGATTGGCACTTCCTGGTTCAGGCTATGAGAAACACAGGGAAGAGGTTCTTGAAATTGATGCGTTTGTACTTTATTAAATCATTTAGTTTCCCTTTATTAAGGAAAAACATGTTTCACAACATTTTCATTGCACCTTTTAAGCTCTTTACGTGCTTTTTTCTCATCATAACAAAGAGGCAAATTTATTTAGTTTGATCAGTGAGTAACAAACATGTAACATCATTGAAAAATAGATCTCTACTAATCAATCAAATCAAATCGACTTTATCGTCCCATACAGGAAATTAGTCGAGTATGCCGAATATAGATTTTTGAACTATTTTTGAGTCATGAAATGTTTCTGATTGTTATCATTATAATGTTGTAATGACATTAATCAGATATATTTAGTAAATAAAATGTTTGTGTGTTTGGAAACTGACTTGGAGAGCTCCTTCATCTCCTCCTCGTGGATCTTCTTCCTCTCTGCCAGCTCATCTCCTAGGTAACGCTGCAGCACTTCCTCCATCAGCAGGGTCTTGTTGTAGCCCCTGGTGGCCAGATACTAAAATGACAACATACAAACATGTTCTTAGTGTGCACGTATTATTATTAGCAAACAATTATTTTCCCTTTAATAATTAATAAGTAATTCTTTTAATGTTTAAAAATGAATATGAAATGAAAAAGCAAAATCTCTCGATGTCGTTGTCCCGAAAGTTACAAACTTTTTATTTATTATTATTATTATTATTTGAATCAGAGAAAAGCATAAATTCTTGCATAATGGAAGAGGTGGGCGTGACTGTACCTCAGCCAAATTCTCCTTGCACAGGGGGCAGTTTGGGTTGTGGTCCAGGCAGCGTTCGAGACATTTGAGGCAGAAGGTGTGTCCGCAGGGTGTCGCCACCGGCTCATAGAATAATCTGGAGGACAAGTGACAAAACCCACTTAGCTAATGCTGGCAAGACCATTCATATCACAGCTACGTGCATCACATGCTAACACATTTCTTCATGGGGGTTTCCAGATTTGAACAAAACTCTGGTCTGAACCCAAAGCCCGTGTGTGGTGCTGCGTATGAATGCGTTCTGTGCGTGTGTGCGCTGAAGCGTGTGCAGTCACCTCATGCAGAGTGAACACTCCAAATCTCCACTGTCCAAAAGCTCAGCAGAAACCATCCTGCCTCCACACGGAGCAGCCGGTTGAAGACTGCTTCCCTCGTCTGCAAAACACGTCATCATAGCGTCAGAACACATGTACCAGTGCGTCAATCCATAACAGGTCACATAGGAGCTCTCAGTTCATGTCATGGATTTTCTTGAAAAAATAGCATGTGAATTCATTGGACCTTGCAAAATCCTAAAGTGTAGTCCAAACAGCTTTTAGTACTGGATTTACTACTACTGGTACTACTACAGCTACTAGGCATCAAAGAAACCCTGGGGATCATTTGCAACATGTTTTCAGCCTTTAAATCTTATTTCAAAAATCAATATCTCCACTAGTTTTCACTGTCAAAGCTAAATGTAGCATCAGAGACGAAAACACTCATATGGAGTAGAGCTTTTTTTTTTTTTTTTTTTTTTTACATGACTTCTTTTCAAAAAAAAGAAAAAAATACAAATATAAAAGTTTGGATTTCTGTGAGACCCAGACACCAGCATGTTTTCAAGTTATTCACCGTCTACGTCGTGCTGTAGCTTCAAAGAATTAAAAAGGCATGCCCGGACCTGAGGCTCTCTTACCAGGTCTGAGCAGTTTGGAGGGAGGGTTGAAGGTTCCTGAGGGTCCATCTCCACTATATTTCCTCTTAAGGCCACCAGGGGGTGTTGGCAGTGCAGCCAGAACGCCGGCCAGGCTCTTGGTGCTACTCTCCCCAGCAGACAGGTCTGATTTCCCAGGAGCAAGAGCGGAGAGTCTGGAGGATGAGTCGTCCATGGGAGTGTTTTTAATCACACTGAACTCTGAGTCCTGAAAACACCAACAGACAGGATATTGTTTTCATTGCTTTACAACGGTCCACAGAATGATTGTGTCTATATATAGTAGAGCTGCGATGATTATTCGATTAGTTGTAAACTCTTAAATTAAACATCAACTATTTACATTTATGTTAAAATGATTTAATCGGTTTGAGTAATTTTCTTAAGGAAAACAAGTCAACATTTTCTGATTCCAGCTCAGATGTTATTAGGTTTTATTATTAGGTTATTAGGATCTTACACTTTACAGTTCCATTATTTCACTAAAAAGGTTCAGATCAGCTGATTATTTTGTTAACTTTTGTTCTTTTTTTTTTATTTAGTGGTCATTTTGTTCAGTTTTGTTCATTTTCCTTGATCATTTTGTTCATTTTTAAACGGACAAAATAAGTTCATCCTTTTTTTTTTTACTGAGTTCTTACTGAACTTTCTTATTCTTTTTATTTTGAGCAGCAGGAGGAGAAAATGCCAAGTGGTGTGAAGTAGATCTGAGGAAACAAGACATTTGAGGGCATCATCTTGATCGTTCAGTTCTTGATCAGCTGCAGCCCTATTATAATCTATTCTCCTTTAAAACTTTCTTTTCAGAGGTTCATAGCTCTGTGTTTGTTTGTGCGCAGTGACCTGTGAGGAGGATCCAGGTTTCTGTGTAAGTGGTCTCAGGGACCTCAGCAGGGCAGGCGGTTTGATGAGGCGGGTGGCCAACCCCCCCTGCAGTGGGTGCACCGGCGTCGGGAGGTCCTCTCTCTCAAACACAGAAGAAAACAGCTCGCTAAGGACCTGCGGGGCAAAACAAAACAGGGACTCGTTTAATGTTTACAGTCCACAAAAGACAAATGACCCGTATTCTGCCTGGAACACAATGACATCTTTCATCTTTGACCCAAGACGTGCAAATAAACATTTACAAACACGATCCATTATTCCCAGTACTGCAAGGATTCATCAGTTGGTATATTTAGCAAAAAAGTCATTCTCTCTGTACTTTGAACGCTTTTATGACTAAAGCATGACACGTTCTCCAGTGTTTCAAGTTCATTTTCTATAAAACAAGAAGTTTATTTTCAGACATAGTTGAATTTAAACTCTCGGACTAGGCAGATGGCAAATTAAATTCAGGCTGCCAAATTTTTCTTTTTTTGCATGCATAAAAGGCAGCATACAGAAATGAACTCTCTTACTACACATAGACTACACTACACGTAAACTTTTAATAAAGTAAAACTTGAACAAATGGGAGAACTCCCCATATGACATCCACCGCATTGCAATCATAGTTGTTAACGACGTGCTTTTACACCTGGAAATAAACACATATATTTGAGCTCCCCCGGACAAATCAAGTGTGTACATTATATCCTGAAACTTACAAATTAAAACAAACTCAATAAATAAATATCACATCACGTAAAAATTCATAGCGGCCTCCTTTACCTTCTGGGCCTCCAGTTTGACTTTGGTCCAATCGGGCTTGAGCGCCACACATAGGAAGTATTCCTGCAAGGCCTCGTCATTCCGACCTGCTTTAGTCAGCGCCGTGGCTTTCAGATAGTGTGCCTGAAACAAATTTGAAGAAAAAAAAAAATAGTGTCACTTGATATCTACACGCAGAAACGCTCTAACTGCCCGTAGCACCGACTGATTTCTGTAGTTCCACTTCACCGTCTCACCTTTGTCCACTGAGGTTTCATCCTGCAGAGGATGTTGGCGTCCTGTGCGGCCTGACTGAAGTCCATCATCTCCATGTGCAGCTCGGCCCGCTGGCTCAGCAGTCTGCCTGAAGAGGGCACTGTACACCACGGGGAAAAACAGACACAGCATCAGGTCAGTGGACAGGCCTCTCCGGGGACAGACACGTTTTTTTTTTCTAGGTCTACCAGAAGTAGGACAGCAACGTAACATGGCATGAGACCCATTTCAGACATAAGAATGTAACTTATGCACTTACAACACAATGGATGGTTTTACTTATACAACAGTTACCTAAACAGCACATGATCGAACTGGTTTCTAGGCTACAATAATTACTAGTTAATTATAGGATCTCTCTTTCTCTTTTGATCTCTTGGGAACAAAATTCTGCAGCACTACATTCACACCCATATTTTAATTACATGGGTTTGGTTCAGCTGGAAACTGGTTTAATTTGAGGCTGCTGTTTATTGTGCAGTAGTTGGTGTCGCTTCAGTTTGTCTATTAAGCATTAGGTAATATCAGCATGGTTGTACGCAAACCTTTCTGTTAACTTAAGAGATAAAATACGATTAAATGGTGTCTTTGGGTATCAGAAACTTGAACCGAATGCTTTTTAAGACCTTTTTGTGCTCATTTTTAGTCTCAGTTTGATCCATTTCTTATTCAATCACTGCAGATGAATATAAAGGTAAGTAGTACATGGTATATGTGATCCCATGCAGAGGTAGGTTTTATGTAGGAATATGATTATTACATATATATTTATATAGAGTGAGTTAAGTTGACCTACTCTTTGCCAACAGGTAAGTGCAAGTATGAAGTAAAAAGACAACACGGCAGACATCGGACATGTGGACTCTGGATAAATTAAATTACATGAAATTTGTGTGGTATTTAAGACATCACAAATTCAAACTTAAGAATGTTTAATGACTGCTAAGGCCTAACATTAATGTAATTGAATTTGTGACATTTTAAGCCTTTATGAGGACCTACAAACAGCCTGGATGAGGTACATATCGGACTGAATGGTACTATATTGTACTGTATTCTGCTTTGACCTCATTCGGTCTCGGTTCCATTGATTCTTTTTCTGATCGTTTGTTTTAGTTTGTTCTTTCTTTGTTGTAAATAGGGTTGCTTAGCCTGTTTCAATGTATACTGTGGTCTAAAAATGGATGGTTATCATCATTTCCTTATCTAAGATATTAGAAAAAATGCAACCAGCCAGAGAATGTCACATGACATGACGTGGGTACTTTTTTGTCTTACATTTACATCGTTCAAAAGGAAGTACAGACTGAATATATATTTCTAAATACATAAAATGAGCTCCTGCTCAGTTTTTTCCTCCTAATTTCTGTTGTTCAAAGGGGAAATGTGCAACTTTCCTCTTTATTTTATTAATTGTCAAAATGGTGTCGAGTATCAACCATAATAAAGTGTTTGTGCAACCAAACCAACCTGTTTTCATTCAAGATTAAGATCCAAGGTTGTTTTTTGTCTGTACTGAGAGAGACAGAAAATGCGGGGAAAGAGAGTAGGGTAATGAAATGTAGTAAATGGTCAAGCCAGCTGCAAACTGGGGACTCAATGTTCAGGACATTTGTGTTATGAGCCATAAACACTTGGGTCGCCCCAGGTAGAGCGAATTTCCAAATTTCTAACTGGAAAAATTTAAAAAAAATCCTAGGAAAGTTTTGCAGGTTTAGATGCTGTCATGTTCTTGGCCTAATTTTTTTGTCTTTCCCATGTGTTAGTCGCATTACTAAGCTTATATAATAACTTTTTTCTATTATTTTACAGAGATCTAGTTTGACTGAAAGTAATGGTTTTGTTTTGATTCGTTTTGGCTAAAGGTTGGAAAGAATGTCCACACAAGACTGACAAAGTTCATTTACTTCAGTGTGTCTTCAGTGTCTTTCAAGGTCACAGAGATCGTAAAACTTGCACTGATTTACCTATTTGGTTGGAGGAACTTTAGATCTCGGGCCTATTGGCAAATCACTTAAGACACCATTTTCCAAAAGCTGGCTCTCTCATCTTCTAAAAAAAAAAACCAAAAAAAACCTGAAGGCGGGGACGCTGCCTGACCAAGACGGAGTCACCGAGACCAAACCACAAACACCAATTACAGATGAATAACGGGTGCGTCTTCAATTAATGCAGTGGTTAACTTCATTTAGCTTTTACGATAGACTGAAGGAACAAATATTTAGATATATTAATGTTAATCATTTATAGCTAGAAAGATGTTACTTTGGCTTATGAAGAGAATTATAGCAGCGAGATGGTGATATAAATAAATCCTTTGGAAAACCAAGACAGGATTTGGATGACCTAATTTAATCTCCTGCATGCCTTACTTAAAGAAAATGTAGCTCACAAAGCACAGCGCAACTTCCAGCGCACCTGTCGAACGTCACTACAACACAGTAACGGGGATGTCTCTTATCATATATATATATCTTATCTTCTTTGTACATTTCCACACAGTGCACAGGATGGCGCTGATAACCAACCGGCTACATTTCTACTGACATCATGAGCCCATTATGATCAAACTACGTCAGAGATGCCAGACGGTCTCCTGCTGCATTTGTTGGGAAAACACTGACGAAGCTGTGAAAGCACTCTCTGCCTCTTTCACCCAGAGTCGCTCACAAGACAGAAGGCGTGAATCAGTGTTGATCCGGGGAGAGAAACACAGGAAGAAGTGCCATCTAAAGCTCAACACGACCAAAAAAACGCTATATATCGGGGGCATTCATAACATAGTGATTTGAAAAAATACAGGTATTTTCACCGGGTGACTTGAACAGCTCTATTAGGAAAGAATTAACTTGTCTAGGATTTTGTTTGGGAGTGTATCTGTACAGAAAATAAAATGAATGATACAAAGGCTGAAAAATTAAGCTTTTTCTCTGAATGCTTTTTGAGTTCAAACCATCCCTTCCTGAATGTGTCGATGCAAGTTTATTTTCTCAGACACCCATGTTGTAAAATGTAAGAAAAACAACTCATTTTATAACTGACCATGTGACTTCTTTGTGTGCATTTCTCGCCACAGTTATTTCCTGTCACACTTTTAACGAGGGTGTTTGGATGAACACCGAAACACAGGATCTTGTTGGTTCACTGTCAACAAAGTACTGATTTTTTGGTCAACATCAGCCGCCGAATAATTCCACAGGACGACGCTGCTTCTCTTTTTGCAACTAAATATTCCTTTTCTGCGTTTTTCTCCTTCTCCTCGCTCATTTTCAGGTTGCGGCCAATGACGAGCAGCTTTGCTAGTTTGATAAACTGAACACGAATGCATGTGCGCGCCACTCACTAGCAACAAACTCCGTCTAGTCAAGACCCCTTAGATTGGGGTAAATAATTATACTTTCGTTATGTCAAATGGACGTCTGTTGTAGATTAGTCGAGTTTTCCTTTGGAATCCAGCAGCAAAGAGCTTCTAGCCTGACATGTGAGTTAATTTGCCTTACTTGACATTGCAGGTGCGGCAATGGGACTTGACACATTGCGACGAAGATGCTGAAATGATGAATTGTGCAGCCCTGTATCAGACAGGCGTCTTTTGCATATTAGTAAAATGTGAACCTTTTGCTTTTGAGTTCATTTTCCATACATTTACCGCGCGCCCCGCGTACTGACACGATTATCCCGCGGCCTTATGAAACTTCTATACCTGCAGTGTTCAGTTTGACCCTGTGAGCTATTCAAGGACCGCTGGAAATGAATTCACTCTAATATGTAGGCCAGAGGTGGAAAGAGGTTGGTTCAGTTTCTCTAAGGATCTAAACTGTGTAATACGAGACCTGGATTAATGAAACACACTGGCACCCTTTACGCAACGAGCCAAAAGAACATTCTGTATGTTTGCTGCGCAGATGCATAAAATAGCTGCTTCAAGGGACGACGCTCACACACACCTATAATGTCAGGCAGTGTCTTTAGATGCTGAGAAGTAATTGCTTTGCTACAAACAGCAGTTACAAAATATCATCACTTTGCTCTGAATGTTACCCAATATGTAAAAAAAAAAAAAAAAAAAAAAAAAAAAAAAAAAGCCAGCTTATGAAACACTGCAATAATGGGAGGAGAAAGGCTCAAGTCCAACTCAGTCTGTCACAGCTAAGGAATGTTGTGGGCAAAAAATACACAAATATACGTCTTGTAGACATGAGGAGGTACACATAATTGAATTCAGAATGAATGGGGGTTGTGCATCCTTTTCGCTTTGGTGCTCTATGATCAGTGGTGTGACGTACGTTAATCTTCACGTGTACATTTGCTCAAGTACTGTACTGAAGGACAAATTTGAGGTACTTTACTTGAGTATTTCCATTTAAGGGTACTTCATCCTTCTGCTCCACTACATCTCAGAGCATTGTACTTCTTAGTCCATTACATTTGTCTGAAAGCTTTACGTACTTTCCATGTTACAGTTTTTCATCCCCTTCCTGCCCATTGACAACCACATCTCAAAATGCGTCGATTTTCATGTGCGATAAACTGAAGGATGTTCTTTGTGGGTTGTCCTACTTCTCAAGCTAAATAAACTCTTGTTTAAAAAAAACAGAAACCTCAAAGCGAATTTATTTGGAGGTGCTCGTTGGATGGGATACATGCAGACACAAAGCTCCAAGGCACGGCAAGGTTTTAAACAATTAAAATGCCTTTATTGTCACGGCGTGATTAGAGGTTGTTTTTTTTTTTACTGGGTTAATATGACCCATGCCACAATAATAAAGGGATTTCAAATGTTTAAAAAGCTGAAAACAGGTGGAGCTCATGAAAAGTTGATTTATTTATTTATTTTTTTTTAGAGACGGGATCTCCAAAATCATCGTGTAAAATAGTAAAACATCGACACAGACTATTTAACTGCACAATGACTACTTTTACTTTTCATATATTATGCCGATAATACTTTCATACTTTTGCTTAACTAGGGAACTTTTACTTGTAGCGGAGGGTTTTCACAGTCTGCCAATAGTACTTTTACTGTAGGAAAGTATCCCAATACTACGTTTTATCATTGTGTAAGAAGGGTAGCAGGTCATAAATAGAAACGAGGTATGAATGATACTGGAAAGCTCAGTAAAGTATGTGTGCTGCTTAGGTAATGGGGGGCAGTGCGTCATGTAACTCCTGACCTCAGTGCATTATAGAAACATGGTGCAGTGTAGAAAGTGGCGCCACATATTGGTGACACCAGGAAACGTACCTAGAAAAAGTAGGTCACCTGCGCAAAAAAAATACGGTTTTCGTACAAATCTGGGGCCTTAACACATAAACCCGTATCACATTTGTATCAGTACAGATGAAAGTGGCTTACCTAGGTCTACTGCTGCATTGTACTTCTCCAAGGCATCCGTTAGGTTCTGATTTTTCCGCAAAACCTCCCCCTCCATCCAGAATTTCCTCGCTTTGCTCTCAGTTGCAAAAAGTTTATCCAGCAGCCCGCTAAGCACTACATTTAATCTCAGGCCATTCGGCAGGCCATCTCTTTTGTTCAGCTTGTGTTTGCAGTGCATGCACTCTTTAACAGAGTCATCCTCCAGGCAGCGTTTGCAGAAAGTGTGTCCACACTCCACGGTTGTGGGCTCATGGAGCAGACACTTGCAAAGGCGACAGGAAAACAAGTCCAGGGCTTCGTCTTCTGTACACTCTCCATAACTTTCACCCCCATCGTCCCCATTGCTACTTTTAACGTGACCGTTTAAAGTCCCAGAGATGCCCAGCTCCTTCTCCCGCAGGCTCCGTGCGATGGTTTCCACCAGGAGGGGAAGCTCCTCCGGCCGCAGTTTGGCCAGACTGGCCGCTGTGCAGTACGAGTCCAGAGCCTCTGATACTCGTCCTGCTCGGGCCAGTGAGTCGGCCTTTCTCAGATACAAGCCCCTGTCCGGCTGCTGGAGGTCAGCGAGCTGGGAGCTGTAGATTTCCACAGCCAGATTAAAGTCCCCAGCCCGGTTTGCTTCCTCTGCCACCTCCAGCATCTCGGGGCAGATCCCCGCAGCTCCGGGGTTGGCGAGCGGGTGGACGAACACCTCGCCCTGACCGGACCGGACCCCCGTCTCCATCTTCGTCTCCCGAAAGGGAAAATCAGATAATTAAACGGCGAACAGGTTCAATCGGTGATAGTTTAACAACAGCAAACCTAACTCCCCACACCGCTCAGATACCAGCCCAGTGTCAGCCTCAACAACCTCCGCTTGTGCCCGACTCGGACTGCTGGCCATTGGAAGTAGGTTAGGACGCATGCCGAATCACACGTCTTCACATTCAATAAAACAGGACGTTTACCTAATACTGCCGGTCCATGTCAAAGTCACACAGCAGTAAACTGTGGTTTCAAACCCAGCCGGAGGTGCAGCTTCCCCGTAAACACCGGCTGCAGTTTTTCAAAGAGCCCTCTCTCGCCCCCTTTACAGCAAAGGAGGCGGTGTATTAATGTTTCTGAATGACAGGTGGAAACTTCATCTGATGTTATGCCTTCTGAAATTATGTAAAATTATTCGGAGGCGTTTTCGTGTCGACTCGAAACCCGGCGTGTAGGTAAAATCCTCCGGGCTTAGCAAGTAAGAAGCTTAATTTCCATTTGATCTATCGCGGTAACTCGCCGTTAAGATACTAAACGTAAATTAAACAACGGCCGAGGTTAGCTGTTGTAGAACTCTATAGTAACTGGCCGTTGAGGAGAAAGTGTTTTAGCTACAGACCCACACGCCGTGTTTGCTCCAGTGAGTCGCAGCTGATCGGCTGTTGTTGTTTTTATGTAAGAGACCCTGGAAGCGCTGGAGCCGCGACAGCTAGCTAACGTTGCCGCTGATAGCTGCCCGGTCGCGGCTCGTCAAAGTCCACAAGCAAACTCTTTCCGGATACCCAAAAGGAGGTTTATTTCAATGTCACGTCCTTCTCTCAAAAAACGATAAACCCCGGCTGAAAATAAAGCTCCCTCTCGGGTTCTCCATTTTGGTCGCTAGCCAGCTAGCTCCGAGAGCTAAAGGTTGTTGCTTCTTTGGATTTCATGTACACTCCGGCGAAGCGAGCGCAGCGCGTCACGTGACGCGCGAGGCGGGCTCTCATTGGTCAATTATGTGGCTCACTTATATAACGCAATGATATTGTATAACGTTTTACAGACAACAGTGAATGAGCGCCTGAGCAGCACGGACAGAAACCGACACTGTTATTTGTTTTAACAAGGTTACGACACGTGATATCATAACAAACATGCATTCAGGTGAATGCAAAGTATGAGGTCTCATCACGTTTGTCCGACTTTAATTAATAAATCCCCCTATTTGTCCTCGGATAAACGCGTAGCTCCGGATTGATGCGTAGTTTTATGTAACGCTTTACATAAGCCGTTTGTGTGAGGTCTCGTTTCAGTCTTGAAAACATGTCTTGAATGCATGGACGAGTACATGTCATCTCTTAATATTTTGTCTTCGTGGATCTCTGCAAGACCCAGTCCATAAAAGTGGATTCTTTAGAAGAATCTGGAGGCTGGAGGACCACTGTCATTAGGCAACTCATTTCCAAAATCCTGTGTGTTCGTACCAGAATGAGTCGATATTTTTATTTGTGGCATCTGAACAACACATTCGTTTTAAGAACAAGTTACACTGTGATATTCAGGAGGTGGGGAGCAAACTCAGAAGACAAGATAAATCTTTAAAGAATATGATAAATGAACAGTAAACATACACAACAAATTCTCAGCAGCTCTATAAATACATAAATAAATGTCTGTAACATTACGTGTCCAAAAACGAGTGGTAAAGGTATGTGCGTTACTTCCACACTCACATATAATTCAAATAATTACCTTAATGTTGATCTTTTTTACACTTACGTTAACATCCTGCTGGAGTGTGAAACCTTACATCCGCACCTCTTTAAAACTATTTTTGTACATCTTTTCAGGGTCCAAACTTAACTATTTGACTCATCTGCCAGTGGTAGGTAAACTGAGGAAATTCACCAGCCAAAAGTATTTTTTTTCTACCAGCCATGACGTTGCACTTATTTGACTAAAAAGTACCTCAAGTTGTTAGTTTGCAAACTCATCTTTAGTAGGCAACTAAAATGAAAAAATGGGTTTCTTACAGTCCATGCCGTAAAGAGAGGCCTATGTCTGATTGTTTGTGGCTTAAGTGTTTTACTCAAATAGTCTTTATTAGCAAACATCAGTTCAAAAATCAACGTGTTCAACTACACGCCAAACTGTTTACTGCATCGTACACTGGCCACATATACATGGTGTGTTTAAAGTCTACATTTCTGCTTGGATTTCAAAATTCTGTTCAGTTGAATTCTCTGATTGTGACACATAGGATATAGTTCATACGAGCTTCCGGTGACCCCGAATTATTTATCTGCCAAACTTGAAATGTACCCATACAGACACAGTGTTTTCTTAAATTAAATTCACATAGGGCTTATATGAAGTTTCCAACAGACCTCGTGGGCTAATATCACACACAGAAATGTATTTTCATATGATATTTCTATATTAACGTTATCACTCGAGCATGAGCGTTTATTTTACGATTTCCAAACAGCATGGTGTTTTCATATATGGTACAAACCTATTCTGTCATTAGGAATAAGTTAATAAGGCGATGATCAGACTGTGGCCATATCATAATATGTGGATGATGTAGTTTTAGTTGTTGCAAAGTTCAAAATGTGGGTTCACCATTTTACAGACAGGCTTCACAGAGGTCACCACATTACGGGGTCCAGTTTGCTCATTTAAAGCTGCAAGAGCAGAAGAAAAATAGAACTTGAAAACACACCTTCCTCGTGCAGCTCTCTCTTCTCGGTCTGAATCAAAAGACTAAATATAAATACAGGTAACATGACTTTTCCAAGCTCACGTGTCGGGCCGTGGAGTCACAGCTGAATCCAAACAGCGATTGGCAATTCCAGCTGTCAGTCACGTTTTTAACCCGCCTACCTGTCTGAAAACACCTATCAGCCGCGAACACCTCCTGTGACGGGTAGATTTTCTGCAGACTGCAAACACAGTCAGAAGTTAGGTGCAGACAAGTTGAATTACAATATGTTGAAAGGTAATAACGGATTTTTTGTCCAATGACACCAAAACATTATCACGCTCTGCAGCTTTAAGTGAGAATGATCTATTCTCAAAGTGTCTTTTCTTCTTGAAAAATGTCCATAAAGTCATGGCTTGTATATAAATATAAGTCACACATCACAACTCAATAGAAAGAGACATTATCGATAAAAGACATTATCGTTATCTTATGACTTGATGCTGTGGCCTTACAGTTAAATCCCTAAACAGAGCCGTGGGCTGTCTACAGAAGCTCAAAACAAATCGATTAAGACCTTCACAGTCCTTTTCATGAGAACAGGATGAAAACATACCCTGACGTGTGAGGCAGCATATTTCATGTACAGAGCCATGATTGTCATTCTCTTGATTTCAAGCTTCCACGTTTTAAATTCACGACAACCCTCGTGTCAATATTGAAATCATTCAAGTATCGATTAAAAATAAAAATAAAACTTCACGTGACCACTGTCTGCAGCCCACAGTCCACATGACTCCGTCTGGAGATATACCACGCTAAGTACGCTGCTAGTGAATCATTTAAATGGCATTTCTCAAAGCTGTGACCACAGCATGGAAATAAATCCCATTCCTCTGTATTGTACTGGTGTGAGAGCAGATAATACAACTCCCAGAAACAAAACAAAAAATATCTTCAGAGCTAGATACGACAAAATAAAGATGTGAAATATTAATTCAAATGTACCCAATGTAGCCTAAACATTTAACTAAGATAATCTCACTGGAAAAACTGATTCAAACTTGTTAAACAACAGTCAAGCATTTAACTATATGAAGTTAATTTAGATTAGTACCTGGATATTAAGATTTTATGGCCACAAGATTTACATAGACAGTTCGTATACATTGATATAATGCATTGAAAGCGCGTGCTAGAATTTTCTTTTACAGCAGCATTAACTTTTTAATCATCAAAGTAGAATTAAACTTACTTAAGACAAAAAAACCCAAAAAAAACAGGTAGGAATTTAAGAATGATTGAAACCAGAGACTTTAAAATGAGTAAAATAAATGAAAGTCTACTCAGTGTTGCATCATTATTCCTGCTAAATCTGGTTAAAAAGTAATCAGTAATTGGTTTAAATACATTTAATTCTACATTTAGCCCGTGAAGCAGCTGTTGCGTGTATTTACCTAGTCTCACTTTTTTTTTTACAATAAGTGTTTTAATTAAAAACACATGCACGGCGACACTATGTACCTGCCACAACAGAACAGACAGTATGAGGAAGCAGAGTTTAATGCGGTCAAATTACACTTCACAAGCACGCACGCACAAATTATGGGAAGTATTTTTTTTTGTTGTTGTTGTAAAAAAAGGGCCTCTTATTTCCTGGAATTCCCCCCCCCTTTTGAACGTCGAGGCGATTGTGTGATTTTCTCGACTTTTAAGTGGGTCACGACGTCGACCGAGCTTTAGTATCTGGAGGTGCGCTCTTTTCTCCACGGATCAAGGGGGGGGTTCGGTCGTTTTGAGACTCTAATCTCATCTCGGGACACATTTTGGGCTTTTTTTTTTTTTTTTTTTTTGCAACAGGAGCCCCGTGTACCACTCTGAACTGAATTAAGCAGCACAAGAGAGGTTGGATTTCAAGTATCTTCTGAAGTGGGCTCTCTTCCCGTGGATGCTCTGAGCTCGTATTGTGTCCCGTCTAAAGCTCCAGCCAGCTGTCAAGTGCGCGTCCGGATTAAATGTCATTTCTCGGTGGTGTGACCGCAGCGTGGCAATGGGTCCATTGTGTTGGTGCGAAGGCAGATATGTCACTGCCAGACATCTCTAAATATGGGCAAATAAAAGCAATCTTTGCACGGGGATTCCAATAAAACTGTGGAATGGATGGATGGATGGATGGATGGA
>JAPQRN010000015.1:8001950-8040239 GCA_037367275.1 Coranthus polyacanthus
ATGTACAGAGTCCTGACAGGGATCAGGGACTCATCAGGAGGGAAAAACGTGACAAAGATAAATATCAGCTTTAAAATGTGGATTTAATGTCAATTTTTGCGTAAGGATAAGGAAAACCCTACGACCTATCTAAAATAAATTCTGCGACTTCTCCAAAACTTGACGATTTTACTTAATTTCATGACTTTTCCAGGCCTGGAAAACAAGATCTTAAAATCCCCATGATTTTTCCAGGTTTTTCATGACCGTGGCAACATTGAAAAACACTTTAAATGTCTGTTTCTGCTTTGTTACTGTGGAGTATTGTGTAAATACTGAAAAATAGCAAATGTGGAAACCTTGAATTAAAACTCTCTGTATGTCATCCTGGTGACTGTTGGTGTCATTTGCTGATTAATGTGGAATTCAGAAGTCAAATACTCACATGATGGAACGATGAACTGTGGCTCTGTGTTCCCTGCATACCCCAGTTTGGTGTAACTGCAAGAGAAAAGGCACAATGTTTTATTCAAGGGAAACAAATTGCACGGTATTCTGGACAAGTGAGCTCCGTCTGGACTGCTGCCACCTTTGCACATTTGTATGCATGAGAGTTTACTTCAGTAAAGATTATTTTTGGCCGCAGGCTCCTACGCTATCGTTTTGATCAATGAAATCACTGTCCGTTGGCGGGTTGGTTGGTTCGATGCCAAGCGGCAGCATCTCTTGGGTTTGCTAATGGGAGATCATTCAAAGGGCCATTCATGGGAAACTATTCATATTTTTAGAGGAGAAAAAAAAATCCCTTCTGTATAAACTGACCGTTCTTAACACAAACTATCTGCAACCTCTGAGGCACATCCTTTATTTCCTACTGTTCTGTGTCACAAAAAGAGAGCGCAAACCCTTTTTCTGACTGAGACACATAAGAATGCACACACAACATTAGGTTCAGCACTGGACAAACACTTTCAGCCGGAGCATCAAAGAGTTTACAGCCTTTTCAAATGTGTCTCGTCTGGATGAAAGGGTTTTTTTTGGGGCACATGTTAACCAGATGCAGGGCCGTAGACTGGTGTAGGCCCAGACGAAACTCCCAAACTTCCTGCACACAGCACCCAAGGGACTGATAGAGGACACTGCTGATGACTGCCAAAGCACTGTGGGCATAATAGGCCACATCCTGGTCATAATAGCGGCTCTTTGAATTCAGCAGGAATGGCCACATCAGCAGTCTTTAAAAGAACTGACCTGAGGAGCAAAGTCAGGACTGAAACGGGCCAAAATGGACTGAGACAGTTTGTTACTTTGACCATACAGACATTTTAAGAAGCAAAAAATAACTGGAAAAAAAAAAAACAACCTTCATTTCCTGTGCTTAACGCTAATGAAAGGCTGCTTTTCCTGGATAATGTTTCTGATGCACAGGAAATGATGCAGATTTGTTTGCAGCAGGCAGAAATCTACAACACAAGCAGAGCTCCACTGTGAGGGTCTTCGTATCTGGAGTGTGCTGGACCACTATGACTGCAAACCAACAACTTCTTATCCTCAGGTGTCAGATGCCTCATCGACCACAAACTATCGACAGACAAAAACATCTCACAACTGGCCTTATCTATAAATCATGAAAACTTGACTGACTATTTTTAATTGTCATTTCTGCATCACCTTGTAATATTACAGTATCTTGAAAAGGTAAAGCAGCCAATTAGAAGATATATACGTTTGATAAATCACAACTTCGTTTGATGTGTGTGCTGTTACTGAGAAAACAATCTCTATTTATCGATTAATGACAAATGACTATATTTCCTTCTGAAATGTAGCGGAGAGGAAGTATGAAGCAGCATCAAATGGAAACACTCAAGTAAAGTACAACTACTGTATTTAAGTACAGTGCAATCCACCACTGCTGATGTTTAAACAAACATCCAGAAGAAGAAAAAACAAGAACACCTCGTAGATTTACTGTTTACAAAAATTGAAAGTGTGTCTTAATTAAATTATAAGAACAAACAGTGACACTGTTTTAGAACAGCTCAATTTTCCCTAAAGGGTCACAACGGTCAGTCTGTCGTCCTTTGTTAATTGCACATTTCTTGCTTTATGACAGCAGATTATACTACTTCCTGCTGTACAATATTGAACAAATAAGGCTCCAGAGGGTGCATTAACACAGTTTGTTCTAACAATGCCTTTATGCAGAAAGACTTTCTAGGCGATCAACCAAACTCATTAACTTCCAAGGCTTCATTTACTTCCATTGCTGCAGAAAAGCTGCAAGTTGTTAAAACATTACTTGTTTCCTGGAAAATTACTTTTTTATAACTCTGAAACTTTTCAGTTTTTGGTGACTTATACTTTTGTTGAACCTCTAGCAGGTTTGGAATGTAATCTGCCAGAGTAAACTAAACCCTCTGAGACAATAGTGCACTTCAAGAAATTGTATATTGTCGTCACGACGGTGAGAAAAGACAGACCTTAATGGAGGGAGAGGTGAGTAACAAGAGAAGATATAATCCTGAAAAGTGTAGGCGTTTCCTTTAGAGAAAATGGAGGCGTTTGAAAGCTTTTGCCGGGCCGCATACATGTGCATTATGGCTCCTTCAAAAGCTGCATTTGTATATGTTTAAATTACCAATGGTTTAAATGACTGCGTAATAAAGAAAGGTGTCAGCCAAACTGACAACACCACTTCGGTTCCTCTTTGCTCTGCAGAGCAATTTATCATCTTTCAGAGACTTATTTCGAACTTTTTGAATGCAACTTCCCTAATGTTCCAGCAGCCGGCTTGTTTTGTGGTATGGACAGACAGCGCGCAACACTCTGAAAACCGTCATACCACAGAACAGTCCCAGCTTGTCGGCCTCAACCTGCCTCAACAAGATTAACATTTTACTTTTCACAGTGGACAATGACACAAGACGGCTGGAGCTGAGCGCAGTCATCACCTCAAGTCTTGGAGTAAACCATTTTATACCTTTTCTTATCAATTACGGGAAGCTTTTATCTGATTGTCTTTGGCTAAATTAAACTCCTGTCGTTAAATAATGCTAACAAAAGCCTGTCGTCTGCAGTGTGGGGCTACTTTACCTTTAGTTCTAACCAGGCTGCAGCTTTGTGTTATGAAATGTCAGCTGTTTGCTCAAGCCAGATAAGCAATGACTCCACCCAAGCTGCAACACCTGAGATGTTTACCCTCTGCTAAAAGAGCAATGATTTGACAGAGCAGCACAAGCTCTGCACAACACGAACCACACACAAAGGCACTGATGGTGCAAAACGTTGACCAAATCAGGATGTAATAGCGGTTTTTCTAATAATAGCAGCCAGGTCGCTTTAAGGGAGTTGATGTGCAAAAGGAAGTGCAGTTGTCACTGTTTGGACTGAGTCTGAGAACGACTCAGAGACAGCTGCTGAACTCAGCTCCAAACTTTACAACATCTGCTGACAGCTGGCGCTCTTTGGCCAAACTGCAAAGGCACAGCATAATTATGAAGATGCAGATGCTCATGGTCAAAGGAAAGAAATATATTGTTCTTCTCGAATACCATCTGAAAGCGTTTTCCAAAATAACAAGACATAAAGTTACACTTCTTTCACTAATTCTATATTTAATTTCTGAATCATATGCATAATTCACATCTGACTTTTTAGGACTTTTACCGTAGAAATGAATATTTTAACTGGCTTTACTGAAAGGATTAATTCATATATTTTGAAGCGGGTTGTCCGTTGTTGAAGCTGTTCTATCGCTCCCTTCAAAGCTTCCAGACTCCTTTGACAAAACTAGATCAGCTAGTTTGTTTGTGTGATACTGGTATTTAGTTTGGATTCAGTCTGACTCCCAGTCTGTTGAATTAAGACTACATCAGTCGGTTTACAGATATAAAACCAAGTCGGAGAGTTTTTACCGCTGTTCCAGAACATTAAAGAGTTCAGCCAGACCGTGTTCTGACAGGTCTGGCTATGAAAGACTAGTTTTTGTCCAAACTAACTGATTGAGATTACGGTTTTTGTCTGGTGAGGAATCTGGTGTCTTTGAAGAGACGTGGCATAAAGTCTTCAGTTTCCCGTTGGAAAGGGCTTGTCTGATGACAAGGTGAAAATATTCTAAACATAGTGTACACCGTGGCTAAAATACGCTTTGTTTTCGCCACCTACAGTACTCCTGTCTGCTTCTCCAAACTGCCATCTGTTGTAGATAATACGCTATGGACTTCAACAGACTTCAGACATCACTGAAGCTTCATTTTTAAGCTTGGTATGCACATAGGCGAGGTATCTTCAAATGACAGACACGCAGACTTACAGTACATGCATCCCTCAAAGCTAAAACAACATACAGCGCAATATAAAGTCAAATATTTGACACCAAATTGACAAAAGACTCGCAGAATTGTAACTGCATTTCTTCATTTCCTACCGTCTAGGAATGTCCAAATGAGATAATTGCAGAGTATCGCCAGAGCCACATTTGGAAAGGCACTTATTGGTGATATTTGAACATATGTGTTATGAGTTTTAGGCTTGGCACTAACGTAACAGCCATCTGTTCGAGGAGAAGAAACATGCTAACCTAATTCGAAGCTGCACTTTGTCTCGCTGTCCGGATCAGAAGCAGCAGACTGGTTAACAGCCTGGAGGGAGGAGGGGGGATAAGTGGGGAGGTATGCAGTGCGAGGAGTGACGAGTTCAAGCCTCTACATGCAAGGAAGTGAGCCACTTATAAGCCCCAAAACTCTGCATACCTATCATACTGAGGACTGTTATGTACATGTCCATAAGGGTAAAAAAAAATCTCTCCTTCTTAAAGTCATAAAAGCAGGGACTTAGAATGATTTAGTTGTCATTATGTGCTTACATATGTTAAACTATAAAAAAAAATATGAATTAAAAAGGAAAAAGAACAACCAACATGTGAAATACAGCAAACAGTGCAGCAGGAAGAGCCAGGAGAAAATCGTTATTTGATGCAGAATGCGGCTGCCAGGGTTGGAAAAAGAACCAAAAAAAGCTCCAGCGCTCAGATCACTACATTGGCTACCAGTTTCTCACAAAATCAGCCTCAAACTTCTGCTACTTGTCCATAAATCACCAAACCGTTTAGGTCCAAGACACTTATCAGATCTCCTGACCCAGTGCAGACCTCACAGATCGGCTGGTTCCGGATTACTGGTTGTTCCCTCGAGCCAAAACTAAAAATGGCGAAGCTGTGTTTTTAGCTTCTGTGCCCAAATGTGGAACAAGCTGCCCGAGGACTTGAGACGATGCTGTCTACTGGAATTTTTTACAATCAAGAAGTTCATCATATCAGTGCAGTCATCTACATGTGACACCAGGCAGGCAACAGAAGGCCGGTTTTCAGTCCCTAAGGCAAATGGCAATTTCCTTAAACGTACAGTGGTATTAGACCAATGAAAACATGGAATGCTTTACCGCCGTTTCTGACTAAATTAACACAGATATCAATTCTTTAAAATGCAAATAAAGAAACAATTTGTACTGGGAACGCTGCTGAGAGAGTCCTTAGTTTTTAAACTCAACTCAACTGCGTACACACACATTAGAGACTTGTGTTTTAAAAACTCTGTGTATCGGCAGAGGTTGGTGTCGATATTGGATGGTTAATACTGGGATTGTAAACTGGAAATACTGAAACGACAGCTCAAAAGATAAACTGCTCCCACCTAGATCTTTTATGGTTAGACTGACGTTCATTTCCATCCCTCCATCCAGTTCCATAATTAGTAATTACTTTGTGATTCATGTTCAGTGACTCAGATTTATTTACTTGGGCATTTATTCCTTGGACCTGGTTGTTCTGTTCAGCAGTGACTTGGTCTCTAACAAAGATAGATACTAAAAGACGGTTAATTTCAGATAAAAAAAAAAACCACATATTCACATAGAAATCCTACTCAATCTTAAGGTAAATTTCTACATTTGACATTAGTGTTGACTGTAATGTTTAGCGTTGTATGTTTTTGTGGCTCAGGGCACAGCCTCATCATTAACAGCTGCAACATTAAAGATGAAAACATCAGTAATTATAATTATAATCCAGACACAGATTATTATGAAACGGGCCATTCTGCGGTTTTAAGATTTATGGACATTTTATTGATAATACTTTTATTTACTTGATTAGGATTTTACTTGTAGGAGTATTTTTTTTTTTACACTGTGGTATTGGTACTTTTACTCAAGTGAAAGATCCCAGTACTTCCTCCATCGCTGCTTCAAAGCAACATTTATTGGCGATAAATTCGTATCATCCAATTCAGACGAACGGGGTTCATAGGAAAAGAACCGGTAGCCCGACAAAGAAGAGAAATTAGAGAAGTTAATCAAAAAAATATGTTCGGATGCCGAGAGACGACCATATATGGACTAAAAAGCGTGAATGAGGAAGTGTAGGCAGTGTAGGAAGTACTACTGCGCATGCTCAAATCCGGGACTAACGAGTACAAAGATTTATACGTTTCACCAGCTAAATGCACACTTAAGTTATGTTCACGGGACGTTTATCGGCTGTGGCACACCCCGCCCGATTAACATACACGCTGGAATATGCAGACAATAGCCGCTTGCACGTTTCAAATGAATGAAACCAGCTGGAAAAGACTTCCTCTGTCAGGTTTCGGTCTTGCAACAGCAAACACAAGCTCAGTTCTTGCACTAAAAGCCCCTCGACAGGAAGAAAACAGTATTAGAGATGTTAAAAATGGCTTAAAGCGCGGTAAACTGACCTGACCCGTTTTATTTGACTAGACTAGAGGATAATACTAATATTTAGCATTGTAGCTCGCTGGGTAGAGGAGGGTACACACACCCAGGCTCTGCGGCTGCTGACACTGACAGTCCCTAACCGTTCTCGGCCTCTGGATGACACCCGAGCCCCCCGTCTGTCTGTCCGCCCCGCTCCGCTTACCCCGTGCCGCAGTCGACAACACACGCCGGTAGCCGTCCAGCCATCTCTGCCTGGGTGTCTGCTGGTTAGAAGCGGTTGAATTGGATGGATAGCAGGCTGTGTCGGCTGGAGGATCTGGCGAGCCGTCCACAGGCGGAACCCTGAGCCCGCACAGTGTAGTTTCCACTTCCGCACTCGGTTTCTGGCAGCAAGGAGAGGCAAGATGGCGGAGGCCGGGTAGAGCGGAGCAGGCAGGGCTTCGCGGCTGTCAATCACCGACAGACACAACACAACATATTCTGTGTAACGTGATATTTTTAACGCATCGCACCGCATTGCCGCAAAGCCCCTTTTAAATAGACAAAACAAGCTTATTTGTAAAAAAAAAACAAAAAAAAACAAATAGGTCCTTTATTTTATTATGACCTCAAGACAAAAATTACCAAAGACAATAACATCTGTTTTAACCTGTTTGTTTAAAATAAGATTCTCCTTCATCCAACTGGGCAGTGCACACACTGCAAGTCAACCAGAGAAATGTATCACCTGAATGCACCAGATACAGTGAGGAGATACAGCGAGGAGCAGTGAAGACGTCCAATGCTCTACTGAAGAAGGAAAAGTGTGATGTAAGTTGAGGGAGTTTGTCAGGAAAAGCCTCACGGAAACTGCTTAGTGTTTTCAGTAAGATGGGTATATGGATATTTTAGTTTTTTTTTTATGACATACCGGCATAATATGTTGTAATAACGATTTAATATCTCATAATAACTGGGTAATTGTCTCATATGTATCTCTGTTCACGAGGTTATGTTTTGACTGGTGTTTGTTTCTTTGTCTGTTTTCAGTCTAGCGTCCACAATTTTGGATAAAATCGTCCTGATGTTACGTCTGAGTTCCTGATGACCGTGACTACAGACGATTACTTTGGCCATTCTAATTCAAAGGTCAAGGTCAGGAGAAAATTCCCCAAATAACCATTTTTTAACACTTTTTTTTGAAGAATCACATCTCGGTCACATCTCATCGGATTTGATTCTAATTTAATACCTAGTATGTATAGTGCATAGGTATAGTGTCATGATCTGGTGCCACAAAATGTCAAAGATGACTGTCTAAAAATCACTGTATCTCCAGATTTTGTACACAGATTTCTTTCACATTTAAACTGAGATATCTTTGGACCACTGTCCCCCAGAATCTGGAGTGAATTTGCAAACATTATGCATTCATCATGATGGGGATGGTATGTTATTGTGGAAGAATTAGCTGCTTTGGCGGAGGTTTACACTCTCTGATTACTTTCTAGTTCATTCTTTTTTTGCCATAATAATTAGAACATAAAACTTATGCTATATCTGATACTGACTGACTGATAATTATAAATTTCGTCTTCATATTTATGATATACTAAGTCATAATTACAAGAGCCTTTCTCATCTCTATGACATTCACCAACTAGTCTTTTACGCTTCAGTCCAGCAGGTGGCGCCAATGCGTAGATACGCTTGTTGCCAACCGCCAGCAAAACCCAAGGAAGAAGAAGAAGCGGAAGCAAAACATTATCAGCGAAGGGATCACAATGATCATCCTGTAAACTAAAATATGATCAATAACGTTAGTTTATCCAACAGACTATGACACATTTTCGTGGTCAGATACGAGGTCCACACTGGGGGCCAACCATGGACAACCTGCTGATAGAGTTCTGGCGCAAACACGAATGTCTGTTTAACTCTTCGCTGGAGTCTTATTACGACAAGGACTTGAAGACGAAGCTGTGGACAGAGTTCGCGCTGTCAATCGGAAAACCCGGTAAGAAGACGCGACAATACCTGAAATTATAAAAGTGGGTCGTGTTCAGTGGAAACTCTTGAGTTTGTTACCGCTGAGATGAGGGAAAGTCCATATGGAGAGGTCATTCAAACTCCGACGACCATAGACTGTGAAGTTCCTCCGTTTTATTTAACCTTCTGTCTCCTGTCATTGTAAAAGTCAAGAAAAAGTCCTGCATTCAAGACATAACTTCAGCATCACCATCAGATTATACTTAAAGAATCAAATACTACATAATGGCCCATTTCAGAATAATCTATATCACTGTAGAAATAACTCAGTGTTGGGTGACAATGGCCAAAAATGTTGTCACGATAAACATTTCCATATTAGTTTTATATTGTCGTTATCTCAATATGCGTTTCTTGTCTCTTAGAGTTTATTTCGTCTACAATTGAATGTTTAAATGTTTTGCTCATAACTGTTTTTAATGTTCTGTCTCTAGTTTTCTGAAATGTTCTGAACTGTTTGTCATGTTCTGACCATAAAACATGTTTAAAACCACAAATAACCATCTGGTACCTTCAACTTTCACTCAAAACCAATCAGCCGTTAAACTGGAAACAAATAATGACTTGACATTTGTTGCGATAATTATTGCTATCGACTGATATGGCACTTCTTATCATGATTGCCCAGCCCTATTCGTATATTACTGAGTAGATTAGTACTGTAATACTGCATCATATCACATAAGGATATGTTTTTATGTAAAACATGTAACTATAAGTGTTAAATAAATGTAACAGAGTAAATAAGTACAATATTTCCCCATGTGGAGTAGAAATATAAACCTGAATAAAACAGAAGTGCCATCTCAAAATTATATTGACGTGCAAAACTTGAATAAATGAACTTGGTTACATTCCACCACTGTGTTTCTTGATCCTCAGTGTGTGAAATAACAATTGGAACAGGAGCTGACAAACATGCACAGTGAAAAATATTTGTTATAGAAAAACACGGGTTTTCTTCAACGGCAGATTGTTTTCCTCTAAGTTAATGCTGCTTATATTTTTTTGCATGCTTTACCAAGAGATATTTTCACCTCTCCTTTGCAGTATCTGATGTGGAGAGAAGATCCAGATCACTTCGAACTCAGTATGGGAGAGTGTTATGGCATCCAGAGAGGGTAAACACCTTCCAGCAAAGGATGCTGAGAGAGAAACTGGATTTCCTGAGACCCTACATAGTTCGCAGGCGAGGGGATTCATTTCTGGTAAGTATTCAGACTAGGGGCGGGCAATCATATCACATAGTTTTTACTGAATCAAGACATACTTTTAAGGTTGAAAAGAAAGCCATGATACATTTCTGCACCTCTTGACTTGTTGTTTTCCTGCTTTTCGCAGGAGGACAAGTTTGACGATCGGGAAGAGGATGATGAGGAGTTGGAGACTGAAGGAAGTATCGACCAGGAGATGGGAAGCACATTTGGCAGTCCACTGGATGATGATGTAACAGAGCCAGATCTGGATGATGAACCGCGGCCTGTTACTTCTGTGTCTAACCCTGCTTCGATGCACTGTCCGACCCTGCAGCCTCAGGTGACAGAGGTCATGTCGCTGAGCTGCGACCGCCACAACGACGACGGCTCTGCTGATCAGCCGGATCAAACGGCTGCAGCCAAACAGGACATACTAAACCAGTTTGTTGAGGTTATGTTAGCAGACATGCGGCAAATTAAAGACCCCATAGTGCTCATGAGACTTCGCCGAGACATCACTGACCTGGTGTTCAAAGCGGTGGAAGAAGACATGCAGAGACGATGCGTTCAAGCACCATCTGTGCCCTTGCTGGGGGAGAGGATGCAGTTACAGAGCTGCTCCGGGTCTCAGCAGGCACAGATGAACTTCTCGTGGAGGCAGAGATTTTTAAAGAGAAAGAATAAAGGGTCTGACTTGGGAAGGAGGATACAGAAATGGGAGGAGGTGAAGCACATTAGGAGGGAGTCCAGGAGTCAGCCTGTCCAGCAAACACCAGAGGGAATGGGTGAAAGCAGCATTCAGGCTGTGATTCAGGCCTCTGAAATCAAAACAGAGTCGGAGCCTTGCATGGTTAAGATCGAGGATGAACTCCATCCATCGGTGTGACATTTTAGACAGAAAGATACTTAGATTCTTCTGTTTACACATGCTTCAGTCAGTAGGTGTAAACTCCGCTCCTGATTTTCTTACCAGTTAGTTTGGAGGATTTAAAGTGTGGTTGTATAAGGTACTTATCCATAGTCAGTGTGTTACCTACAGTAGATAGATGGCTGTTTGGAGAAACAGACAGGAGTACGGGCAATGAAATTAAGCAATGTTCTGCTATGGACAGGGGCAGAAGCAATACATATCTTAAACACATTAAAAATCAATATCGGTTTAAGTGTACGGTATATTTAGAATATTTTCACCACTTTAGCCTGCCTTCAGTCCGCCCTTTCTGATGGGATACTATATCACTCACTTTAAAAACCACCAGGTTCCTTTGACAAATGAAGCAATTTATAGCACATTACTTTAAAACACCAAAGTCACACAATGACAAAAGGAGTCCACTGGCTTTGAAGAGAGCAATATAACAGCTTCTGTTCCCTGTGGAAAAGGGCTGTCGAAGGTAAGGTAAAGTGGTGAAAATATTGTAAATATAGCCTACACTCAAACATCCACAGCAGTACATTGTTTAGTCTCTGTCAGTCCAGTCTGCTTCTTCGAACTGGGGACGTGCCGACCGCCATCTACTGTAGGTAATACATCGACTATGGATAAGTACAGGATATAACTCCACTTTCAAAAATTCAAACTAACCCTTGAACAGTAGAAAACGGAGAATGATATGCACTGATTATGCCCTCTTTGCAATACAGAAGTCGATGAGTAGCTTGTAAGTAATTAGTAGCACATTACCTAATATTGATCCTGGTAAAACACACGTTATCGACAGGATATAAAGGTATCAGAGGACACCAAGTTGTGATACCAAGGACAACATCTAACATCCAGAGTCAAACCGAAGAGACCTATCTGCCTTTTTCTGTTAAGCATAAAATGTTACATGTTGAATTTGTTGATTTCTTAAGTATTTGTTTTCATGACATGGTGACACGTCAGCTGTTTGTTTGGTTGATGGGTTATCAATATGCCGGTCTGAGATTTAAGGTTCAGTAACGGCATCTATGTGACCAAACACAAAGACATGAGATTTTGGTGTTAAGCTCTCATTAAAGCACCTTGTTTCTGTGGAGGCATTTGTTTCCTTCTTTAATTTCCTTCTGTTTAAAAGGATGCACAGGTTATATCACCCGAACATTGGTATGGGCATATGAGATGTCATTTCACTGATGGCAGTGGCTGATATTTATGCATTTCATAAATTTGTATGATTGAATTTGTACTCATTCAATAGTGTGTGAAGGGCCGAAAGACTTTAAAACAGTTCACTTAGCCTTATATATATATATACTGAATATTTCTTTGTCTCCTTGGCACAGAAGGGGGATAAAAAGCAAAAGTAAAATAACATTGGTGTAGGCATCGGCCCTAAATTTCAGAATCGCATCCTTGCCGTTTTTTTTTTTTGGAATCACAAAAAGTTTTTCCTTTTGGACAAAGCAAGTGGTAGTGATTGGCTTCCTTGGAGCCACAATTGCACCAGTAGGAGATGGAATAGTGAGACTTCTGAACAAGTGAGATCAAGTATGTACTGTTTTGATTGTGTCTGTGATTGACCACCAGATGGTAGTGTGTGCACATTATAATAACTTCTGTAGTATGGGGAAATAAATCTGTCATTTTAAGGTAGATTGTAGGATGTTCACTTATTTTTTCCCTAAAGCTAATCAATCATCTGGTCTGAGACAGTCCATGTGTACTTTAATAAGTGTGGCAGCATATTCGTATTTTAATGCGCATCAGCTGTGTTTAAACAACTTTATACCCTCTGTGATTTAAAGACCATGAATCATATGTATTTTCAGTGAAGAAATATTGCTTAGGATCAATCTAAATATTGAATAATAATCCATCCATAAGCCTTATTTACGTTTAGCACATCTATTACGGCCGCGTGCCATTTTAGGAGGACTTTTCAATGCCTGGGCGACATGCGAGCTGAGGTCCTTTGGAGTTTCACTCAGGCATTGCAGAGTGACACCCCTTAGGGTCCTGAGCGTCTCACACATACACACGTGTGTCGAAGCTGGTAACATGGCGGACCTACAGATGAAACTTCTCCGGAAGAAAATTCAGAAAAGAAATGAAAAGAACAAAGAGCGAAAACTCCAAAAACGAACGCAGGAGGAAGAGACTGGTTAGTGACAGCCGCAGTTAAGAAAACACTGTCCGAGTGTTGCCGCGTCTTTTCGGGAACAGTAACGAACTTATTTAGCAATTAAGCTAGCCGTGTTAGCTACGTACAGCATGGCTTTTAATCCAGATCTGTTTGTCAAAATGTAGAAAACCATAGGCAGCTATAGCAGCAGGCAATTCATTACAGTAGATAATTAATTGTGTAAGTCGCTGACAGTAAAGTGGCATTTTTTGGGGTATTTATAAGGTGTCTAATTAGCTTAAGCTAACAGAGCTAATTCAGCAAATTCACACCAAAAGTCTGTTAAAAACGCAACGTGCTTTGTAAAAGGGGCTTTAACTGTCGCTAGGAGGCTGTTCGTGTTGCGTTTTGTCTTTCTGTCACACATCAACGAGGAGGGCTCTCCTCATTACATCTATCAGAAGGTCTCAGTTTCAGAGATGTTTTTACTCTCATTTGTGATGTAGTGGTTTATCTTGCAGTACAATACACTACACCTGATGCTTCAGAGGACGTAGAAACGCATTTTGTTCCAGCGCCGTTGGACGCAGACAGTGTTTGTTAGTGCTCAACCATGGAGGGACTCTTTTAGGGACTGAATCTTTTAGTCAGTTTACTTTCACTGCTGCAGAAAACCCCCATTACACGAAACCCAAAAAGCCCTGAAAACGTGCGATTTTTTTCTCGAATACTTGTAATTGATTTAAGTAAGAAACAGATATATATTCCCATAAGATTTCGATAATTTTCACTTCTTTTAGACTTTTTTCCAACAGTATAATTTGTTACTGTCATTAGGAGACCATCGTTCATGTTGAAGAGGTTTATCTAGTATTTTGTCCATCTTGTTTACATCAATGAGGGTAACTGTAATGCTTTCTATTTTTTTGTTTGCAAAAAGAATCAGAATTGTTCTTGGGGGAAAAAATAGACAAAAATAGACACAAATACTCAATGTGCAGTTTGAAGGATTTTCTGTGGCTTTTAGTGGAATACTTGGTGCCACTGAGTCTATGGTTAAATGTGCTCAGCTGGAGGAGCGGCTGATTAACAATATCTCACACCATAACTCCGGCGTAATGGATCCGTACCTGTCGGTAGTACACTGTCATCTGTCTGACCAGGGCATTTCTGTCTGTGTTTGACAGTAAACTCAAATGGTCTGGAGGAGGAATGTGGTGAAGATCCAACAGCGGCTTGTCAGACGGAGACCAAGCCCAAAAAGAAACAGAAGAAGCAGAATGGCATGTCGGTGGACGGGACCACCACTACCAAGGAAACCCCTCTGAAGAAGAAGAAGAAAAAGAAGAGGAAGCTCACGGATGCTGCTGAAACACCAGGTAACACCAAACAAAGCAGTCTCACAAGTTAGAACTGAAAAAGTGAGTTTTTTCATGATAACCGGTTAACATGGGTTCAAAATCCTCATTCTAGCTGAGAAAAAGACCAAAACATCAGATGATGATGAGGATGAAAAAGAACAGGAGGAGGAGGATGAAGATAAGGAAGCAGTAGCCGATGACGATGGAGAACAGGCTGCTGATGAACCAGAGGAAACTGCAGATGATGATGATGATGGTGGTGATGAAGAAGAGGATGATCAACCTGAGTTACCATCTGGCTTAACAGGTATTGAAATAAACGATTGAAAAAATTTAAATGTAATATTGTTTTGAATTTACAAATATATAAATTCATTGGCTGTTTCGAGTCTGTCTGTACGCTACAGTACATTTCAAAGCTGAGAAGAAAATGCCAATCCCAACCGTGGATTATAATTGAGATTAAAAGCAGCGTGAAATCTTTTTGTCAGATTCCACAAATAGAGGCGATGGTGACCTGCTGTTCTTTATGAACAATCTCCTCTGTTTCTGTGATATGTTTGGTATCTAAGGTTCAGCTCTTTGATTGTCGGGTTGCCTTTATGTGTTGCCCTTTCATCGTTTCCATCATGAATCGGGTGTCAACAAAGGCAAACAGTAACTCTTGTGGTTGTCTTTGGGAGGAATCATCAGTGATCCTTCTGACGTGAGGAGCCACAAGGACATTTCAGCTTTAACTCCTGTCACATGGTTTTATTAATGCTACTTTCTCTGGTTATTTTTTTTTTTATATGTTTGATGCTTTTACATGCTTCGTTCTGACCTTTGCCTGAATCTGCTTTTAATTTACTGTTAATTAACTGTTCTCTTGTGTCCTCAGGAGCCTTTGAAGACACGTCATTCACCTCCCTCGCTGGGCTGGTTAGTGAGAACACGTTGAATGCAGTGAAGGGCATGGGCTTTGAACACATGACTGAGATCCAGCACAAAAGTATACGCCCTCTGCTGGAGGGAAGGTAAGTCTTCACAATGAACCTGAAGTCAGTTTCCATCAACATAAGCACATGGTTTGAGATGCCCAGAAAAACCTTTGGTAGTAACTTCATCAGAATCATATTGATTCATATCGTAGCTGCATTTTCGTGTACTCTGACATTCCATTAATTATCAAAATAATAGCCAAGCAGAATAAAAATGTCTCATGTAACCATCTCAATCTGAAGAGACTGGACCAATCAGATGGACTTTTCAGTTGTGTTGAGAGGGGTGGTGTAAACCCATATGGGGGTGACATTAGGTGATGTGAGGAGTCTCCAGGAGGGACACAAACATAGAGGTAGTAAAACAAAACTGGTCTGTGGCTGTTGGAGACCATTAAGGATTGTTGAAAGGCTTCAAAGAAGTGTTTGTAAAGAGGATTGAAGTTCGTAAAGTGGGGAGTATGGGCTCTTCTGTTCTATTTCTGACAGATTAGACACCTCTCAGCAGGTGGAACCACTTTGCACATGTCTAGAAAGTTCTGATTAAATGCTTTAGGGCATGTAAACACACATCAGGTCACTTGGTTTAGTGTCCTTCTAAAATACTTATCACTAATCACAATGAGTTCAATCATCTTGAAGAAATATTCTCCATGTAACCACAGCTTGTGTTTGTGCTTGCTTTTGTTCCTGTAGGGATGTCCTGGCTGCTGCCAAGACGGGCAGTGGTAAAACCTTGGCCTTCCTCATCCCATCTATCGAGCTCATCTACAAACTCAAGTTCATGCCCAGGAACGGTAAGTTGTTCACCGAGTTTCACTTTGATGTTTCATGGCTCTAACACTTCATTAGCTGCTGAAGTCCGAAGATTTCAGCATAAAGCCTTGGTGTGATAAGTTACTTGAGTATGCATATCAGTAGTACCACAGCTTATAATAAACAAGCCAATAATATACTTATACATAATTCTATCTAATTTAGATTCCTGGAAATCTTTTCTTCGGCATTTCACCACTGCACATTAGTGGCTTCTGCCTTCTACTTCAAATGGTTTAGTAGGTGAAGCCTAACTGACTTAAAGCTCCTCTTCCTGTCAGGTACTGGTGTCGTGATTCTTTCTCCCACACGTGAGTTGGCAATGCAAACGTATGGTGTTCTCAAGGAGCTGATGACACACCATGTCCACACCTACGGTCTGATCATGGGGGGCAGTAACCGCTCAGCCGAGGCCCAAAAACTGGCCAATGGTGTCAACATCGTAGTGGCTACGCCAGGCCGTCTGCTGGACCACCTCCAGGTGAGCGGAGAGTCCTACCTCGGTTTGGGTTCACAGTAAAATACATACAAAATGTAGTCTACTTGGATTTTAATAATCACTTTTATTGTGTGTGTGTGTCTTCAGAATACCCCTGGGTTCATGTTCAAGAACTTGCAGTGTTTGATTATTGATGAAGCTGATCGCATCTTGGAGGTGGGCTTCGAAGAGGAACTGAAGCAGATCATCAAACTGCTGCCGAGTACGTGTCTGTCGCTGTCTCTACAGCTCTTTCATTAGATTTATTTTGTCAAATTTTCATTGAAGGGTAAGGACTTTTATTCAGGTTGACACAGAAGAGCAGCTAAGTAGCATCTCCGTTAGTAGATCTTCTGTGTAAACACCTATTTAATCAACAATCAATTTTTGTTATTAATTTATCTTTAAACCCACAGATTTGCAGGATTAGCCATGATGATGGATGGCATTTCTTATGTGTCAGAGTCTTGGCAGAAGACGGCAATATTGTTTACATTTTAAAAAATAAAACATTTAAATTACATCTAAATGGAACAAATTGCCTCACACTATCAGATAATTAATTAACATCTCCAGCGTTAACAGATCCATAAAGTACATCTTAGCTCTAGTGTGTTGAGTAGTTTGGATTACTATTTAGATAATGCTGAGTAACTGCTGTGGCACAAGCGAATGGAGACAGGGTCAGCTGTTGGTCTTTTAAACAGACCGTACTGTTGTCAGACACTTGAATAAACTGTATACAAACCCGTTTGAATACATACAGAAGTAGAAAATCACATTTCTGTAATAGAAATGCATCTATTTAAGCAGGCATCTTGTTTGACAATTATAAAAGCAGGTTGGAGCATAAATAACCATAACAACCACATAACCTGTTAACTGTTGCGCGCCAAATACATGTTATGAATGATATTTTGTGTCTGATGTTACGCTGTTGGTCGTGTGCTGTGCACTGAGCTGGGTTGCCTTTATGTGTTGCCCTTTCATTGTTTCCATCATGAATCGGGTGTCAACAAAGGCATACAGTAACTCGTGTGGTTGTCTTTGGGAGGAATCATTAGTGATCCTTCTGACAGAAAGAACCGCAAGGACATTTCAGCTTTAACTCCTGTCCGATGCTGTGATTAGTGTCACCATCTCTGGTCATTTTAACCGCTTCATCCTGACTGATCTTTGAATCTGCTTTTGATTTTTCACAAACTGTTCCGTCGAGCCCCGAGGAGCCTTTTCTTTTTCTTCTTTTTAATCGCCACCAGGGTGTGGAATGGATGGAGGAGGAATAATTGCTGCACTGCCAAATGCTCTTAGAATTCAGATGAATATTTTCTCTTTAACATGGCATCGGGCTGACATAATAAAAGATATCTAGTTTTCCTTTGTGGATGCCTCATTTGCCTCCAATATGACAAGTGTCACAAAAGGCATTATTTTCACATGTTGTACTGTTCCTCTGATCGCTTTCGATTCTATACAGTGTAGGATTCACTTAACTCTGCTCTCTAATTGAATATTTATTATTCCTGCCTGTTTTCTGCAGAGAAGAGGCAGACCATGCTGTTTTCCGCCACTCAGACGCGAAAGGTGGAGGACTTGGCTCGTATCTCCCTGAAGAAGGAGCCTCTGTACGTCGGAGTGGATGACAACAAAGATAATGCGACAGTGGACGGCCTGGAGCAGGTGCTGTACATGTATTTGTGTTAATATCTGGCGTCAGAGCTCCTTGGTGCATTAACCTGACAGAAAGCATCTCTGTTGTACTTCAGGGTTACGTGGTTTGCCCATCAGAAAAGCGATTCCTACTGCTCTTCACCTTCCTGAAGAAGAACCGCAAGAAGAAGCTGATGGTCTTCTTCTCCTCCTGTATGTCGGTGAAATTTCATTATGAGCTGCTCAACTACATCGACCTGCCTGTCATGGCCATTCATGTAAGACCGACCTCCCAGCAGCCATTAAGTCGCATACGTTCAGCTACAAATTCAGCTAAAACATCTTCTCCTGTTGTTGTGTCTCCAGGGCAAGCAGAAGCAGACCAAACGTACCACCACCTTCTTCCAGTTCTGCAACGCTGACTCGGGCATCCTGCTGTGTACTGACGTGGCAGCTCGAGGGCTGGACATCCCAGAGGTGGACTGGATCGTCCAGTACGACCCCCCAGACGACCCCAAGGTCTCGTCACCAATATAAGATACTTAAGATTTAGTGTTTTATGTACCAATGTTGATTATTTAAGAAAATCAGTATGTCACTTTGCTCTTTGTGAAATGTCTGCATTCCGTTAGGCCTCATTAAATGTTTAATACCCCCCTTTAATACAGGAGTACATCCACAGAGTGGGCAGAACAGCACGAGGGATCAACGGCAGAGGCCACGCGCTCCTGATCCTCCGGCCCGAAGAGCTCGGCTTCCTGCGCTTCCTTAAACAGGCCAAGGTAACCACCACAAACTGTGACTTGGCGGAGATGCACAGTTTACTCTTAAGTTTCATGGTAGTTTTTATCTTTTAGCGGTTTATCACGATCTGCTTTTTGCAGCCGTGAATCTAACTTAAATGACCCCATTATGGTGAATACATGTCATGTCTCAACTCTGTCTTTTGTTCTTTAGGTTCCATTAAGTGAGTTTGAGTTTTCCTGGAGTAAGATCTCAGACATCCAGTCCCAGGTAAAAACAGTTTTTGTTCTCAGTGACTATGTTTACATGTACAAAATATTCCAGTTATTGCCCTTATTTTGAAAAATACAATTCTCTAGCTAAACTGTTTTCTTGGCTGTTTTCTCCACTCGTATTCCTGTTTAAATGCAGCCACCTTTTGGTTAAAAATAGTATTTTTTTCAAAGTTTTCCATCAGTGTTGGGTTTGTTGGACCGTACAAACACAGCCTCCCTCTTTCATTCCTTTTTGGTTTGTGTGCAACACACAGAGCTGAAGAAGAGGCCGTGTATCGCAAAATACAATAAAAACACCCGAAAAACTGAGACGTATTTTCTGAGAGCGCTCAATACATGTCCACATAATGATCCTAAAACCTGCTTTTTACACGACGTATCAAATTCAGAATAAAGAGGAGTATTAGTTTCTACGTTTCAGCCCCGTCAGCCTGTTGAGAAACACAACTGCACATTGTCTGAAAGAATAAACATTGAATCCAAAGCTCAACTAAAGTCTAATGAACTCCTTGTTTGTCAGATGGAGAAGCTGATTGAGAAGAACTACTACCTCCACAAGTCGGCTCAGGAGGCGTACAAGTCCTACGTGAGGGCTTACGACTCCCACTCGCTCAAACAGATCTACAGTGTCAACACCCTGAACCTCCCCATGGTGGCGCTGTCCTTTGGCTTCAAAGTCCCCCCCTACGTTGACCTGAGTATCCTTTGCTGTGGCTTGACACACAGTCTGTTGAAAGTCTGTTTTACTTTGTTGTATTAATACTCTTAATATATTTCACTTTTTACTTAAATGAGTGTAGGTATGTCATTTCAAACCACTAGGAGGCAGAAACACACATCAGTTTGGTAGTTTACTAGGGACACGGCGAAACATGATTCAGTTAGATTATGTTTCTGCTCACCTGGTTAAGTACAGATTGGTCCTCGAGTTGGGGAAAAGTGTCTGTTTTGAAGAAACGCACCGTTGCTTTCCTTAACCCAGCTCTTCCCTCTCAGACGTCCACAGCGGTAAAGGTGCCAAGCTGCAGAAACGTGGCGGCGGAGGTGGATTTGGATACCAAAAGTCGAAAAATGTGCACAAGTCTAAAATCTTCAAGCACGTCAACAAAGGAAAGGGTGACAAAAGACAGTTCTCTCGCTGAGACGGGCTAATAAATTCTCCCCCTGGACTCTTTTCTCTTCTGCGTTTTGTGGAGAAGCAGCCATTTTTAATTACATGAACTTTCTGCTGTAAAGTGGGGGCCATGAAGTGTACAGCGCTCCTCTGTTGGATCATATTATTTAGCCCGTTTGTTCCTGACTTGTACAACAGGTATTTTGTAAATGTATTGAAAGCCCTTGTGTGTGTCCCCGAGGACTTCCCGATTAACAAAAATACTCTTTTCTAATATCATTGCACCTGACTGGAATATTAAATCCATTGACCTTAAAAGTGTTTTAAGAACTCAATGTGTTGTTGAATTTACTGTAGGTCAAGTAAATATTCGCCACATCATTTTTTCTTATTAAACACCCTTCTAATGCATCAGTTCAGATGCAAATTTGACCAGACATTGGTAGTAATTCCAGATCTTCACACAGATAAAGTATTGATCATGTTATAATCTATAAATAAAGTGTATGTTTAAAAAAAAAAATATATAAAGTGGGAAGACACATGAGCAAAAGTATTGAACACTAACAGAAATTGATTTCATAATTGGTGAAAAAGCCTTGTTTTGCAATGACTCAAGATGCTCCGGTATGAAGAAACTAATCGTTCACAGTGCCCTGGCGGTCCATTCTTCTCAACAGAATTTAAATCATTAAGACTCTGCAGTGGTGACGTGTAGCTATTTACTTTTTCTTAAGTAAAGGATCTGAAGACACTGGCTATTTTTGTAGTGAGTGGATCATGTGTCAACTCCTGTGACTGAAACAAAGATTCCTGACAAAGCCAAATGCAGATCTGTACTATTTTTGGCCTTTAATACCAACAGACGAGGAGAGCCATCTGACTGAAAGAAGAGAAGGGTAGATAGTGAAGACATGGATGCATAGAGGAGGCTGCAGCAACAGCTGTAGGGCTGCAGTAACAGTGCAGTGTTTGTAGAATCAATGCCAAGGCTCTGAAGCTGATCTGGAGGCACGTGGTGGACCGACCTCTCGCTAAGACACTTTTTTTTTTTTTTCTATAATTTGTGGGTATTTCAAAGAAAAACTTGAGGCCAAACGAGGACAGTTACATTTAAATGTGTTGAAGTTAAAATTTAAAGTGTCGATGTTGTAATTTTAGCGTTAAGTCTGTTAAAATGACATTTAAAAAAAAAAAAAAAAAAACATTATTCAAATTAAAATTACCGTCCTCATCAAATTATTTGACATCTGATGAATAAATACCGAACAAGGAAAGAAGTTTAAAAAAAAACAAAAAAAGGGCTTTATTCTGCTTTAAATTGTTCAAGCTACTCTAACTCTAACCACAAAGGTATGAGGTATGTGATGTTCTTGCAGAAATAATGTATTGGTACCATTTGTAAATGACAAATGTGGCTACTACATATAAAAAACATTGAGAGCTGTAGCTCAAACATGTGAGCAGCTCAAACAGGAAGTGTTGCAACCATACCCGGTCTCCCCTGTACTGTGTAAAAAATTTATGTGAATTTCTCCGATTTTGTTGTTGATGCAGAGTTTATATGGTAGCCGTGCTCTCTGTAAATCCGTATCTATTTGTAGATACGGATTTATTTGCCCCCCCCCCCGGTGAAACAGTGCAAATTCTGTTTTTAAGGTGGATTTTCCTCCCTTCGACCTTAAGAACCTGCCCCCGCATCTGATTGGACAGACCGCGGCCGACGCCTTCTGACGTTCGTCCAATCGTTGCATCAGCATCGGCCGGTTCCGCAGCCTCCTCGTACTTAATCCCGAGGGCTTTGACCGTCCGGTGTGCCGTCCCTCATGAGGAGGAGTTGTGTCTCCTACTGGAATCAAAATAAATCAGTCAATAAATACCAGAAGAAACGCGTGCACGGAGAAGAAGAGAGAATTATAAAGCAAAAAAAAAAAACCCAACAATGGACCCGCTGGTTGCCGCCATTGACCAGGGCACGAGTTCGACGAGGTTTCTGGTGAGCTTTGTGGTGGAGTTAAACGTCAACTTACGAGTCAAACGGACACACTGGCTTTTATTCCTGATCCCTCAGCATTGAACTAACTCTCTGCTAACACGTATCCACTCATTCCCACGTCTGTTACCTCAGTGTTTCTGAAACATGTTTTTGTCTTTAACACCTACGATGCGCGTTACTCCCTTCATTACGGTGCTATAGATCATGAACTAGCTAAAAGTTTTAACACTATTATTTACTGAATGTAAAGGTTGACATCGTGACGGTGTTTTGTTCTAGTTTGGTCTAGTTTTGATTCATGTCATTGCTTTATGGCTGACCTTTCATTGATGTATTTCGCTGTTGTATTACTTTTTAGTAACAGTTAGCTAACTTTTAGCCACACGTTTAGCTGAAGTACTTCTATTGACCTGCGGTTTCAGATGTTTATACGTAACTCTGCCTTACATGTTAGCGTCCTGTTTCAACAATCCCTTCATTTAACCCTTTCCTAATTGAACCCCTTTCTGTTACTTAAGCTTGAACTATTTCAACTCTAAACACATTCACAGGGTTACAACTGACTCACCCAGCTAACTAATTATTGTACATTCATTAAATATCAGCATGGGATCAGTTTGGTTGTTTTTTTTTTCCTTTGGTACATGTGCTTTAATGTTGTGTTTCTTTTATGAAATTACCTTTCTAAATACCCCAACTTGGGGTACAGGGGTGTGTGTGTCCTGTAGCATCACGTTGACGCCCCTCATCTTGAGACAAGAACCCTGGTTCCAACATAGGAAACACTCAGGTCATTCACATGAAAAGTAGCAATACCACATCCCAAAAAAAACATTCAAACCCTTTACTGATGTCAAAGTTGTACAAAAGCCTCGGCATCAAAAGTAAACGTGTTGAATGTCCCTTTTCAGAATAATCCATTAACAGTATTGTAGTTATCGGTGCATTAATGTGTTCACCTGTCGCAGCAATGGGGCTCATCTCTGTGTGTTCATTCATTGATTTTATTCACGGTTTATTTGTTAAATAGATAACATAATCCAGAGAACCTAAAGTACGTTCTGCACTCACGCAAGGCCCAGTTGTCATACGTTTTGTGTTTAAGCGAAGCAGCTGTTGGTGTGAAAGTCATGCTTTAGTGTTGTACAAAAGGAGGATGATATAGAAAATGAAGAAAACGTATAAATGCAAGTTGATTTTAGTTTCTAGCATTAAGTATTTGAACTCTGTGCTGATGTGAGGTTTCCGAATCGTGAGTAATGAGCATGTGGTTTCCAATAACTCAACATTTTGCGTAACCTTCCAGTGAGTCACGTTAAACTTAAAAGTACCCTGATGCAATTGAATACTGCAATATGTTGTCACTTCAAATCATCAGGGCTGCTGCTGTCTGGTCGAAAAGTGTCGCTCTGCTCTTTAACTGTCTAGAAAAATGAATCTTTTTTTAGACATTAATGCCGGGCGATGTTGGGCTTTGTCAAGTAGGTCAGCTGGAAGATTCAGACTTGGCACAGAATGCAGCAATTTGGTCAGGGTTTGAAGAGTTTAGCTGCAGCTAATGATCACTCTGTGACGGATTAATCAACTAATTGTCAAATCTCTTGTGGTAGCACTTAAATATAACAGGAGGAGATACCGTTTCAGAATCAGCAATACTTTATTGATCCTGGGGGAAATCACTAATGCTACGACTGCACAAAGTGACAAAAACACACGAATGACGAATAAGAAAACAGATGTGAAACGCTTGTTAGAAACCTAAATATCTAAAATAAAATATGGTGTTAAGCACATTATTACACATGTAAAACTCATTTACTGTGGCGCGGTGAAGGGAAGAGTTATAGAGTTTAATGGCAACAGGTAGGAGGGATTTTCTGTGCTGTTCAGTGGAAAACTTAAATGTTTTTTCGCAACACCCAATCCTAATGAAAAGGGGAAAATTCTTGCCGATCTGAGAAGAAACTGGGCTATAGAGTGTCTTCGATAAAATGTCGTGAGATTCAGAGCGCAGACGTTCAGAAAGGTGGGTTTCAGGGTGAGACTGAAATGAATTACATCACTTTTGGAGCAACAGAACAACAGTTAGAGAATGAAAAAGCTTGCTGTTAACTAAAGTTCCCTTCTGTTCATGTACTTAAATGTTGCGAACGGTCATGGAAATGATATTTTCCTTGAAAAGTCATGAAAAAGTTAAGAAATTCTGTCTGCAAAGACGCGTGGGAACCCGCCTTTCAGCGCAGAACCCGTTAAAGATTGATTTGCATCAGTAATGTTTGACACCCGGGCAAAGAACAGACACCAGGTTGTGATGCACACAGGCTTGTTTCCCATCATTAAACTATATTTTCTTTATGTTTGCGATTGTCTTAAACTAAATTGGTGCAGAATATGGTTGTCTAAAGGAAACAGTGCTTTGATTTTGCACTGCATTTTGTGTTCTTGGTGAAGTGAATGCTCATCTCTTGACACTTAGGTCACGCACAGAAAAGGTTATACTTTGAGGTTAAACTTTAACATAGAAGGTTGTTTTTTTTTTCAGTGTAAGATGGTATCAGACTGTGAGTACGTAATATAAATACCTGAACACCAGTTGAAGCAGGGGGCATCTTTATATGCTTCTTTGATGTCAGAAAAGAACTATTCATTTTTTTAGGCATTGCTTGATAGCGGTATTGCAGTCATGTAGTAGAATAAAATGAAATCCTTTGACAAGACAAACTAGACTCACAAGATGCCGTTGAAGTCAGTCATTTGTTTCAGGGTAAAGGTGCTTTATTTGCGTGCGCTCTCGCCTGCTTTCAGCCACCTCTGCAGATTGTTAATGTTCATATTAATGGATAGGTTGGAAAACTTTAAAGCTTTTTAAACTTGACTCCCTAAAAGGTGGTGTCAGAAATCTGCTGGCGTGGATTTGTGGCTCCCTGTACGAGATGTCCTCATCTGACTTTGATTTTTGGCTTTATCTTGTTGACTTTGTTGACTTGAAGAGTTTGGAGATAATCTTCTCTTCTGTGCAGACGTGGCAGATGGTGAACACAGGTATTTTAGTGAAACTGTCCGGAATGAGCTCTGTGGATTATCTTGAGTAAATTTATCCCTACACTGGAGGAGAGAAGTTGCAGTTGTTCTTTAACTTCTGGGTCAACGTAGAAAACAATAGGAGATGTTAAATGTGGTCCTATAAACACGCTGTTAGCAAACTGTGATTTGACCTGCTAATACAGACTCTTCTCTATCTTTTTATGACTGGCTGAGATTGTTTCTGTCTGACGTCTAACGGCGTGAGTCGGACTCAGGCTCTCGTCTCTCCTTTCAGTGTCAGACGGGTCGCCTTGTGTCCTGTGTGTGCGTATGTTTGCGCGCGTGACCTCGCAGTCAGAGTTGGTTTCTAAACAGAATCATAAAGAGCTCAAGGTTGCAGTGCCACTGTGGGTCGTCTGTCCTTTAAGGTTAATGTTTCCCAGTTCTGTCTTTTGTGGTTTTACTGCACGGTGAAAATACTAGTAAAAGCTCTGCATTCAAAACCTTATTTAAGTAAAATCATGCAAGTATTTTTTTAGCAAAATGTGCTTAATGAAAAGTAAAAGTAAAATGGTCGCTCTCAGTGTTTTATGATGTGTATATATTATGTTTTTGGATTCATTTTGACCTTTTGGTTGAGCTACTTTGAACTACTTTATAAACTGTTGGTGGTTTAATCCACAGTAATGCATCATATTCTATAAGATCATCATGTGTTTGTAGCGTCGCTGTCGCTGTGAGAACCATGCATCTCTAAAAAGTCAACTTTTCGCTTTGTGGCGATGCGTTTTCCAGCGATTCCAAGAGGGTTTGTCTGCGTGGACAGGAGGTTTATCCTATTACCCAGTTAGAACAAATGCTGACTTCTGTCTGATTGTAGAATACAGTTAATATACATAACGCCACATTTCAATTCCTTCTTCCTCACTGATAAGGAGCCTTCATTTATTTCTGTTGTCCCTGGTTGAACCTTGAGCCTGGCACCTGCAGCGTTACAGTAATAGTAACACCTCTCTTGCTCTGTATTCCTTATTTCTCTCAGTTCTCGGTTGCTCATGCACTCTTTCTTTCTTCATAGGTTTTCAATGCCAGAACAGCCAAACTGATCAGTCACCACCAAGTAGAGATCAAGCAGAGTTTCCCCAAGGAGGGGTGAGTTCCTTCATCTTTATATCACACAGATTCTGGGCTTCCACAAAACTCTTCATTCGTCCTAAAGTCTCCATGTCTAAAGTGGTTTTAGTGATTCAGCTTTTTAGTTCACTCGTCATTCACATGCGTTGTACGGGAAAACAAGAATCAGGTCTGACATCCAGCCCTTCCTTTACTGGCTTAGTCATATAGACTGTTCCACATAAAATCTGGTTGATGAACAACCTGAACACGGCAGCCGAAGTTGGTTTGTCTGGTTCAGTCTGATGCAATGACAGAACACACACTGTATCCACATATTCTCAACTTCTCAGTGATGATTTACGTCACGCTGCAGGTTACATCAGCCAGAGCTTTTGTAACTCTGGGTTTTTGTTTACTCAGACTTCTTCAAACTTGGAGCAGTTTCATTCTGATCTGTAACCCCTGCTCTAAAAGCCCACTAATGCACTGACGCAGTCGGACGCAACAGCCTATTCTATAATCGATTAGAGTATAGAAAGGGAAATTAATGGACAGCTAAGTATTTTGATAATCGGCTTACAGTTTTAATAATTTTTCAGAGGTTGCTTCTCGTGTGATATGTGATGGGTCTCTTTGTTGTTTATAATAGTAAACAGAATAGCAGTTGGTTTTAGACTCGTGAAAAGTAAAATAAGCAATCAGAATGGACATTATAACATTTCCAGACATTTCAAATATGAAACAATTCAATTCAAAGTCATCAACAACTTCAGTGATGCTGCAGCCCAAATGTTTTTTCTCTCTCTCTCGAACTGCTACAGAACTGAGGTGTCTTTGTATCTGTGTTTACATGTAAACCTGTGTGTGTGTGCGTTTCCATCAGCTGGGTGGAGGAGGACCCAAAGGAGATCATGCAGTCGGTGTATGAGTGCATGGAGAGGACGTGTGAGAAACTTATCAAGCTCAACATCGACATCTCCGACATTAAAGGTGAGACGCTGCTGGCGTAGAAGCTGTGACATGCACGACCGTTCACCGCTCGGACTGTGGCTGGTGTTGATACCGCAAAATACACAGTGGAGTGTGTGGAAGTGGGGCTTTATTCACATGCATTTTGTCCTCTTAGCTGTGGGGGTGACCAATCAGAGAGAGACGACCCTGGTTTGGGACAAAGAGACCGGAGAGCCACTCTACAACGCTATTGGTGTGTGCATTATACGTTCACATTAGTCAAGTGCTGTAAGCAATAACACAACTCGTCTTCCACAAAATGTCAAAAAGCAACAAAAAGGCACAGATCCTCCCCTCACTCTTTACGTAGACATACAGCTCAGTTGTTGTCATTAACCTATATTTAGCTCGATAATGTCTGGTGATGAGTTTACTGCCTTAAAATCTAAAAAGTTAGCTGTGATGTGCAGTTTTGTTGTTTTCCAGCAGAGACGAGGGTGAAAAAGAAGAGATGGGGCTGTTTTTCTGCAGGCGGGAAATGTCGTGTCAAAGAAAAAACAGACACAGTGTAGTGTTTACGAATATGTGGCTCAGGCATTGTCGTTTTTACAGCTGCAGGCTACATTGTAATTTGATGACAAGGTCATATCTTGTAAGATAACCCTTTATAATGAGTGATTATCACTTACTTGGAAACGAGTGGGATGAGATTATAAAGTCTTATGAGCAGAATTTAAATCAGTACTTCTAAAAGGCAATGCTATATTTTGATTACGCATATCTGTGGTTTTGTGACAACACTAAGCTTAGATATTTTCAGTGACTGTGTGTAAAGCCCTCTTCTTCTCTTTTGTCTATAGTTTGGCTGGACTTGCGCACACAGTCAACAGTGGAGAGGCTCATCAACAAAGCTCCAGGCAAAAACAAGAACCACCTTAAGGTGAGAGACTACACTCAAGAAATCTGGTAACTTGTGTCTTTGCTTCAGTGTTCACAGGCACAATCATTTCTTTTTTCTTATGCGAATTATTTGTTACTCCAGCACAAGACAGGCCTTCCCATTAGTACCTACTTCAGCGCGGTGAAGCTCCGGTGGCTGCTGGACAACGTGGACGAGGTGCGGCATGCGGTTATGAGTGAGCGCGCCATGTTCGGTACGGTGGACTCCTGGATCATCTGGGTAAGAGCTGCTTGAACCCAGAGCAGGACAACCCCACTCTGCACTTTTTATTTTTTTCCTCCGAAATCTGGTCTGATGGTTTATTTGCGGGTCAGATGTTTTAACAACGACAAATGCCACTTATAAGCCCAGATGCATAGACACGGATACATAATACTAAAATAAGCCTATTTCTTCATCTCAAGTCATCTTCATCTAATTATTTCATTATCTTGAGACGATAATGGGTTCATCTATGTCAAGAAATTAAGATGTTTTCTCAAGATCACTGGATAATGATGGGGAATTCAAAAATGAGTGTCTTTGTTTGATCACAAAGTGCAGTTTGATAAATTTGTCAATAACAATGGGTACTCATTTATCTGATATTTTCAGCTTAACTCAGTTGCTACAGTTGTCACGATCGTCCTCAGAATTAAAAATAATTGCAAGCGTGACTGTTCTCAGCCTCCGTAAATACCCGTACATCAGCAAAGCTTTACAAATCACAATATGCTAAACAATGTTGACCATAAACAGTATAATAGACAAATGAAATGGTGACTTTCTCATTTAGTTGAGGTGATTAAAACCTTGTATTTTGTGTCTGTCTTTCAGTGTCTGACAGGAGGCAGGAACGGAGGAGTCCACTGCACGGACGTCACAAACGCCAGTCGCACAATGCTCTTCAACATTCACACCATGGACTGGGATCCTGAGCTGTGCAGGTAAACTGTGCGGGTTTCGAAACAGAGAGCGACGTTTTCTGCTCTACAGGTGTTTTTTTTGAGAAATGTTGGTTGGACCTTAAGGAGAAAACACGCTGCATTTTAAAAGACACAGAATGTAATTACTCCACATTACACACATGAGGATTTCCACTATAAATTCTTCAAATGACGGCAAATCAAATCTGCCTTGTGTGTCTGTTATTAAACCAGCTTTTCGCTCATGAATATCGAGTTCCTCCCTTCTTATGTCCTAACCTTTGCGCTGCTTCTAGGTACTTTGACGTCCCGATGGAGATCCTCCCCAAAGTCAGAAGCTCCTCCGAAATCTACGAGCGGATGGTAAGCTTTGATAAACGCTGCGTGCATCTTATATGTCCTGTTTGTTCAGTGTTGCTATGATAATGATAGCTTTTTGTTGAAAGATAGACTTAACAGGAAGCAGCTAACATGTGTTTTTGATCTCGTTCAAAGGCTGTAAAGCTGTAATGAGGTTGACTATAGTCGTAAACTATTCAGAATGCAATGGTTTCATGTTCGCCATAAACCCCGATAAGACACATATTATATTGGCAGTTGTAGTGATGATTTTTCCACATGGTTCAGTTTTTAAAATACCATTTATAACGTCAGGGTTAGTCTGAGGATTAGGCTTGACTCGTGTCCTCAAAATCCCCCATTTTGAGGACACATGCGCTTTGTTAGTGCTGTGCCAGTGCCGGAAACAGGTCTGGCACCGTCCACTATTATTCACGGACGGCTGAATAACAGTGTTTGGCTGGTTTGTAGTTCTTTTAAAGGAATCACATTCGTCTTGGGATGCACAGGATGCAGCACAGTGTGTTTGTAAAACAGTGTCGGGATAGAAGTTGTTTTGGTGAGACATTTAAAGGTGGAGAAGCGAGCCGTGGTGCTAAAATGAGCGAATGCTTGCAAAAGAAAACGCCACATGCGTCTTTGTCAAAACTTGCTGTTACCAGTGTGAAGTTACTGCCTCAGAGGTGCTGGTGGTTCTTTCATGTAGCGAGGAGGACTTTGAAAACGGTAACACGCAGACAGAGGAAGGGAGGAGAATGGCGACTGAAATAGTCGTCCAACGGCAGGATTATCGCAACAGAGGACATCCTGTGAGCCGCACTGACACGTACTCATAGGATCTCTGATGAGTCTTTAACATTCATTCAAAGGATGGTTCACAGATTCCCTATCATGGAATGATCCAGAAACATATACAACTGAAAAAAAAACCAAAATCGGTCAGAAAAACTCCTCCACATTGTCTGAACGCCTTCCCCGACCCGTATAACTTTTCAACTCCACCCATATGTAGTGAAAATACCTGTGTAGAACAAACAATAGCATGAATACAACTCAGTTTAAGAGCATAACTACATTATCTGTCTGGTATTTTTTGATAATAACACATTTCGTATATTCCTGTCTTTTAACCATATTTCAAACAATAATTTCAACTTCGCTTCATATCAAGAATCCAAATGACATCCATCACGAGCAGACCACACTAAACCCGACTTCTACGTTAAGGGGTTCCAGCTAAAAGTGAAATGACTGATGTTGGAGGTTGTCCTGTATGTACAGTTTTAACTGTACTGTACATACCAACTACTGTACGTGTAACTGATCTTGTTTGCGCTCAGAAAGACTTGCTTAACAAAGACTGCATGTTGAAATGTATACTGTATGTTGATTGTAGGGATCACACTGACGGGTTCTTGTTAAATTCTGTTCTGTGGTCTCACCCTGATGAATGGCCTGATAAGATCCCAGGTGATTTCTCACGTTGCCACACGGTGTAATAAAGACAATAACCGCAGTTATCTCAAATGTTGTGATGTAAAACGCGGAGGCTGACCTGCGACAACAAGCCGTGTAGGGAGGCTCAGTTCACTCACACTTTGGCTCCGTTATCATCTGTGTTTGTTAGCCAGCGCTGGTGTTTTATCTGCTGATCTCATTGGTTTTAAACTTCTTTTTTTTTTTTTATACAACGCGCACCTCGCTCTGGAGTCCAGAGGTCAGCAGCAGATACGTCTGTCTGTGTGGTTTGGGTCACATGTATTTGTTTATTTATTTGGTCCTAAATTAAAGTTTGGCATCAATTTACAAGTAAAAAAAATACTTAAAGGCCACAGTAGATGCCCACATAATAAGGACAACGGTTGCCACATTTTCTTTCCTCTGCAGTATTTGCTCATCAACCAGTTGCCAAAACAAATAATATCTATAAATCAATTACCTCTCAGGCTATTATTATCATTATTTTGTCATGTCTTTACTGATTTCTCGTGTATATAGTTTGTGTGACACCACAGGGTTCGAACATTTCATGACTGAGTTATTTTATACTTACAATAACCTGGACGACCACGTGACAAACCACGATCTACAAGTTCCACAAGTTCCAAAGGAGAACATTTCAGAGCATTCAGTTTACAGAACAGAAATGCCCTGTTACGTTGGATGCAGTTTCTTCTGTCTCAGCTGCCAGGCATCTTCACCAAACAAAAAAACAAAAACAACAAGTCAACATATGAACATCAGACCAACAAGCCTTCTATCAAATCTTCTTAAATGAATAATTCCTCAAGTCCTAAAGGCAATGGATTCATCTTCAATGCCAAGATCTCAAAAAGACGTAAAAACGTCGCTTCATTTTGCTTTATTTCTGTTTCACATGAAAAATCAGAAAGGTTTAATTATCTGCGCAATCTCAGTGATGATCTTTTCGGTCACTCTTTTCCTCGTGCACCTGAACAATGTGGTTCCACAACCTCGTCATTTCACGTCTCTCCTGCCAAAAAACATGACTAAATGCGATTAAACGTACAGATAGAGCTGCAATTAAGTTAAGGGTCACACCTCAGTTCGTCATTACTTTATGGCAGCAGGACAATCAACATTTTTTGGGAATCCTGCGCTCGACCACACGTTTGATTGTCCACAGTACCTCATGTCCTTTGTACAGAGCGTCACAGTAAATGTTTTATCATTTCACTCTGGTGTTTTTGATGCACGCGCTGTTACGTTTTCACTCTTTAAGCTGATCCCGTCTGTCTCCTTCTGTCTCCTCCAGAAATCTGGCTCTCTTGCAGGAGTTCCCATCTCCGGGGTAAACACTTTTATTTATTGTGTAACTTTGTGACAATAGTGACGTCTGTATTTGTTTAGCTCTGTGTGTTTGTGTGTGTGAGAGCCTCTGCACTGATCTGTTATTCTATGCAAGGAGTCATTTAGACCGTTAAAACTTAAAGGGTTGGTTTGGATATTTTAAACAGTAGATGGTGGTCTGTAAGCCTCCAGTTTGGAGAAGCAGACAGGAGTACTGACACTGAAATTACATCGCTTGAAGTGTGCGATATATTTAGAATATTTTCACTGCTTTACGTTGCCGTCAAGAGAGCTCTCTTGTTTGAGGTTTTACTGTACTGACTGTATCCCACCGTAGCCACTGACAGATGCCTTTTGTTTATCAGTGTCTGGGCGACCAGTCTGCCGCTTTGGTCGGACAGATGTGCTTCGGTGAAGGTGACGCCAAGAACACGTACGTCGTCCAACTTATACTTAATTTAACTTTATTTGAAAAGAGTAACTGTGCCAAATAAGTGTTTGTATTTCTCTGCTGTTACTGTCGGGAACATCTTGATGCATAGGCACAATATTCACATAATTAGAAAATAAATTAAAATAAAATTTTTGTTGGTTTACAGATTTACTTTTGTTCAGTTTAGCAGTCATCTAGTTTCTATATCGGTCTTTAAAAATCCACTGTCGCTGACGTCTAGTTCAAATAACAAATGCATGTTCAGTGTGACAGTCATGTGATGTAGCTGTTGCTTGAAGTCTTGAGAAAGGTTTAAGTCTTTATTTTCTTATACTTCCCTGTTATGTAAAGGTACGGGACCGGATGCTTTCTGCTTAGAAATACTGGGACCAAGGTAAGGTGTTTGGACCCAAAAAAAACAACACGTACCACTATAATTAAAAACAAAAGACTACGTTCTAGTTGACCCTCTGTGTATTATTCTTTGTTTTACCAGCCTGTTATGTCAGACCACGGCCTGCTCACCACCGTCGCCTACAAACTGGGGACAGACCAGCCCGCCTGCTACGCACTAGAGGTGTGTATGAACCACGTTTAGATCCTCAACTCTTAAGTGACCTAAGTAACACTTAAGTGTCTAATGACGCTTCCTGGTTTATAACTTCTGCCTCCTCAGGGCTCGGTGGCCATCGCGGGCGCAGTGGTGCGGTGGCTGAAGGACAACATGGGCATCGTGCAGTCCTCCTCAGAGATCGGTAGTTACACTTACAACATCTTAACCCCCTGAGCCTTTACCCCAAGTTCAGACTGGATTTCAGGATGCAGGCGCAGCTGTAATTGTCCTTTTTTAACACAGACTGTAGCATCTCTTTTCATCTCTCACACAATGTTAAAAGACATACAACAGCGGTGCAATGTAAAGTACTTTTACTCAAGCTTAAGTACAAATTCGTGGTACTTGTACTTTTTCTACTCCACTACATTTGTCTGACAGATTAGTTCATCGTCAGACTACAGTTTTTCATCCTGTCCAGTGAAAACCACGTATCTCCAAATGTGTTGATTTTCGATGTTTGTGATCAACTGAAGGATGGACTGTCTCTTTTATGGGTTAAGTTTAAAATTCTCCTCTTTCTTAAGCTAAACAAACCCTTTAAAAACCCTCTCGGATTTTCTGGTAAGCTGAAAACAGGCCTGTTTTTCTGAGCTCAGGAAACGTTGCCTTTTTACAGATACGTGGTTCTCCCCCAGTAGTTTATAAAGTAGTTCAACTAGTTCAGCTAAACATAAACATCTACAGCGGTAAAATGCAACATACATATTAATCCAACGTCATATAATAGTAAAACACTGACAGGGACCATTTTACTACACAGTGACTACTTTTGCTTTTTTTTTTTTTACTTAAAGTTCATTTTGCTGCAGAACTTGCACTTGTTGTAGAGTACACTCAAATGATATTAATACTTGTTCCATCACTGACCTACCGTGCACGTGTTTGATAACAACCTCTCCTCTTCTCTCTCCTTTCAGAGAAACTAGCAGCTGCAGCAGGCACGTCTTACGGCTGTTACTTTGTGCCGGCTTTCTCTGGACTCTATGCCCCCTACTGGGAGCCCAGTGCAAGAGGGTGAGACAGTCAGCTGTTCAAACTCTAATCTGACCCTGAGCTGAAGGCAAAAGGACAAGTCGTTTTAAAAATAATGTGAGATTTGTGCTTTGGACTGTTGCGATTTTCATACTTACGTAGAGCGTGTTATGAATCTGATACGTCGGACATTTCTATGCTTTATAACGCTGCAAACGTGGTTTAATAAAGCAAACAGCCTTGATAAAATATCGTTATTGTCATTGCTCGTGTACTGTATTCGGAGAGCAAGCGGCAGGAAAGGAAGTAAGCGTAGAATATAAAGATAAAATAGTTCCAGTGTGGTCAGCAGTTTTTTCATGTCAGTACAGTGCAGGTGAGGAAGCAGCTCCATGTGATTATGCTGACATATATACAAACATTCTCATACAATCTTATTTTATAGTCCTATAATCTGTAGTATGTCTATATATTTAATGTGCTCCTCTGTGTGTTTTCCAGCATCATCTGTGGGCTCACGCAGTTCACAAACAGGAACCACTTGGCCTTTGCTGCTCTGGAGGCCGTCTGCTTCCAGACCAGAGAGGTGAGCGTCTTTTCCCGTCTGCCATCTCACCCTCACAGTATCTAAACACCTTCCCCCCGTTTGCTTTGAGGAGATATTTTCGTGAAAGGAAAGTTCGAACGTTTAAACCTCACAAAGATGTTTCATGGGCTCAACAACCAGTAACGTACATTTGAACAGCGCCTGGAGTTTGTTACGTGTTACCCAAGCAGAGGTTTTGTGTGTCCCAGATCCTTGATGCGATGAACCTGGACAGTGGAATCCCCCTGACGCAGCTGCAGGTGGACGGAGGCATGACGTCCAACAGATTACTGATGCAGCTGCAGGCAGACATTCTCTGCATGCCCGTAGGTGAGTGGACAAAATAAACATGGACTGATGATTAGTATACCATGTGAAATGCAGATTAAATATAAAGCAAACATAAGGCCTTTTGATGATTTAGGTGAAGCTTCCTGTCTAAGACCCTTCAAAATCACCTTTGGAATACATTTACTTTTAGTTTTTTAGTTTTGCTCAAGTACCATTGACGAATACTGAGCGGCAGGCTTTATGATGGTACCACAGCCAGCCACCAGGGGGCGATCGACATATTTTGGCTTCGCTTTAGAGAGCTGTGGACATCGGTCCAAAAGGGTTGTGTTTTTTACTCAAATCATGATGTTTTTCTAAACCTAACCAAGTAGTTTCATTGCCTAACCCTTACCAAACTATGACTGAATGCTGAAAATAATGACTTGACTCTTCTCTTCACGTCTTAGTTCCTTAGTACTTATTATTGGCTTTTAATTCAATCCACAACGTTGCCTAATGTGTCAAGTAGGCCATGTAGGGATTTCTTTTTTTTTTTTTCTTAATACACACAAGTTTTATTGCACATTTGATCATAAATAACTAATACAACTTCTGAATAAGGAAAACTTTCATACTTTTAGAAAGTCTTTCTGCCAGAAAGCCCTGAAGGCTGACTTCTCCAGTACCAGGATACGTTCTGTCTATATACAGACGAAATTGAATGCATTCACGTCCGTTAGACATCTCTGTAAGAAGCAAACATTTGTTTAAAATACGTTATCTCCCCTAGTTCAACTGTGAACCTGTCCTGTCGATATGAGTAACCACTGATATTAATCTGAAAGTGGCCTTCACCCTTTTTTTCTGTTGTCCTGACTTTTGTCCCATTTAAAAAACACACACAAAGGATTCAGGATGACTTGTAATTTTGTCTCTGTCCCTGCTTTTTGTGCGTGCGTGTCGTTTGTCCAGTGAGACCCACCATGTCGGAGACCACAGCTCTGGGTGCAGCCATGGCAGCGGGTGCAGCCGAGGGGGTGGACGTGTGGAGTCTGAGTCCTGGTCACCTTCCACGTGTCACATGCGAGAAATATGAGCCTCAAATCAACTGTGAAGGTAGAAACCACACTCTCAGAATTAATCCATGAACATTGTAGCTCCTGACACCAGTTTGGACAAATAACATACCTCTAATAAGGCTTATAATAGCATTTTTCAGTATTTTTTTGTTATCATTTCATGTTGGCTTTATGTTCTAATGATGATGAGTTAATGAGTTAAGTTGACAATGCTTAGTTTTCCGTCTTCACAGAGAGCGAGTTCCGTTTTGCTCGTTGGAAGAAAGCCGTCCAGAAAGCCATGAACTGGGAGACCACGGAGCCCTGCTGCAATACCAACGGTAATCACTTTCACCGTCTGTGTCTTCATTAATGTATGACTCCAGTAGATTTGCAGGGTATGTGGAAATAAACACAAGGTGTTAGTTTGAACTGAACCTTGAGCGATAAAAGTGCAGCAGTCTGACTGTGATCATCCTGGATGCTCTTTCTCATCTACTGAAAACAGGTTTAGGGAAGAAGATGAACGGCGCCCCCTGGGGGGTCCCACCCACCCCTCCTCCCACCAGACTGGACCCCTAAGGTCCGATATTTACTGCTGCATGCCGTGTGTGTCAGTTTGAGCTTTTTCATGTTGTGATGGAGTCACATTTATTTTCGAGGGTTTGACTGATACAGGTGGCCTTGTGTTTTCCGTCCATCCGTCCCATTCTCATGATGATCTCAGGAACTTCGAAATTCTTCAAAATTCAAAAGTCTTCATTTCATTTTCATTTATTACTTTATTTGACAGGGACAGTGCTCATTAATCAATAGAAACATAAAAAGCTGTAAATGAACCAGAGTTTGCCAAGAGGACTAACTTTCATCTGTTTTCCCTTCAAACATATTATATGAATCTGGATAGACGTGGAAGCAAAGTGCAATTTGACTGGTTGGGAGAGGCATACAACCATGAGGGGGTAATTCTAGTTCTGCTCTGAGATTCAGATGATTACACTGATGCTGAGAGGTATTCAGTGTTTCTCCTACAACATGTAGACCATCATGGGAAACCTAGCAATAACGCATTGTAATCCTGATGCCAATTGTGAAACAATTAAAATCTACAAAGAAAAAGTTCAAATTATCCAGGAATGCTGTGTATCGGTCTGCCCTACTCTGTGTGCTGTGTGACTGTGCATGCTAAGTATTTATCACTTTTTGTTCGTCCTATCGAAGAGATTTTGGTTGGAAGCTTTCCCAAACCAGTTCATGAAACTAACTGCTTTGCCTCTCCAGCATGTATTCAGCCAAAGATTCAGTTACCTATCAGAATGTAATGACTTCTTTTGGTTCTTGAAGACGTTTCACCCTGATCCAAGAGGCTTCCTTATGTCTCACTGACTGCAGTTCATTCAAGAAGTTTTAATTTTGGAATCTCTTCACTATGTGCAAACATCTAAGGTTGACACTTGGGTATCCAATTGCATTATATGCCAGGGATCCCAACTGTCACAGCCAACGTCTCCACAATGCCATGGACTGGAAGGCTCAAATTTTAACATGTTGCCCCTTTCAGTGTGGCGTGGGGAGAAGTTCACTTGACATTGGTTGTTTTTGGGAAACATTAGGCTGGTGTATCATTGCATCTCTATATCAGGATGTGGAAATCTTGTATGATATGAATTACAGGCTCATGTAGGTTTACCTTTGCGGGACAAATGAATCAATCAATGTGTGTGTGTGATTGACAAAATAATCTGAATCATATCATGTCACACCATGTGTGGAGCTTAAAGCCACACTAGCTTTTTCTGATTGTCATAGAACCCAGGTCGGATTTGGGCACTTCTGATTATCGTA
>JAPQRN010000015.1:8065421-8077182 GCA_037367275.1 Coranthus polyacanthus
GACGGCTTTTGTTTCGGGGGGGGGTGGGGGGGGGGTTGCGGTGTCTGGAGGCTGTCAAGGCTCCTCTGCGTTTGGGCAGCGCTAGCTAGTGATGGTCAGGGTTTGAGCTAGCAGGAGCTCGGCTAACGTTGCACAAAAGCAAAGAGCTTTACGAGGCTGACAAGGATGAGGGGTTTGTCAAAAAAAGGGGGCAGGTCTGGTCCAAAAGAGCTTTGTTTAGAGCGTTATGATAATATAACGATGCGATAATTACACACTTTGTTATGAACTTGTGTGTCGATTGGTAGGTATTGTGTTATTTGTACCTGAAAACTACCCAGACAACAGTAAACGTGATGGCATATTTATGTACTGGTCTGAAATAGAAAAAAAAACCAAAACAAAACAACTGGAAGATGGACCCAGCCTCCCTCATCCTGGGCCTCCAGATCAAAAAACAACAGGATTACTTATAGTGCAAGCAAGTGGCAACATTTTGGATTGTGTTGCAGTGCATTAATGAATACAGAAACATAGTGCCTTTAGAGTACTGTACTTGTACATTGTATTCAACAAGAGAATGATGTTATAAAATGTGGGAACCCTGTCTGGTCTTCAGAGGAGTGACACACCAAAGGAAAAAACCTGATGGGAGTGGTCTCTTTCAGAATGAATCCATCCGTAGGGCAAGAGGGGTCACTGAATGTTATGAGCATGAAAGATATGATCAAAACCTCATGTCCCGATATCAGCCATTTCATATGCAGATACCGGTACTTATCACGATACAGCACATTTTCTGTAAATTCAGTGCATTAATAGTTTAGGCAGTCATACATTTATTTAGGACTTTTCTGCAAATTCCCATTTAACCATGTAACGTAATATAAAACGTTCATGTATAAAATGTAAAAAGGGGGTTAAATATCCTCCTTCTGCAGGAAAAAAAGCCACCGAAATCTCACCTAAAACAGAGGAATATTTTGTTTTTTTTAATGTCTTAAGTAGCCAGCAACAAGAGCTGAAAACATCTGTCTGCAACAGCTGGCAAATCAGTGGTCTCTGAAAATGTAAATCTACCGCTTTAATCACTGTACTGCAGATGTACAGTGGACACATGATATGTTGTTTTTTTTCCCCTTTACTTTGGCACTGCATCGATTTTCTTGAATGCTCTTACTGCACCTTATCATTGTAACCTCTGATGTTCTGTGTTTTTGGTTTTTCCTTTCTTTTTTTCTCTCCGGTGCACTTCGTAACGCAACCATCTTCTGCTTGTTGTAAAAGTCAAAACTATGGCTTTTTATTTTAAGTGGGAATACTCAGTAATATCTTGTTATTTTTCTGAACCCTAAACCTAACCCATGCAAGATGTCACAGTAACACTTATTTATCAAAATAAAGGCTGAAGGACATGACAAAGGCCTATAATAAACCTATAATAAATAATCATAAATTACTTACAGACCTAAAGTTTTTGAAAGAAAGTGCATAGTGAAAACATGTTCCTAACCAGTGAAATTAAACTAAATGTTTAAATGTAAAATACACTGGTATTAATATATCACCCATCCCTAATTAAAAGTAAGAAATATATTGTCAAAATTGTAATAGCATTTATATAAAAGATATTGCTGTTGCTGATTCTTCTTCTCTTAAAATGCACTTCCCGTTTGAGCAAGAGGATTGTGCTAAAAAGAGAAAGAGAAAGTAATTGTCACATTGGGGCAACAACAAGGTCATAGTCCATTGAAGTTGGTCCATATCTGGGCGCTCTGACACATACAGGTTTGATTTTTCACTCCCAGAACAAAGTCCCACATTTGATCTGATAGGGCTGTTTAAGCATTCCTCTCTAGTAGATGGTGTAATGCGTCGCACACAAGAAGCCTGGGGTTATTTGGAGGCAAGTTAGTGTATGAGCGAACACTTCAGTAGTGGAGCAAATAAGCACAGCAGTGACGTCCGCGTGCCTTTTATTCATTTGCAGTTGTTAGCGAACATCAGTCCTCTCAAACTGGTTGCGCTGTTCGTTGTTCCTCAGACTGATTCGTGTATGTTGAGCTGTCTCCTCTGACATGTAACTGTCTTGCTTATGAGTCTCCGAAGTCGTGTAAAAGAACTAGGTAAGCTGCAAATATAAACGTATCTGAATATATTTTCTTTAAAAAAAATAATTAAATTGCATCTACATTTTTGGTGATATAGTATACATTAATGGGATAATTAACATTTCTGTGTTTTCTCCAGAGTTAAAATTAGTGTAAGATCATTGTGGATAATATCAAAACTAAGTAATGGTGGCAGTTTGTTCCCAGTGGACTTTTATGTTTTGTTTTTAAGCTTCCTGGATGTTGTTTATTTTGTATCTGCTCTAGCGTTTCCAAATTTTGTTAATAATAATGATCCAAAATGATGTGGAATTATACATTTTTAATGAAAACTGTAACGTTTTCTTGCCCCATACAGCACCTAAACCTTCTGAAAACCAAGGGGCAACCCTGTGTTTGATAAACTAACCAACTAACTGTAAGCTGAACATGTTAAAGCTTAACATTCAACACACACAAATAGAACATAAATCAGAAAACGCTGTAGGCTGAAGCCACAGCTTGTAATGCCTATCCTTTTAACCACACATCTTATTCAATCTTAAAGGTAACATCAAATACAATACAATACAAACAATTAAGAATGACATAAGACATAAAGAGAATGATAATAAATAGTTTTGTGTGCCCCCTCTTCTGCTCCTCCAGGGCTCTCCAGGGCAGATCCCGGGACAAACCATGGAGCTGTGAGCGTTCTCTCTCCATCCATCTCCATTTGCTGCTGCCTGGCCTGCTGTGAGCCAAAACCACTTCTTCTCCCCTGCTATAGCGGTTTGGCTCAGACTCCTCTAAGAGAAGAAGAAGAGGGGAAAAAAAAAACCCAAGTGGGAGGGAGTAGTAAACTTTCCCCAGCTGCTGTCCAGACACACACATGCTGCATTGCTGCCATTCCCCAAGCCCTGCTCCATCCTTCACTATGGCACGGCCACTAGCTTCCTAGTGAGCTAGTACTTGGCACAATAAGAAGGCCTGTCCTTGGAGATAAAAATACAAGTAAACTGTGAACGCGCTTCCTTTTTTTCCCCCCTATTTCCGGGTCATACTAAGTGGGGCTCCTTTTGTTTGAGCTGTGATTCCTGCTGCTCGGAGCAGTGGTGGATTGCTAGACATCAGCCGCCAGCCACTCGGTCAATCAGTGAGGCAGACTGAGGAGTGAGGACAAAGGTGGGGGTTGTTATTTGAAGCCAGGATGATGGAGCCCAGTATGGAGAACTGCCTCGCCCAGGTCCTGCAGAAGGATGTGGGCAGACGGCTGCAGGTGGGGCAGGAGATCATAGACTACATCTTGGATAAGGAGAAGTCACATGACCTCGAGCAGGATCAGACGGCTCTGGACAAGATGGTTGATGGCATTGCCAGCTCCTGGGTCAATTCCAGCAACTTTAAGGTAAGCTAAGACTGTGGGACAACACTGGGTTGTGGAGGGGTTGCCGTAATCACCCACTCAGGTTACAGGTTACATCACCCACTTCATGATTCGCCATTTGCATTTTGTGTTAGAGTTTCGGAAAACGCATTACTGCAGTCAGACATCTGTGTGTGCACTTTCTCCACACTTAACAACTCAAAACTTGTCTTTACAGGCGTATGTAGTCTTATTTTTCATTTTAGGGCTGTGTGATATGACCAGAATCTCATTTCATATTCAGGTAGACGTTACAATATAGCCACTTACTCATATTTGATTATTGTTATCCTTCTAATTTGGTATGTTACATAATCTAAAATATATATAAAATGGAAAACTCATCTGTACACACTCCATACTGTTTGACCTGATGATTGCGTATGTTTTAAAAGGGATTAGTTTTGTTTCAGTCAGGTCTGTGGCATAATTTGCAAAGTACAGTTTTCTTTATTTTGGGAAATTTTTCTGTTTTGAGCCACTGAGGCACCCCGAAGTATGCTTTTCTGCTTTTTCCTGCCTGCATCCTTGTGGAAAGCATCGTCCAAATGACAAAAAATATGGCTGTAAATAGCAGCGTTACTAATACTAAAACTAGCAGCAACAATGGCTTTGCAACACGAACTAATACATTTTTTTTCATTTTTCCTCTCAATTCACCCTGCGTGGTGTTCAAGAATGTTCAGACTTTGCACAATGTGGGAAGTTTAATAAGCAATGGTTTTGTAAATCATATTTGATGCCATGCTTTCTTTCATCCTATTTTTTTGGTTTCCATAAATCCATTCCTCATAATAACCAAAAAACTAACGCTAAAACTAAATAAAAGCCGAACTAAACCAAGTTAGTTCCTAAAAATAAATGCAATTGTGCACTTATAAACCTCAGCTGAAATCAAAAACCAGACTGAAAGTTTCATAACTATAATGACTGACTCGGGTAAAGAGTGTGATTTGCAACACAACGAACTAAACAATACAGTATAATATGAGATGATTAACGTTTTTTTATCATCACACAATGTCTTTCGTCACACTGCGAAAGACATTGTGTAATAGCATGATTATACTGTTGTTTTGCCTCAGTAATGTCTGTTTTGGCTCCTTCAAAACAACTGCGTCAGCTTGTGTTAGCAGAAGAAACATGTTTCAAATAATGTAGTGGTTTAAATATATGATTCATTCATGTGAGCAGAAATGTCCAATGCAGTCCTGCCCAAACTGGAACTGAAAAACATCTCTAAGCTTGTTTGTTTTCCGTGTTTGGACTCCACTCTCACATCATTGTGCAGTCATATAATACCCTGCTATCAATTTGTTTAAGGAGGAATTTCCAGTTTTTCTGACTGTTTCCCAGTGCAGCAAGGCAAACTTTTCTCAGGCAGGCATAGGCACATAACATTATTGTTTGTCTTAACTGTGGAGCGGGCTCACATTCTTCTGTGCTTTATTGTGCTTTATTTTGGAGTTCAATCTAGAGCACTATTTTATCTGACCCTGAAAAGTGATTTCATCAACGGTCCTTTCGGTGCTGAAGCAGCGTTGCTTTCTCTGCCATAGCTGTAAGAACGCATTGTTTACTAAGGCTCTGATTTCATGTTGGGATATGCTGCTTTTCCTCTATGTAGGCCTAAAAATCTCTGAGATCTGTGCCTGAACAAAGCCAAGCCTGCCCTCAATGCCCTACATACTGCAGCTCATAGGGAAGGATTTCAGAGGTATTTTTTTTCTCCGGCTGTCTCTGCAGACTCAGTGCTGTGATGCCGTCTTGTCATAAAAGCTTACATAGTAGTTTTGTGTGCTGAAAATTACCAAGTGCCGTGCTTTTGCACTGAGGAGTCTGGCCAATCCCTGTGAGAGGTGGTGATGAGATACAATGAATGAAAACTTAGCGGTGTAAGTTTTGGACACGGAGCTTAATTGGATCTGGCCTGGTTACAGCTCAGATGAAGAGGTACCAAAAGGCCACAGCACACACATATGGGACTGCAAAAAGAGCAGCCAGTACTTCTGGTCACAAACAAACCTCCATATGTTCATATTGTATCATCCCTCACACCTTTAAATCTAAAAAATCACTGAAAAAATCAAGCTACAAATAGATCCACGGTTAGAAACACAGCAGTACTCTCCTTGCACGTCGTTCTTGGTTTCTGGGCGGCAAACAGCTTGTCAGTCAGTCAACCCGTCAGAAGCAGATGCTGATGTTTCCTTTTGTGAAGGAGTCATCGTGCTGAGAGAAAAAAATCATGTCTATGCTTCCTGAAACTCTAGCTTCTAGACACAGTATCCCTGAACTGGCCTAGCTGATCACTTGGCAGCTAATGTGGAAAGTATTCAGTTTGAGAGAGAGAGAGAGAGAGAGAGAGTGGGTGATGGATTCATTCACCATAAATGGAGGTTTAGTGGGATGCCTCTAATACTAAGCAAAGACTGAGCTTTAGAGTCATCTAACCTAAATGTTTGCGTAACACTCATCTCATATAGACAAATTAAATGAACAAGCAACATTAAGTGTCTTGGTAAGGTGTTTGCCGTGTGCCTCCAGAACAGGTTTGGTGCATCTTGCCATTGATTCCACAAGTCTGTGAACTCTACTGGAGGATGAACACCATACCTCCAAAGATAGTCCCTCTTTTGGTGTTTTGGTGATTGTGGTGACAAACACTGTCTAACACATCAGTCCAAAATCTCCCATAGGTGTTCAATTGGGTTTAAATCTAGTGACTGTGAAGGCCATAGCATATAATTCACACCCTTTTCATACTCATTAAAACATTTGTGCCCCTTTACTATATTTATATTTTGATGTTTAAAAAGTTCAGATCGTCAGTCAACATAGAGCCTACTTTAACCAAGTCCATACTGAATCTCTGGATTTCTTCTTCTCTGGATTAGGCAGACTAGATGCTCCCCTTGTCTGGTTTGTCAAAGTTTTAGTTGATCGTGTTGGTCACAATAATCCTGCCCTCAGCCCCTGATATAAACAGTTCTTGGTTCTCAACCAGCAAAGTGTTGGTGCTGCTCTGGAACCTGTTTTCCTGGTTACGAGCTGGTGTTTTGGCTGTCAAAACACAAAGAACTGCTGCAGGATTCGGCACTGGCTCTGGCTTTGGCCCTGAAACTGTCCTGGTGGGAAAGGGGTATCAGTGACCCCTTGTTTCCTTATTGATGTGGGCAGTGTCATCCTGGAAGAAACCACTCCCATTGATTTGTCACTCGTGTGATCATCGTCCCAGCATTATGAGATCATCTGGGTACATGTCTGACCCGTCCAGTCAGTCAGTGATGTTGGCATGGTGACCGAGGCTTATTTTACTGTTTTGATCAAAGTCTGCGGCTGCATAAAAGAAGCATGAAATGTGATGAAATGTAACTGAGTTTATTAAAAGACGTGACTCAGAAGGCTTCTGAATGCGATGCCACAAGCACTCATGGGATACTGCAACAGTGTGAACACATGATGTGGGCGTGGTCTCTGCATGGCTCAGTACAGGATGAACGACCAAAGCACACAGACAACACTTCAAATGTCAGGCAGGGTTGTCTATACAACATGAGAAGACACACCCAAAAACACACTCCAGGAACTCCAAGACTACATTTAACCTTAGACGCTGCAGATTGTGTGCAACACTAAAGTGGCTTCAGTGTGATTCTGACTAATATGCAGTCTTGCATCTTTCACGCCACCACACCTCTGCATTTACCCAATCATCATGCGTATGCAGACTTGTTTCGAGTCGATTTAGCAGCTGAAACCACAGCTGGGTAGTGGCTGCTGCCTTGACACACCCCGAGATAGATGGGAGACAGAAGGAGATCACTTTGGAAAATGACAACTGCATGAAGAGGTGTCCATCCGCTGCGTGCATGACTGTTCATTTGAGATTGTATGTACATGAATCATTAAATCACTATTTAGAAACAGTCGGAACAGACTTCAGGGACATCTCCCAGACATTACTGATTACATTGCACATAAATACAGCTGTTTCTGTTCCTACTGTGTATGGAGAATTTTTTCGAGGGAGCAAGTTACTGAGAATTACCAAGTCTGTCACATTAAGGATGAAATCGGATATCAACTTGTATATTATTACATTACAGCATGAGATTTTAGCATGAATCAGCACTTAGACGCATAGAGCAATACATCTAAATCTAACCAAAACGTTCACTTGAGAATGCTGTCAGGTAACATATCAAAACGTACTGCAATTCTTAGTTTGTCTGCTTGAGTAGGGTTAGATTACAAATTATGGCAGGTATTTATCTGACCGAATAGCAATGCAGATTTTGGTACTTAAATGACATGGCACTTGTTTTTCATGCCGACATATTTAGTTCCACATTCAATCTACTGCAGAACTGCAAAACAGCAATGAACAAATTGCAAACAAGATGTGATTTGTAGCTCAGTCCGGTTCCCATCCCTCTTTTCTCTCACCTCCCTGCCTCTGAAGCCAGTTGGGGTCTCGTCAGTATCCATCCATCACGTCACCTCTCTCCTCCATCACATGTGCAGAGCTGAGTCCGGGAGCTGAGCTGCTTTACTGACTAAAATCAATGAAGGCTGGCAGTACCAGTTTCTGGGTTGATGAGCCATGATGTGATTGGTCAGACAACCTGGTGCCACCTGTAATGTTGTAAGGTCTGCAGACCACAGGGGAAACATTTACAGTATCAGTCCTGATGGAGTTTGATTTAGATTACCAATAGATTTACCAGACTCTACTACTGTACAATACACAGCCTTGATAAAAAAATTAATTTGTAGGCTTTTACCATGAACAGGTAATTTAGATTCAGATCGCTTAGTTGCTCAAATTCTGGATTTTGTATCAGATCTGTGGTGAGTTTCTCTCCTGCCTCTGTTGCGTTTGACTGAGCCTCTCAAGAGATCTCGCAAGCATAGCTGAAAGTGTTAGTGAAATTGATCTTGAAGCTTTTGTTTCTCAGACTGGTGCTGTCTTTGGGGAGCCATTGGGTGGTCCCTTGGTTTCTCTCCAGGTATAGAAACATCATTGTTTTTGCTCCTTGTTCCAAGTAACTGTTAGAGAGACAGTACTGCTGTTCATGTAAAGAAAAAATGCTTTTTGCTGGTCTGTAAAGATTTAAAAACACCATATTACCGACATTTTCAAGACGTGTGGTGCTACATATGTTATTATTTGTTTTAATATTATAAATGCACAAAATGAGAATGTATAGAAAGCCTGTTCTGTGTCAGCATTAATGTGTGGCTGTAGGAAGGACGGAGAGCAGCTGGCATCTTCAGACACTGGACAGATGATTAACTGGAAGCGACTCAAACACTCGGGGAACTCAGTGCTCCCGGGTGCAGATGAATGACATCACTTTGAGGTTGTACTCATAAACGGGTACCCCCCCAGGGTGTGATATCTCAACAGGATATTGTTCGACAAAGAGATCTTTTCCCCTTCCCTTTAGTCTCAGTAGACAATGCTGGAAACAGGAGTGTTCTGACTGCAGCTGAAAAATGCTTAATGTTCAAAACTTCAATGTACTTTGCCCTGCCTCTCCTTCTATTTTCTTTTCTGTCTCTTTAAATATACACTGTATAAATGTACACATTACCCAGGGCCTGTTTGCTTTACAAAAAAAAAAAGGAAAAAGCCAAACAGTATTAGGTTTTAAAATAAACAACCCAATCATAACATAACTAGAGCCTGTTCAGGACTGGCCTTAATAAGTCTAATACATGATAATTAGAACTGATCCCAAATGCGGCCAGAATGATACTAACACACAATCAGATCTGATTTCATACAGACCTGCTCAGATGATAGTCTGGGCCTGATCCATACCCGGTTTTATTCACTATAACTTGAAACTGGTTAGGGCTAATATGTCATATCAGTATCATCTTTTTGCAAATTAACTCAAACACATTATGCTACAACTTTTTTGCTGAGTGATGCAAAGGGAAAGCTCTGACAGTTCTCATTTTCCAACTGATCAAGAGTAATCGGTCTAATACAACAAAGCTTACTCTGATTTTAAAGGTTCTTGGATACACAGAGTTTGTTGTTCTCAGTTCAGAAGAGTAGTCCCAGCACTCATGCTTTTGTGTTCGGTGCGTTGAAACCAATTGTATAACATTAAAGTTCAAGAAAGCAAGGTTTAGGTTTTTTTTTAATTTTTCTTGTTTTTATTTCCTATGCAGATACACTTACCTACGACATCACCCTAAATTCTTAAAGGATTAATTCTTTCTAAAGTGAGATGTTCAAGTCTTCTTGGTTAAAAATATCCAATTCCAACATCATGCAGCCCTAAACCTGGTCCAGCTGAGGCCCTTCATTGGGACTTGGTGATTACTAGGAACCCTATGGACCTGTGTAAGCCCCTAGAAGAGGTCCTGGTGAACCTGTAGCTGTAGGCAGGTCTGGCTATAACCTTGCGACTCTGTTTCTGTGTGTTCTTCATGGCCTTATATAACCACCAGCATTTCCCTTTAAGTTACTGCGTCAGAATCAGTGGAGATGTATGTGTGTAGTTGGTGTCAATGACATATAACCTTTGTCCAAAGCCTGCACTGATATTTTGGATTAATCATCGTTGCACAGCTGAGATGATTGTCTGTAATGTGATACAGAGTAAAGTGTTTGCCTCTTTATGGAAAACGAAGCTGGCCTAGTGAAACAGGTGTAAATCTTGAGAAGTGTGTCTGTGTATAGCTGTGTGTGATGGTAATGAACTTGGTGCGGGCATCTCAGTGTTTAGCCCGTGCCCGCGTACAGTCCCACTGCTTCTTGTGTGGCTGTAAAGTACACATTACGTGTGTGTTTACAGTAAGAGGCCGTGTGGCTGCTGTGTAAGTATGCTTTCATAAGACAGGTAAACCTGGAGGTTCACTTGTAGACTGAACTGGTCTTTTCAGGCAGAAAAGGGACTTTGGATTCCCAGCCTGGTCCAATATTAAACGTTAATCCTTAACCACGTTAGCTGTGAAGCAGCTGAGATTTGTGCAGGACTCAGAGGGAATTCTGCAACGTACAGAGAGATGAATACAGTCATATAATCATCATCATCATTGTAGGTTATCTACATAGAGCCACAGACACCTTTGTCTCTAGTACACTGATTTTTGTCTCATTAGTTTTTGTTCCACTTTTGCTCTTCCTCCAGTGTGACAGAAAATATCCCTCGTAAAACAAATAATAATTACTTATCTATTATTGACAAGAGAGCAACTACAGAACAGACCAGGTTTCATTTATTTCTGACAGAACTTTACTTTTAGTTTTTCAGTGCCAGTTGTTAGTAGTTACTCATATGTGATTAGCGTTCCTTTAAATTTTAACCTATTTAAACTTTAACTTGAGTGTTTCAGGCTTGAATCAGTACTGGATCCACTGAAAAGAAAACCTTAAGATGTGATAAATATTGATAAATATTGACTTCGTGTGGGCTTAAAGGCTGCATCACACTAATCCTACAATGTTCTAAATTCAGTTGACCGTACTAAATTAATAAAATAATTCATTCATGGAGCACATGGCTTTAGTCTGGGATTATCTAGTGGAATTAGGCCTTTGTAGTATTGCCATAATTGTGTTAAGCAGCAAAATTCCACATAAGTTAACATCATTGCCCATAAATGATGCTTACTGTTGAATCAGTTCTGTTTTTAAGCCTGTGCCATTGTACATTTTATTTTAAACTATTGCATTAGACCCTAACAAAGTCACTAACAAGGCTTTTATGTAGATTTATTCATATACGAGTACACAGGTCTGCTGTAGGAATAGTATATAGAGTAGATTATAGTATAGAAAGAGAAACACTTTGGCATTAGAGTTTAATCTTAATCTCGCTTTATTTCTGGATTATGGAAGGCAACAAACAACACAGACTTGGGCATAAGATACAACCTTCAGATAAGTTGTTTTTTTTGTCAACGCAGCATTAAAATGATCTTTGTCTAATCCTACAGAATGGCTCCTTGAAAATGAAGGACTTGATGAATGTTTGATGTGTAGTAAACCCTCCCTGCCTGTGGTGGCAGGTGTGCAGGATCAGAGGTGGATAGTACAGCGCTGCCTGTGTCCAGTGATGGTGGATCCAGCTTGGCAACAGGACTGCACCATGCTGTAAATGATGCAGCAATAGATAGAGACCCCGGAGGAGGAGGACGAGGAGGAGGAGGAGGAGGAGGAGGAGGAGGACGAGGACAGACAGAGTGTAGTGATGGACTTGCTGCTGCAGCCGACAGAGCCACTGGTTGACATGCATCAGTC
>JAPQRN010000015.1:8096455-8113734 GCA_037367275.1 Coranthus polyacanthus
GAACTGGGTCATGAAAGTGGAAAGGAGAAAATATAAATTTCAGCTTTTTCTCTATTGATTTGTGTCAAATGAGCACCTACACCACTTTAACAAGCTGTGACAGTAAAAAAACATACAAACTGGATTCATTTATTTATATAAGCAGTTACGGAAAATGAATGAATGAATGAATATTTTATATTGTGTTACATGCTAAATTGAAAATGAAGAATGTGATTTAAAAGGAGAAAATATTCAACATGATTCAGTACCTTTTATTTGTCAACAACGTAATTAGTCACAGATAGCAGGCTAGGACTGACGAGACGTTTCAGAGGCTTTTGTTGGTAATGATGTTTATTTTAACATGATAGTTGGGGTTCCAAAAATTGCACCATGTTCTGGACAGGAGTCCAGGTGATGCGGTTGTGTTGACATGGTGTCAGCAGGGCTGCTCTCACTAGTCGTTCATTGAGCAGCTCACTCACCCCAAGACAAGGAACGTTAAAGTGGGAGGGGCTTCTGTGTGTTTATATGAAGGTTTGGTCTCAGCCTGTTCAGTCATGGTTCAGGGGTGAGGCTGTCTTTTATGCTCTGTTTATGTCCCAAATGTGACATAATTTAAATTTTGTGCAGGTTTCATAAAGTCAGTATCATTCATGAACAGGAGCTTACAAAGACAAAAATTAAGTTTACCCACAATCCTTTGCATGTAAATATTGGGAAAACAGCTCTTAGTTAAGGCTTGTCAAGTTATTTTAGTAAGATTTTTTCTTCTTTTGACTCATTCATGAATCATTTTAAGGACATTTGTGAAGATTTGATTTTTTTTATGCTTATGTAAAATTTTAGATGGAATTTAAAGTCTAGATTTATGATAATTATGAACTAATAACTATTCACTGAATTTACAGAAAATGTGCTATATAGATATTCACTGATTGAAATTCCAGGCCCATGTGTGTATTCTGCTCAGGATTTTTCCTCTAATCGGGACGGTTCTTAAAAAATGTAGTATCTGCTTGTACAAAGAATGATCCCCGCTGGAGTCGAAATGAGAGCAGGGCATGCTGGGTAGGAGGATTTGGGAAGGGATGATGTCTGGGAGATTTGGATGCAGAGCGTTGAAGGGGGTATGTGTGTGTTTTGGGGGGTCTGGTTGTGAGATGTACCCATCTGTCTGCACTGCGTGTCTGTGTCGCTCAAACGCAGTGTGCAGGTGTTGCCATGGTCCCTTTGTGACTCAGCCTCGCTGGGTTCACAGTTACCTCCGGCTGAGGAAGGTTAGAAAGACCTCCCGCCACGACCTTATTCAACTAGAGCTGAACCTAAATTTGGGATTAGCGTTTGAACTGAGAAGCGGTGTTTCTGTGCACTATTGTTAAACTCTGCTGATCTCTCTCAGTGAGTCTTACTCGGGCCCTGTCATCAGTCTAATTACTGTAATTCCCTCCAGTGAGAGAACAAAGGGACTGATCTGAGGATTAGGTCCGTAGACGTCAGGGCCCTCCTCTGCCTTCTACCTGCTCCTGCACAGAGAGGAAGAGACAAAAGATGTGACGGCACAAAATCAGAATGACAAAGCAGAAAGGTCCTGCACGGTGCAGAAAGAATTACATGAAGGAGAATCATTTCTAGTGGCCAAGGTTACATTGTGGTACACAGTGGTGTAATGTAATGAAGTACTTTTACTCAAGTAAAGTATGTAAGTATAGTGCTGCGATTGACGATTTCTTTCATTGTTGGTTAATCTGGTCATTCTTTTCTTGATTAATCGATTAGTTGTTTGGGTCATTAAATGTCAAAGGCCAAGATGACGTCCTTAAATGTGTTTTTGGTCCACATCCCAAAGATATTCAGGTTACAGTCACAGAGAAGGAAAGAACCCAGAAAATATTCTCATTTAAGAAACTGGAATCAGAAAGTGTAAAATTTATTTTCCTAAAAATGGGCGTGAAATGTTAAAACACAATAGTTGGGGATTTATTTAATAGTTAACAAGTAATTGAGTTGCTGCTCTACTCAAGTACAAATTTGAGGTTCTTGTACTTTATTGAGTATTTCCATTTCTACTCCACTGCATCTCAGAGATAGATATTGTACTTTTTACTCCACTACATTTGTCTGATAGCTTTAGTTACCAGTTACATTACAATTTAAGGTTTTTACACAACATTTGTTTATATAATATGGTTTGTTCTTAATGAGACTACCCAGCAGTTTATATAATTACAACTGAAATGTTTAATCGGGGTTAGGGTTTTCATTTTTCACGGCCTCAGCTTCTCAACTGTGAAAATGTTCTGCTTTTCTTTTGAATAATTGTAATAATTATGAGGTTGTTTTGAATGTGTCACACTGGCTGGCTGTGATGTTTTCTTGTCTTTAATTGTGATTGCATTTCTCACTGTTTTGAGAGTTTTTACAAACCAAACAATCAGTCAAATAATGTTGAAAATATTCAGAAAATTAGTTGCTGTCCTGTAGTTGTCACCTCAATCAGTCTCAAAAGTAAAATCCTGCTTAATGAATGAATAAAAATGTAATGTTTTGATGTAAAATATTTTAATGTACAGTCCCTTACATTTTGCTGATAATACTTACATACTTTTACGTAAGAAAGGTCTTGAATGCAGAGCTTTTACTTGCAGTGGAGTATTTTCCACAATGTGATATTAGTACTTTCTCATACATTATACATACATTTACATGAATTTCAGAGCTCTGTTGTTATTTCATGAGTGTCCAACAGATGGCAGGCTAGGACTGACAAGATGTTTCAGAGGCTTTTGTTGGTAATGGTGTTTATTTTAACATGATAGTTGGGGTTCCAAAAATTGCACCATGTTCTGGACAGGAGTCCAGGTGATGCGGTTGTGTTGACATGGTGTCAGCAGGGCTGCTCTCACTAGTCGTTCATTGAGCAGCTCACTCACCCCAAGACAAGGAACGTTAAAGTGGGAGGGGCTTCTGTGTGTTTATATGAAGGTTTGGTCTCAGCCTGTTCAGTCATGGTTCAGGGGTGAGGCTGTCTTTTATGCTCTGTTTATGTCCCAAATGTGACATAATTTACATAATTTGATCTTGTTCAGGTTTCATAAAGTTAGTATCATTCATATACACACAATGGGAGCTTACAAACAAAAGTGATCAGTTTACCCATAATCATTTGCATGTAGATATTGAGAATACAGCTCTCAATTAAAGCCTGTCCGGGATTCTTTCTTGTTTTGACTCATTCGTGAATCATATGGGAATTGCTGAATATTTCCTTTTTTAGGTTCTAATACATTTCTAATGGATGTTTTTTATTCTGTCTCCACTAGGTGGCTCTGCTGGGCTTGGACCTCTTATCTGCCTTAGTGACGAGGTTACAGGAGCGATTTAGGGCCCAGGTGGGAACAGGTAAGATTCAGTTGTTTGATTATTTCTGTGGTGTCTGTTTTTCTAATATAACATGATTGTTTTTTTCTGAATCAGTGTCTGTCTCCCACAGTAAGATCACCTCAGCTCTTAGTGGAGCCTGAAAACTTTGCCCAGATTTCAGATTAACAACCAGAGAATCGTTGACCTCTCGTTATCACCTCCCTGATTGTTCACCTCACCCTTTTTGTCTTTCATATTTGTAGTGATCCAGCTTTAATGAATAGATTTAATTAATGGGGGGCTTCGTTTTGTTTTTAAAGGATTCCTAAATGCTTCCTTCTGTCCCTTTTCTCTCAGTTCTGCCCAGCCTTATTGACCGATTGGGAGATGCCAAAGACCAAGTACGAGATCAAGATCAAACAGTGCTGCTAAAAATCATGGAACAAGCTGCCACCCCACAGGTACCAACGCAACAAAACACTAAAGGAACCACAGCATAGCTACTCTAGGGAGAACTGTTGTTGGTTAACTAAAGTAAAAAGTATTTGCAACTACTTTGTAAAAAAAGATCAAGTTGACAACATACATGTGGTACAGTATCATAACGTAACATGATATAAGTCAAAGTCAAATGCTTGTAAAAATGTCACTCAATTGAGTTTGAAAATGATGAGTATCATTTTTCAAAACAAAAATCTGTAGAACCGTTAATAAAACATGTTTAACTTGCACCTCTTAAAGACGGACCATTTGACTTCATGCGGCGCATTCGCACGAAATGTTCCTTACCATACGCTGTCATGCATGCCATCCATCTCATCATCTCTTGAGATTTTGCTCTTCTGAAGGATTGAAGTTTGCTTTCTCGGTGAATATCCATGCAATATCGCGACATGAGCCTCCTGAATTTGCACCAAAATAGTAGGAGCGAAGTTTGAATGATCTATTTGCAAACGACAAGCAAGAAATTTTGCACATTTTACATTTTGACTACACAAAAATGGGAAAGAAGTAGTTCAACTGCTTGAATATCGCAAATATGAATGCAGGTGAACTACCAGTAAAGTACTAGTTTAACCACGTGTAGTCCACTACTCTCCAACGACTGTTGTTTACTTATAACTACAGCCTGTATCTGTGGCTGTTGCATTTGTGCATGAGAATCTTTAATTTTCAATCACTTACTGGATAGTCAAATCAGCAGGTGTTGTTTTCCACTGCTGTGATACTTGACAAACACAAAAAGACTAATTTCTTTGGTGTTTCTTGCAGTATGTGTGGGACAGAATGCTGGGAGGCTTCAAACACAAGAACAACAGGACCAGAGAAGGAGTGTGCCTTTGTCTCATCGCCACGCTGAACACGTGAGTCCGATGCTTCATTCCAATCTCACCCTGAGTTTAGAAGCAGCAGCCGACATGGAGAATGGCAGCCACTAGTAGAGTTAGTAGTTTGTAGTTGTGATCCTGGTGGTAAACCTAATAGTTCTGCTCCTTAGTGTAGTTTCCGTTTTGCATTTTGCTGTTTTTGTTTCAGTATTTTACTGTGTGTACTGCGAATGTGGTATCATTTCATCATCTAAGGGCATCTCCTTAAAGAATTTAGAAAAATATATTACCTTTTAACTCGCTAACAGAGTTTTAGTTTCGAACAGCATTCTTGCTTTTTACATTTACATCTCCTTGTCCTCAGATCTGTTTGTTATACTGCTTGTTTTTGTTTATCTCTTCTTCCAGATACGGAGCTCAAGGCCTGACCCTCAGTAAAATTGTCCCCCATATATGTAACCTCCTGGGGGATCCTACAAGTCAGGTATGGCTCATCATGTGTTTCATTCTTTAAGTTAAATAATGTTAAAATAAACTGATTTGTGTTGTTAAGATCTTATTTCATTTCGTGATATTCATTCTCAGTTGCGTCAAACATTGCACATGTGATTGGCTGCTGATAAAGATTTTTTATCCTTTAATTGTTCTGTGACTAAAATAGAGAGCAGAATAACAGTGTTTGCCATTATTTTTTCCTCTTAAGGGTAATATTATTAAATCCATTAATCAGAGCAACCCTGTAAAATATAATTTTCCAGTCAGATCAGGTTAAAGCATACAAAGAGGCAGCTGTAAGACATTTCTTTTACAGCCCTTCCGCTAAGAAATTCTAAGAAAAAGTCCTCGCAGCTTCAGCACAGCGTGATAAAGATAAGAAGAATCCAAGAGATGCCATGTTTTTTCCACTTGTATAAAAATTAGTGTTCTTCTCTGGCCCTCAGGTTCGTGACGGAGCAATGAGCTCCTTGGTGGAAATCTACAGACATGTGGGAGAGAGGGTGAGGATGGACCTCAGCAAAAAGGGCCTTCCACAGTCACGGTATGACGACAGGATGCTCTAACCTCCTGATGGGTCTTGATTTAAACCTTCATGTTTTTGCTTTTTCCTGTTTTTTCTAGCATTTCTTTCCAGTTGTAGCTACACAAGCGATTATAGTGGTGACACAAAGTAACAATTTCTTTATTATGATCAGACACAGGATGATTGCCCCTCCCTCTAGTGGCAACAAAATGTAGCTGCAGCTGCAGGACAGAGGAAGATTTTTCAGGGAAGGAGGACACTTGATGCTATTCAGTCTCATGTAGTTTCAGTGGTTTTCTCCACAAGTGCTTGCAAATAATGAAACACAGCCACGAAAGTCATGATTATATTTCTATTTAAATACCAATAGCAAAGTGGAACACACATTCCTCATCACTGATGTACAGATACATACCTAATAGACAGTAGTTGTGTTTACATAGACCCTTGGACCCATAATCAAAATAAAAATACTTCATGTGACCACAGTTACTGGCCTGATCAAAAGGGATTTTCCTCTGGGTTGAGAGGGGTGGTAAAAACCTTTGATAATCTGTTCACATAATAACATAGTACACATTTCTTTCTGGTCAAAATAAATCTATTTTTTTCTGGCTTGCGTGGGGTAACATTAAGTGCCGTGATGAGTTTCTTGGAGGGACAGAAACATGCTGGTAGCAGTAAAACTGATCTGTGTCTGATAAGTTTTGATAAAAGGAGCTGGAAAAATTGGAAAAAGTTTTTGTTCTTGTGGTTGACACAGATTTGGTTGTAATCTAAAACATTTGCTATTTCAACATTTGAGAAATTAGTGAGAATGTTTACAGAGCAAACTAAGGCATGTGTGCTGCATCACCTTATTAACTATAAGACAGCTAAATCATTTGCATTTTGGGGTTTTTCACATACTTTTTTGCACTATATCTCCACATATTTTTTCCTTTTCTTACTGGCCTCTCTGTCCTCTTTTACATTGGACCATATGCTCCTGTTGCCTCTCCCTCTTTGGCCCTGGTGCCAGTTCGTCATCTGTGTGGCAGTTTTGGACTTCATCTATTTTGGTCTCGGCCATCCCTGCTGCATAGAGCAGTGGGAGAGCATCTGATGGATAGTGCAGTGAGCGAGTCCACTGTCCTTTTTGCATCCCATCAGTCTTTCTGCTACCTTTGTCTGCCACTTTGTTTTTACTCCCTCGTTCTTTTCATTTCATATGGTCTCTAAATTCTCAGACGATTCTCCTTGTTGTCTGTCTTGTTCTACAGGTTGAATGTAATCTTCAGCAGATTTGATGAAGTCCAAAGATCTGGCAACATGATCTCATCTTCTGGCTCAGGTTAGTATCTTGTATCTAGTATCTCCTTTGTGTTAATATTTCTCAGTTCTGACTTGGTGCTGAGCATTACAGGCAGCTCTTGGACCTTGATAAAATGCGATCATCAGGAAATAATTACGGTAGATGTGAAGCCATATCAAAAAATGATTGTTCTTACAGTAATTATATGGTTGTGATGAGCGTCATGTGATGAGTGTAGTAGCTTTTTAACTGTTGGCCTGTTGCTGAATAGTTATTTTGTTTTTGGTCAAACTAACACCCAGCTCAATGGGACATAGAGATTAGGATGAACAGCTGCTCTCTAAAAACCATGGTTTTGTTTTGGCAGTATAACATGGTACGAATCTGGGACACTTTGTAGACGTGGAGCAGCTCTGTGGTTCTTTGTTATGTGGCGTGTCTTCATTTTTCCTCACATTTTGAATGTCTTTGAGCAAACTATCCCCATCCATTTTACCTTGAGGCTGCATTTGGTTGAGTCATCTTCTCTTAGACTGTATTCTGTGCGCATGCGTTGCTATGAATGTGGTGAAAGGTGGGGGTGTGCAGGCCAGACGGACGACCTGGGGCTAGAGTAGATGAGTTTTCACCACAGGAGGTAGGCATTAACTGAAGGTTTCAGACATCCCTCTGTGGAGCCAGAGACCAGGAGCAGCGCAGTATGGTGTGTAGCACAATGTAGTTCAAAGTGCTTTGCAAAAAAAAAAAAAAATATGTGTGCACCAAGTGCTTCACATGAAAGTGACAAAAAAAGGAAAATAAAACAAGGCTAAAATTCCATAATTAATGTCACATTACATTGCGTTAAAGTCCACTTTAAATTAGAATAGATAGAATGCATGAAATGGAAGATAAACCCCACTGAATAATATCAAATACAGTTAAAAACACACTACATAGAATGCTTAACATCAAGTAAAATACATTAAGGTACATTTTTAGCTTTCTTGTAAGAATATGTAGCAGGCTGGCTTAACTGATATATGTGTAGTAGGTAGCATGTTCAAGTGATAAAGACTGCATCCCTGGTTTTCTTTCTGCTGGTGCAAGGGATTTCCAATAAACCAACAGGAGATGGTCACAGTGTTCTTGGTGGCAAAGAGTCAGCAGGGAATTATCAATGCAGCTTCACACTGGCCCATTAAGGACTTTATATATAATGAGGAGGACCTTTTAAATCATTAATAAATTTCACATGAAGACAGAATTTAAAAGAAATGGCATCACAAGTGAGGTGTGACCTCTGTGCTCTGACGGCCTCGATGCTGACTGTGTCTCATTACAGCTGACAACATCCCCCCTCTTGGTTTACCGGGAGAATAGCTGAGGCCAGGAGAATAGAGTCAGTCACGGCTCAGCGTTTTAAAACCGTCTGCAACATCCACAGCTAGCCACCACTCCAGAATAATTCAGATATTTGAGTTCAACAGCCAAGACGGCTTCATCAGTCATGCTGTTCACACATAACACTGAGAAACACGCTGTGACACAGATCAACTCTGTGATAAGGGAGTGGAAACTGCCAGCTGTAAAATGAATAACATAGTTGTCCGTCTGCCCAGTAACTTAAACATTACAAATGTACACTTGAGGCTGACAGCAGGAGATTTGAACTGAACCAGTTTTCAGCTGGCTTCTGCAGTCATAGTTAAAAGAGCTGTTATGCTGCGTCGCGCTATTTTTACCTGTCGCTTATTTTAGTAGCATTTTTTAAAATGACAACTTATTCTCGCCTGCAACAAAGGGGCAGTTCAGAGATTTGACTCGTGGACATCAGTTTATTTGACGAGGAGGACTGCTTAGTCTGAGACGAAGTCTTTCAGTGGATCAGGAGGAGTTTTAGAGGAGAAAATAACCTCTGATGATCTCATCTGGGTTATGTCCAGTGTTGTCAACTATCTTTAATGGAAAGCAGTTACAGGCTGCTTGAAAAGTGGCTGGATGTCGGTAGGTTTATGTGTTCATGACATCATTGCCTAACTATGTGTGTATGTATATATAATATATATTGTAACTGTGTTTTGTGAAAAAAATTAATTTTAGTCCTTAATTGTAATTAATCTTAAATATAGATTTAGGAGCTGAAAAGCACATATTTTGACTGTAGATTTTCCCAAGAAGGATTATTTAAATTACTGTGAAACTTTTTTATTGGAAAGTGTTAATGATATATAAAATATTTAAAATGTTGTTACTCCATCATTTAATAATAAGTACCTCAGAACTAACCCTTAAAGTAAGTCCAATAGATGTCATTTATTATTGAATCAAAAGAAACATAAATCCAATAAATTAGGTTCTCTTTCTTTGTCGTAAATGTTTTTTTTCTCCATTTCAGAGATATGAATGAACTGTATCGGCAGAGTTTTCGATTACAGGTCTAGTTAATTAAGGACATATTTGCCCTACTGTCCCTCCCAATCCTACCCACTTGTCTTAATAATTTTCCAATGCTTATTTGAGATCATTGAGAAAACTAGGAAGAATATGCAACCATGACTCACTTTTGCAGTTATTAGACAGTCATGTACGATATTCATCACGATCCTCCCTCTGGCTCCGTAGAGGCTCAACTTCCCACTTTCACAGCAGCACTGAAATTGACTCTGCGACTGCATATGACAGCTCATTTTAATTTAAATTCATTTGCCTCAGAGGTGTGAAGAGCTGGTGCAACTGTTGCTGCTGATGCTGTTACTGACCCAGAAGGGTAATGTATTAGTGAGAAATAAACTGTTTTCTACTCTTGACAGTGTGCAGAAGGAAGGGAAAATGAAAGGATTATGTGCAGTAAAGACTGAGCTAAAGGGACTCTAAAGATGAAGGTCTCGGTAAATCCCGTCCAACCTCATTTTTGCATTTTGAATATGCCCACAGCAAGGTTATAATAGTTGGGTATTATTCATTAGTTTGCTAAGCGTGGTGTCTAATTTTTGTGCGCCATAAAGACATTTGTTTATAATTTTAGCATATTTGAGATAGTGTTGTAATCAAACAATACAAATTCAGCTGGTTATCGTTGCTTTGCAAAGCTTGATTTTAATTTTATTTCAGTCAAAGAAATGACTCCACGGCTACTTTTCGTTATGTTTGTACTGTCTTTCCCTCCTCGTGCATATGAGCAGAAGAGCTGGCAGCAAGTTTTAACACCTTTCCTCCATTAAGACTCTGAAGACAGTCACGTTGTGCGAACAGGTTTATTAATGTAGAACGTGTAAAACGACAACAAAAAAAAGAGATGAAACTCAGTTACTGATGTGCAGAGTGTAAATTATAATGCACGTCAGACTTTATGTAACACTGCACAAACTTAAACATATCCAGCATAACACTAAGTGCGTAACATCCGTATACTTAGCATAGATAATTACGCACAATAAACACAAATTTAACATAAAAAAGAAACAATATACATACAGATGATACCATTAATGACGAAGGATGAAGCAGATGCAAGAAGATTCAACAATTTCTGCTGACTGCGAACTTCTTGTGTAGCCCTCTGAAACCGCCAACCAAAGTCTAACACCAGGGGGCGACAAAGGCAGCTGTTGAACTACAGATGTAACGGCACAATGTTGTTAGTTTTCATTATGTGTCTTGCTTGAGGTTTGTAAATGAAAGAGGGAAAGAGAGTGGTGGTCAAGCGAACAATAGACTGAGTGGTGAGAGCGACAAGAAACAGCTGAGGAATAGAAAAATGAAACAACACAACGTTATTTCCTGGTTCTTTCACAGCAGTTTTGTTCTAAAGTACACATGGGCTGAGGTGTGTCTGCGTGTGCTTTCCCCAGAGTTTTGTCTCTCAGACAGAACTGCACGTAGTAAGAGAGAAGAGCAGAATGAACTGGAGTCGCTTCATTTTATATCGTTTTGTATCGTTATTGGCTGAAGGTACGAACTCACTGCCCAAAGGTCGACGCCCAGAATGGTCCAGAACACAACAAAACAAGAGGAAAATAAAAAATACAGACAGAGGGTCGGGTCTCTTCAGATAAATACACCACCACACACTGACAGAGGGTCAGAAGTGATGATTGAGAAGGATTATTACTGTTTGACTCTATTTAGTGTTTTTAGGAGGTTACATATCTTGCCTTTAACAATAATGACCTACAGAAATACCTCTTAAAGAGGTGGATGAGGAGCGAGGCTTTGCTGTCGTGTTGTCACACAGATGAGGAGGCCAGAGGGGAAGGGAGGGGGGACGAGAGAGAGGGATAGAGAGAGAGGGATAGAGAACAACACAAAGCCATTTCTGTAGCAGCACCGAGAGGTAAACAGTGAGCGAGAGACACGGAGAGTTAGAGCCGAGCCTTCAGCCGAACAGCTTTCCTCTCTAGCTTCAGTGTCAAGGGCGGCTTTGCACCATGACAGCTGGAGAAGGTAAGACTGGAAAGAAATGAGGTTTTCTCTTGACACGTATATTATAGATTCAAACAGCCGAAAGATTATCCATCTACCTAGTGTTTGTGCACGTGGAGCAGTGCATAGAGCACTGCTGTCGGGTGTGTGTGTGGGGTAACAGTTTTAAGTCTGTTATGTAATCATTTTTCACACCGTTTTTGCTGCAAATCTGTTTTTGCCTCAATCCTGTTCAGTACTGGTGTTGGTGGGGGAGGAGGAGGAGGAGGAGGGGGGGGCTTGTACTTTCTCTCTGACGCCTTAAGTCATAGGAGACATAATCTCAAAAGTAAATTTCAGTGAATGAATGCTGGTTGTTGTTTTTGCTGCAGCACTGAAATGTTGCATTTTGTGCCTCTTGTTTATCTCTCTGTTGGTGAAACTGTCTCCTCTTCTCAGCACCTTTAGTGACAGCTAAAGTAGATAAACACTGTCTCATGTCAGATGATGAAAACTGTTACTGTTTTACGTGAGTTGCTGTTGCTTTGTACAGTTAAATGATCAAGATTGTTATCCCTTATGCAATCCATTCGATCTAACCTTCGTTCTAATCCATCTGATTTGGGATTAGGGGTCAGAATCACAGAGTAACTCACGATATGATACTGACATGATATTTTTTTCCTGATTAACTGATTAGTTGTTTTGTCTATAAAATGTCAGAAAATGGTGAAAAATGTCAATCGTTTTTTTCTCAAGATGACATCCTCTGATGCCTTTGACTTTTTTTCTTAAAAACTCAAACCGATCATTAAAAGAGTTGGCAGTGAATATCATAGTTGACAATTATTTGACTAGTCATGATAAACGTGCTCCTAAAAAGGTGCGTATTAATGCAGTACATTGTGGTGTCAGTTTAACAGAAAGAATTTAACGACTGGGATGAAACAATGGACAAAAAAGTGCATAGAGTTTTAGTTTAGTACCTCTTTAATATACAATGACTGTAACTTCAATGTTGACGTGTGCCATGGCTTTTAATAAAAATATGAGAAAAATAGGTGCCGCTGTACCAATAATTATCGCAAGAGGATGTAACACGATATATGTTTGGGAATTAAATAAATTATTTGCCCATTATATTCTCATTTGGACTTAAATAATTTCACTGTTGTTTGATGCCATTATGAGTGTTAACTTAGATTAAACTTAAATTAATTTAGATTAAACTCAGTGAACTTACCTCCCATCAAACATGCTCCTGTTTTATTGTAATGTACTTGTTTCAACACAGGAAAATGCAGTATTTCTGATGTGCTTTGAACCTTGAGTCACTGATTTCAAATCTTAAAAAAACAGATCTCAAAACTAATCATTTCATTGAGTTAGTTGATACAGAGCACTGATTATTTATTAGATTAGTTATTTATTTATGCTGGTGTCAGTCATATTGAAGGCAATAAAACCGTTGGTATTCGGTTCATGTTAATGAAATGAAATATGAATGAATATAAAAGAAAATAACTCGTTTTTTAGTTACCTTAAAAATAGCCTTTATTCATGACACTGTAACACGTATTTGATTAAAACCTCAATCGGTTGCTCTGCATGGATTCATTTTGTTGTTCAAAACCAAAACAATCACAACTCGCACACATTTATCCATTATTAGAATCATTATGTAACATTACAGATGCTTCACTCAGTCAGTTTGGTGTCAATATCTCACCCCGATAAAGTAAACAGGATTTACTGTCGTCCCTTAAAAAAAACGAATGAATCTGTCTTTTTCAAGTGTGACTGCGAGTGCTGTCAGGTGTCTTTGGCAGACGGGTCGGTCTGTATCTGTGAGGGCCCATTTATAGCAGATCAATGCATAATGCAAAGTGATGCTTCAAATAGAGGCAGTATTTATAACCGCAGAGGCGGCCAGCCAGTAGCCACGTTTTAAAAACAGTGAATTGGTGTGAATTGTTATAATTGTTAATGTCAGCCAGTGGGTTCTCAGTTCCTTCAACACAATCACAGATCTTCTTTGTAATTGGCTGAATCCCAGAGGCTTTGTTTGTGCTCAAGCTGCCTTCAGCGTCCTCAATTCTGGTGCTTTGCTGTTACATAAACACTGCAGACGCTGCGGTCTGTCTCTTCCTCTGTATTCAGCTGTGATGAGCAGCAAACTGGGAGGAAAGAAGATCTGCACTGGTCACCTTCAGCCGCATCCTGTAACTGCTGGGTTCACTGCATCACACACACACTATTTATATGACATTCTGGATGATATGCTCGACAAATAGAAGGCCCTTACTCATATTTGACCGATTTATCCTTTTATTTAGAACCTTTGTGCGGTTTTTAATTTAAGCATGTAACAACATCTCAAATAAAACACTTTTCAGCTGTAGGTTGCAAACAAAACTCTGAACTCTGCATCCATATCAGTACATAAAACACTTAAAAGGCAAATAAATAAATAAGCAGCATTACTGCAGCACAGTCATTATGAGGAAAAACACAATATACTGCTTTACATATCATATTGCACATCCCGGGTGCTACTATTCTAACTCGAACAGGATTTTTCTTCTTATGCAACGTGTTTTTTCAACTGCTTGCTCGGGCTGGGTGATATACACCAAAAATCAGATCGGAGTTGTAAATTAAAGTCTGATGTCACAAGCACTTTTAGTAAAACAGACTGCGATTAAAATGTAAAGAAAACCTATAAATGAAAAATTCTATAAAAAATAGGCCTCTTTCACTTGTTACAACAACACTAAATTATGTAAACAGAGGAACATCAAATGATATTGATACAAGCAGCATTCTCTGTCAGGTTTGAGACTATATCTGTATACCTTGAAAAGTAGTATTCCTGCCCAGCCCTAGTGCTTGCTGATTCTTTTTCGTTTGCCTCCCGTCACATGAGATCCATCTGAAGAATGACATGCTGTTGGTGAAAACTGTTCCTGGGATTATTAGACAGTCAAAACCCCAATTCATCTGTCAGCGAGTCCTGCTAGTCTAGTGGATTTGGGATGACACAAGTGCCACTGTGTCTGTGTGGGGGTGCTTGAGTACTGTGTGCACATGCAAGTGTGCATTTGGGTACTTTATTAAAGTGTTGCACCATGTAGGAAATGGTTAAAAGTAGTGGAGGAGCAGCAGAAAGGAGAGATGATTGCAAAAGACGGACCACTTATTCTGAGTCTTTTGATCGTTGCAGAATGAATGCCTGGCTTTGCATGGAGCTTAACGTGTTTTCTTATACATGTATGGATTCTGTGTGGGTGTGTGCGTGCTCATGCTTGTGCATGTGTATCTGCTGCTATTGGCTGCTGCACAGTGTGGAGGTGGCTCTGGATTAGACTTTTTCTATATTTGGTGTTTTCTGTGTGAAGTTTGTGTGTTGTACGCAGACTTTGTGAGTGTGTTGTGTTCCAAGTTGACACTTGGAAGACGTGAAGCTCTAGATAGGTAATATAAGCATGTTGTCATGGCCCTTGAACATGACCACATACTTGAAAACAAGTTAGTATGTTACAGCCATATTTTGAGCCTGTGTGAGAATATGTTTTTTTTAAGATTTTGTGGGTCAAAAGGATAAACAAGTACACAAAATAATGGTGTGAGTGAATGTAGAAAATGTTGCTTGTGTAGGACAGGGCTGGATCAAATGGAGGTTAAAAGGCTGAATGACTGTCCAAATGACTAATAGTAGGTATTCCAAAAATGTACAATGTAAAGCGGCAGTCAGAAAAATTCTGAGGCACTTCTTTGTCTGTGGGACACAATGCCCATTTACTTTATTCTAATGAAGGCACATTTAACCCAGGGTGGATTTTGGAGCTTTATGTCAATACATCAGGTTTTTTCTACACAGACAATACTTATTAGTCGGGTTAATTAATTGTTAGTTTGGTGTCGTTGTAAAATGCAAGTATACTAATGCGAGTGTTGTATAATATGTTGTAGAAAACCATACACAACATCATGAAGGGCAGACGGCCCTTGTTATTGGTTTAACAGTCTATAGACAGCTGAGAGGGAGAGAGGTTGATTAAGAGAGACAAGACAAGAGTATAAACTGTGGCCAACTCTCTGAATGATGTGATTGTCTTCCCAAAGCTCTTTGCCAAGTAAAACGGGCATGCGGCCCTCTGCCCGTGTGACTCTGGGGGTAAAAGGGACCCATTGAGGACCACAATAAGAGACTGCTGTAGCGGCGGCTCTTCTGTCAGGAGGCTGCTCGGGTTATCTGGGCCATCTGCGATGAATATCTGCTTCATGTCTTTCTGTACTTTTCTGATCTGTTTGCTTTGTTTCTGTGCAGCTGTCAAACTCATTCATATCTTTAAAATGTCCATGGTGTAATTTTATCAGCTGGTTGATTTGCACAAGTTATTGTTTTTCCAGTGACAGGCACCAACATGTGTATTTTTTAAGACAAATACAAGTGAGTTTGCTCACTGCACCTTTTTTTTTTTAATTAAGAACTTTTTTTAATCAAAGCAATGAGAATAATGGAAATATTCACTATTCATGAAACAGGTATTCTCCATTGTCTCCCCTTTCATTTCGTATCCCACCCCACTCTTACAAGAAATAAAATAGGACGTAAATGGGACATAAAAGTAGGCAACAGTCTTGATACTTTCTTTCTTCCTCATGTATGTAAATGCATGAGCTCATCAGCAAAGGGTCTGGTAGGTTATAAATCTAACTGGAACAGAGGCTCTGCTCTGACATCCAGCTCTTCCTTATAAAAGCTGCTCTTGCCTCACTTCTCTCTTTGCACGAAGCAGATAGTCTGAATTTTAATGACCAAGGCCTTTGAGGCTTCAGCGCTTGTCAGAACAGTCGAAACTTAGCTTCACAGGATCAAACAGCCTTGTGGACATGTATGAACAAATCAAAACGTGCCTTCTGACTTTTTTATTCCTTTGAATTTTGGGAGTTCAGCAGTTTATTCTATAGTGGAACACAGGGTTTGTTCGGTTGTTAAAATTCAGTTTCTCACAACTTTTCCTCGCCAAGATCAGGCAAAAATATCCTTGTTTCTGCACCCATGCAAAGTCTTAACACATACATACAAAATAGTACAAACACGCTCATTTCAGCGGACCCATGAGGAGCAAAAAGATGTGCGACTTTACACGTTTTGAGCAAATGAAGGTGACAACTTTCCTTGTTGAACTCTGCACAGACATGATTCTGTACAGGGAAGCCCAAACATCCAATTAAACTTTAAAACTTTAATTTTCTGCCTTTCCTTTTTCTGATTTGTCAACAGAACAAGACATATTTGTTATGACGTAACACTGACCTCCAGTCATCTGTCTCTTATGTAACCCCATAGGCTGCTGGCTTAACCACAGTCTGTGTGATCGACGAAGCCTGTAGTCTGATGGAAAACCCCATCACTTACTCATGAGCTACAGAGAGAGACAGTGATAAGACATGTATGAGAAGGGATAAGAGGGGAAATGGCAAAGTAAATAATAAGAGCTAGGATGAGTAGGAGATATCAGGATAAGAACAGGAAAAATGAGAGGGAGTTTAAAAGTGACATACACTATGAGAGAGGGTTCCCTCCTTCTGAGAACTTAACTGTCCAGAACTTTCTTTTAATCCCTCATGCCTTTAGGCGTTTATTCTTTTTCTGAAGTGTAGAGCAAGGGCAGAGAAAATCCTCTGTATTACATAAATCTGTGCTTCAGAGACAGATTACTGGTGATTCTGCTGATGCATCTGCAGCTTCAGCAACTTTGACTTCTTCAGTGTATTCTGACACCTAGTGGACAGTTTAGGTAACACATCTTTAACACCTTAAGCAGGCCTGATAATATTTATTTTTTCCCACTGTGATGATTTTTATGGTTTTTTTTCTTCTTTAATTTATCTCCCATTT
>JAPQRN010000015.1:8115222-8126945 GCA_037367275.1 Coranthus polyacanthus
GGAGTCAATATAAATAATTTGAAGGTGATTCAAGAAGTTTTAATTTTGAAATCTCTTCGCTGTTCACAAACATCTATCGTTGACACTTGGGTATACAATAGCATTATATGGCAGGGATCCCAAGACAGCTGTGATCAAGCCAGTTCATCTTGACTGTATTGCATTCTTGCTGTGCTTCTTGTGTTTTGGTATTTTACTGTGGGCACCAGCACTGTATTGAACCATCAGTGAGAACATTACAAATGGTAAAACTGTGTGTTTCATAGTCATATAAGGCAGGATCCTTTCCCCCTCAGAGGATGTTACCGGCTGTAATTTCACTGTTTTCTTTCCATTTCTCTTGTTCTGCCTCTCATAATATTTTATGTATTTCATGTGTATTTGTTTTAGATTCAGGGGAAAGGGCTTGTGCGGAATAGGAGCTTGATTATTCCAGGTCATGGTCTCTTCTGGACGCTAGTTACATTATCTTTCAAAACTGGCCAAAGAAGCATCTCACAAAAGCCTGACTTGACGTAGGAAGCTGCCGACTCGACCCAAGCTCCCCATGTGGACCAGCTCTCAGGATTAAATCCTCCTAAAATCAAACCAAGAACCGGTCCCATTTTATGTATAATTCTCTATGACAAACCTTCAAGTATATGCTGATGATTTGGGTTTTTTGAAGCCAAATTGCATCCCAGTGCCCCTTTGTCTTGCCTTATTTCAGATACACACTGTGGCTTTCATTCCTGATGTGGACACATGCTGTGTGTAGATGGTTTTCTGTGTACCTGCGTGTGTCTTTGAATTGCTCATCATTGCATGTTGCACACACAGCTAATTGCTTCCCTGACACACAGATAAATCACCTCAACATTTGTGTCAAAGCTGAATAGAGCAGCTGCTCTGATAGCTGTGATCAATACGTTGTGTGCTCTGTGCTGTGATCATTACGCATATGGTGCTACGGTATTCAAGCCATTAGTGTTCGTGTAGAGGTGTGGGTATGTCAAATGATTCATCTTCTTACACTTTAGCCTGAATTGACAGAGTCTGGAGTTCTCTGGTGACAGGGGTCTGGTTTGTCATCTGGCTGTTGACTTAATTAAAGTCTAAGCAGAACCACTGGAAGTATTTAAGCTGTTTAAGGTACAAAATTCTTACTCAGAATGAAACAAACATTTCGTAGTCTAATCTAAAATAATAAAACAAACACAAAAAGACCTACACTAATTTCCTTCCTACCCAAACCAAAATACAGTCGGCAGGAGCGTGTCTTCTCCTATTGTTGCTAAACAAGGTGATTGTTCTAAAGGTGTATGTAGTGGGTACATGATGTATAGCCTGGCTCTTTGGGAGCGAAACAAGTGTCTCAGTAACAATAAATCAACAAACACAAGTGCAAAGCTATGAGTAATCAGTAACAAGTGAATACAGAAACGAGAGTCATAGTGGCGAACGGTTTACATTAAATCACAGCTGCGTTGACTGACAGTTTGATTACAGTTTTTAAACAGGAGTACAATCTTGGTGCTACAATCTTGATTGGAGCTCTGGGCTGGGGCCATTTTTTAATTTAAGTATGTGTAAAAAAAAGTCTCCCTTTTGAAAATAAATGAGAAAATGAAGAAATCTGTACATCTACTGTTTGTCCAAAAGAAATTCCGACGTGTATATGTGGTGTAAGTTGATTAGTCTGAGGAAAAGAGACGTGCAGGTTGCATTTTTGTTTCAACACCATAGAGAAGCAAATGTACAAGGTAATAACTATCAGGTTTCATACCGTGGTATACCTTTAAGCAGTCTACCCCTGCAACCCTAGCAATGGCATGAACCATATGTCAGGTTTAATTCCCACTGACCTTTGTTGCATGTCAATCCCTTCTCTCTCTGTGCGTTTGCCTCCTCTCTACAGTCCACTGTTGAATAAAGGCACAAAATGCCCATCCCCGAAAAGGAAGCAATGTATATTCCTCTAGGGGGTGGTGTTTTTGTGCTTCTGCATCTCACACACGTTAAATGCTAAAGGTGAAATTGCATATTAGTGTTTTTAACCCATTCCTTTGTGACACTTGTGCAGTGAGGATGTCGTGCCTGTGATCTTAATTTAAAGCAGTTCAGTTGTTGCTGCCACTGTTCACAAAACCTGTGATCTCACAACAATAGACCCCTCCCATTGTTCGCCATTAGAGTCTGAACTGACCGACACGTCATGATGGTTTGTGTGACACACACCCACACCCTCTCACACACACACACACAGATAACTGACCTCAGAGGCTTAAGGGTGGTTTGTCTGGCACTTTGTCAGAGCTCAGCGTTTAACAGAGGCACATGCAGAGCACACAAACACACACGCACGCACGCACACTGTGTGAAGAGATGCGAAATAGAGACGGTGTGTTTGAGGGTGCAGCCGAGACATGCTGAGGAGGCTGGTGTGCAAGAAAATCTGTGCTCGTAAGAACGCTGCCTTTAATCTCTCATTTTTCTCTTCGCCTTCATTCTCTCCTCCTTTGTCATTTTTCTTGGCATTTCTCTCTTTCATTCGGCCATGGCTTCTGTGCCATTTGCTGCAAGCTTTATTTACACTTTCTCTTTTGTCTCTCCGCCTTCTCTTTCTCAACCTGTTGCCTGTTGTCTCTGTCGTCCACATTTTTTTTTTTTTGCTGTCTTACAGTCTGTTTCTGATATTTGCAGTGTCATTGTGGTGATAATCATCTCAGCAGGGAAATTTAGGGAGTTGGATTTATGGTGTGTGAGCCTAGAAATGGTATATGTTGCACTTGTGTCAATAAATGTCTTTTATAGCCGTAAGTTTGTGTGCATCTAAAAGGGAAAGGCTTTATTTTTAACCAATATTTAAATATAATATATGACAATTATGCCCCTCTATCAACAGTGATGCTGTTATATATGTTATCTATAAAGTGATATATTATGAAGATATACATTTATAGCATATATAGCATTTGTATATGTATCTATATTGAAATATATATTTTGTATGAGCTAGGCACAATGTCACTTAGCGATATGTATCAAATATACTTGATGTATTGTGACTTGGATGTAGTAAATGACTATATCATGAACATCAAGTACAAATTGCCATGATTTTCTTACATCACTGCTATGTGACTATGTAGGCGACAAGCCATTATTTGTGTATTTTCTTTTATTAATTTAGAATGTATTTGTGTCCGTGTTATGGGCTACTTTTTCGATAATATACAGCCTGCCATTTGTTGTTTACATTTGCATTATGTTAAAACCTGGCAGGCCTGGACTGAAATTTTTTATCCAACTCAGAGAAAATATTGAGATATCAGGAAAATGGGCAGCATAAGGATCTGAGTAACCTTGACAAAGGCCAGATTATGATGGTAGACGACTGGGTCAGAGCATCTCCAGGTCTCGTTGGGTGTTCCCATCTGAAGTGGTTCGTATTCTAGTCTGCAGCAGATCCTTTAGGTCCTGTAATTTGCGACATGGTGCCTCCATGGATCAGGTTTCTTTGGTTTGTGTGCATCTAAAAGGGAAAGGCTTTATTTTTAACCAATATTTAAATATAATATATGACAATTATGCCCCTCTATCAACAGTGATGCTGTTATATATGTTATCTATAAAGTGATATATTATGAAGATATACATTTATAGCATATATAGCATTTGTATATGTATCTATATTGAAATATATATTTTGTATGAGCTAGGCACAATGTCACTTAGCGATATGTATCAAATATACTTGATGTATTGTGACTTGGATGTAGTAAATGACTATATCATGAACATCAAGTACAAATTGCCATGATTTTCTTACATCACTGCTATGTGACTATGTAGGCGACAAGCCATTATTTGTGTATTTTCTTTTATTAATTTAGAATGTATTTGTGTCCGTGTTATGGGCTACTTTTTCGATAATATACAGCCTGCCATTTGTTGTTTACATTTGCATTATGTTAAAACCTGGCAGGCCTGGACTGAAATTTTTTATCCAACTCAGAGAAAATATTGAGATATCAGGAAAATGGGCAGCATAAGGATCTGAGTAACCTTGACAAAGGCCAGATTATGATGGTAGACGACTGGGTCAGAGCATCTCCAGGTCTCGTTGGGTGTTCCCATCTGAAGTGGTTCGTATTCTAGTCTGCAGCAGATCCTTTAGGTCCTGTAATTTGCGACATGGTGCCTCCATGGATCAGGTTTCTTTGTCCAGCACATTCCACAAATGCCCGATTGGGTTGAAATATAGTTGTCTAGGGCACTTATGACTGCAGACAGGGAGCATCCAACAATACCTGCAGTTTTGGAGATGCTCTGAATCCAGTCGTCTAGCCATCACCATTTGGCCCTTGTCAAAACCGTTTCCAACACATCAATTTTGAGGACTAAATGTTCACTTGCTGCTTAATATATCCTACCCACTGACAGTTGCCGTTGTAATGAGATCATCAACATTATTAACACTTCACCTGTCAGTGGTCATAATGTTATGGCTGATCAGTGTATGTTTGTACTGTATGTATGGTTGCAACCATGTCTGAAACCTTGACAACAGTCCTGCTTTTTTAAAGGAGATTTTTCAATGAGCTTTTCTGGTTGTAAGAAAGGTTAAATTAAAAAAAAAATCAATATACATACCAGTATATTCCATTTCTGTGTGAGAATAAACATGCACTGTATAATACAGGGATACTGAATAGGTTATTGTACATTTCAGAGAAATGCATTTGAAGTCATGTTTTCTCTTCAAAAACACACAATAATCTTTTCTGCAAACATTAGCGTTGACACCGTGCCTCAGCTGAGGGCATCCATCCAGCCCTGTCATTTCTGCCCGGGGCTAATCCCTCGTGTGAATGGTCACGTTGGGCAGGTGACGGGGGGGCCACATATCCATGCGTGGCTGCCAGACCAGATTGAAGTCAGATGGTTGGATAGATTAATGCTGAATGGATACATGCACACAACCTGACAGATACACTCTACCCCCGAGGCTGGCTGGGGTCATTTAATGCAGAGATGAGTCAGGTCCTCCTGTAAGCAGGTTCATGTGAAGGGACTGATGATGCATTTCACCATAGAGCCTAATACTAACCAGGAAAACACTGACGTCTGAGGGGCAGCGATGTGCCTCTAAACGATGAGCAAAGGATTTATTGATTCTTACGGGAAACATCTTTCTCACAGTCATCAAGCTGTTAACTGACCTAGCATTTTCACAAAACTGGAATTTCTAACTTTGATACAGTACCTTGAAAAAGTCATCGAGGGCAGAAAATTTTAGATTTTTAGTACAAGATAAATATGACAAGGCTATAAACATGATGAGGTCAAACTTTTCTTGTCTAGGAGCAGAGAACCACAGAATGACTGTAGTAAACAAAAATGAAAACTTTTTTTTACATAAATGTTTGTCTCCTTTAGAAGCATTGTTTTTTTCTCTTTAGATAAGATGCCTTCAGGTGCTTTGCAAAGTTTGGGTGTTGCTTAAGTTCTACTTAAGTACAAGTATTTAAGTATTATAGTATATAGTATATAGTCACAGTAAAATGGTCCCTGTCAGTGTTTTACTATTATATGTGATGTTTGTAGATCAACTTTACTGCTGTACACGTTTAAGGCAGAGGTCATTTGAACGATTTTATAAACTGTTGTGTAGTTTCATCTTCTGCAATGCATCATATTCTATAAGATCATCATATGTTTGGTGCGTTATTTTCCTGTGAGAACCACATATCTCTAAAAAGTCAACTTTTCATGAGCTCAGAAAAACAGGCCTGTTTTCAGCTTTGTGACGATGCATTTTCTAGTGAATCCAAGAAGGTTTTGAAAGAGTTTATTTAGATTAAGAAGGAGGAGAATTTTAAACTCGACCCATAAAAGAAACACTTCATCCTTCAGTTTATTGCAAACATTCAAAATCAACATATTTGAACATACGTGGTTTTCACAGGACAGGAAGTGGAAAATGAAAACTAAAACTGTCAAAAAAATGCAGTGGTGAAAAATACAATATTTGCCTCCGAGATGTAGTGGAATAGAGGTATGAAGCTGCATAAAATGGAAATATTTGAGTAATGTACAAGTACTTCAAATGTGTACAGTCCTCGAGTAAAAGTACTGCTGCTCATCAAGCTGTTAAGTGAACAACATTTACCAGTAGCCTGACATGCATTTTGCCCAGTTTAAGTAAACGGCATTCTTATAAATGTTCCCCTTTTTCCTCTGATGTTGCAGATAAGAACTTTGAGGATGAAGACTCTGTGGACGGAGGCCGGTCCTCCTCCTCTTCATCCTCCAAAGCACCCCCTAGTGGCAGGAGGACTGTAATGAGCTCTGTCAGAAGACCCAGCTCAGCTACTACAGCCAAAACTCCAGGTAAGGGTCAGGTTTGGTCCATACAGACCCACCAGTACTTTCAACATTAATGACCGTAAATCTGCTGATGTAACATCTCCTACTGTTGTTACTGTCGCTACTGACTGTAATGTTAGTGCAGAAACTACTTTTTTAGATCACTGAAGTGCTGTTGAATCTTAATTATAATACTTTGCACTTTTTTTTTTAAAGGTAAAGAAGCAGGTGCTGGTGCTGTTGATGAAGAAGATTTCATTAAAGCCTTTGAAGACGTACCCTCGGTTCAGGTATTATATCTTCAGTATAAACAGACTCTGCTGAAAAGTCTTTTCTTTAGTTTTGGATGACAGAGTGAGAGGGACAGGGATTTAACAAAGGTCATATGCTGAATTTGAACACTCCTCATACAAACATATTTGGTCTTAAGCAGCACTTCAAAGATTTAACACTTCAGGAGGCACAAGTCAGACGAAAAACAGGCCAGAATTTGAAAATACAAATCGTCCTCCTGCAGTTCTCTCCTTTGTCCTACATAGACCCACTATAAAGATGGATGATAGACAGATAATTACTGAATCTTACAAACATCCACCACTTAAGGGGACTTACAAAGACTTGACCTTGTATATGTGGTTTTTACAGTATCAGGAAAAACCTGACTCTAATAAACACTTAGATTATTGGTCCTGTATTTCTACAGATCTACTCTAATAGAGAGTTCGAGGACCAGCTGACAAAGATCAGAGAAATGCTGTCTGATGACAAACATGACTGGGAGCACCGAGTGGTAGCGGTAAGACTCGGAAACCAAATATATACCAACACACACAGGGGGCATATATCCCGTTATAATATATCAACATGTCATCGTCTCATTTTCTGCGCTGGGTTTTTGTTTCTCCAGCTGAAGAAGGTCCGTTCTCTCATGCTGGCTGGAGCTACTGAGTATGAGGGTTTCCCTCAGCAGCTGCGCCTCCTGGAGGCTCCATTAAAGCTGTCAGCTAAAGACCTGCGCTCTCAGGTGGTCCGAGAGGCCTGCATCACACTGGGGTAAGACCTGCAGATCATGTTAGGATGTCTAAGTGTACTACCGCTTTGAGGACATAAGCATTAAGTCCTGCTCAAACCCCACAGTACTGCCTCGTCATTATAACATCATAAGATGACAATTTGGCCCATACCAATGATATTTTCTGTTTGTTTATTTGATGTTGTTGTTATTTATCCCCCCCTTTGTGCCAGACCAAAAAAATTACATATTATACATTATATATAATTCTAAAAATTAGACTAACTGTACTGTTTCAAAGTCCACTCACTAAACTGTCTTTGAACGAGCACAAATTCAATCATACAAATTTATGAAACAACCTTTAAAACTGTGAAAATGCACTTTTATTGTGTTTTTAGGTTTATATAAAGTCTGTGGTGTAAAATGAAAACTGTGAAATTATGAGCTTTCTCAGTCCTCCTGACAAAACAAGCCAGTTAGAAAATACCCTGCGTGTGATGTAGTACGTGAAAACAATATCCATAACCAATCATGTTCAAGGTTTTTTTATTTATTTATTTATTTTTTATTTTAACATTTATAGACCATGTGAGCTGCTCTAACAGATGGTCTTGCGGTATGTGGTGGCTTTCAGCGCTGACATTAACTTGAATCTCTAATTAATTAGAGATTAATTAGGCTATGCCAAGAAAATCACAACCTGAAACATACTGTATACACATACTTAAGCTAATGAAAATGAACCCTGCTCAGGCATGAAACGGGCAGCGTGCCTTCATCCTAAAACATCCGTCATCCAAATTTTAATACAGCCCCGATGAGGTGGAACACAGCAGCTGAAAGAGCAGTAGGTTTGTCTCTCCTTGTCATCACTGTTCTGCAACACACGTTCTGATCCGGTCCACGCATTTCCTACATGATATATTTACTTACAGATATTTCAACCCAGAGTCATTTAGTGATTTTTTTTTCCGAATTAGTCAAACTGCTTGTCTCTTCTTTTTTTTTTTTAAAGAATTTTTAAATGATATTTTATCTGTTTATTTACTAATGACAATGAAAACCCTGGTGAACTGAAGGATTTGCAAGTCACATTTATGGCAAACGTTGAGTTTTTCTCTACTTTGTCACTGTGGTCCAGTAATTTTTTTCAAAGCTGTACAATACACAATACATACGTAGACATTAAGACATCACTGAAGGGGTTATATGTAGTATTCATATTCCAAACTATCCACAACAACAAACATAACAACATAACATAGTGACTTTATACCTTCATAAGCTTCATAATCAAACTCACCAGTGGAGAAGAAACGTTGTGATTTTAGCATCAAATGTCTTTCTTTTACTTTAGAGCTGTGTCCAGTGGAGAAAACAACAGCAATGCTTTTGTCTTTTTTTTATCACTTTGTCACTTTATTTGACTCTAAAAGTAGTTTCTTAACGATTCTCATCCCATCTCGTCGTATTCTGCTGCTTTGGTCAAAGATCCATTGGTGTTTGTTTTCAACGCCCTGTGAAACCGGCAGAGTGACTCACTACTCCCTCTAGTGGTCACATACATTCACAGTGACAGACCAGCCAGGGGTTTATTCTAAACACTCTAATGATAGTTTTAGGTCATTTTTGAGTATCTTAAAGTAGAAACACTACATATATCTCCTTTAACGATGGCTCCAGCATTGTTCTGTAACACCGTGTGCCCTCTCATTTTTCCTCACTTCTTTAGACATTTGTCATCAATGCTGGGAAACAAGTTTGACCACGGTGCGGAGAGCGTCATGCCCATACTGCTGAACCTTGTGCCGAACAGTGCCAAAGTCATGGCCACATCTGGAGTGGCCGCCATCCGCCTCATCCTCAGGGTAAGACGTTTAGACACTGCTGAGGTCATTTACCACTGACAGACTCCATTAGACACTCATATAAATTATTAATTCATTTTGATAATACATTCCCTAAACTCTGTTTTTTTGGGGGGGGTTTCTTTTTCTTCCAGCACACACACTACCCACGTCTCATCCCCATCATCACCAGTAACTGCACCTCCAAATCAGTAGCAGTCAGACGGTAAGAGACCTTATTAATGGTACCACTTACTAAAAATATAATGTTTTTTTCAAGAGTAAGTTGAACTGAATTTCAGGCAAATTCAACAATGATCTCTTTTTCATCAATATCATGTGCAATATTCCCTTTTTTTAACTTAAGATACTTGTCAACATGTGAATAGGACGTTATATTTCTCCAATAACATGCAATCTTATCTATTTAAACGATGTTTTATTGTGCATAGATTGTCAAATATTGTAGCCGCTTTCCACTTTTATTTTTGTTAGGTATCTACTTTGGCTGTAACACATACATATATAAAGAAAAAGTTGTTTGAATTTGTCTTCTTTCCAGACGCTGTTATGAGTTCCTAGATCTCATGTTACAAGAGTGGCACACGAATACACTGGAAAGGTGAGCTGACTAGAAAAATATCTGCGGTTTTCCTCCCTAATGCCAGGATTCTTCTCCGCCCTTTTCTGATGTTCTCATGGCATTTAAGTTTGCTAACATTTGAGTTGGCCGAGTGTTGGCTCGGTGCGTGGCTGATGATGCCAGTAAAATAGATGAATCCAGAACGCGGCATCATCATCAAGACCCCCAGCCATTAGACGACGTTTCGTCTCTGTAACCATGACAACTGCAGCAGAGACTTTAAAAAGCGTGTGGAAAAGACTGTGGGTGTCCACATTCCCAGTGGAAACACCAGAGGAATAAACCTGAAAGACGAAAGGCATACATAACATCTCTCCTCATCATGTTTCCTTACTATCCCAGACACGTGGCTGTTCTGACTGAGACCATAAAGAAAGGGATACACGACGCCGACTCCGAGGCCAGGTCTATCGCCAGAAAGTAAGTGTTGTTTTCATTGACTTTCATTGTGCAGAATGACGCGTGTGTTGCTTGTTTCCAAATACATCTGCCGAAGGAAGAAAGTTTATCTGTGGTCACCTAAAATCTGAGTTTGATCATGGACTGATATTTACAATACCTTTTAGCCAACCATGATCTAGTCCACAACATTTACAACTATTTTAAACTTTTAGGAGAACAGGCAAAAGACAAAAGAAAAATATCAAAAATATGACACTCCTGCCTTCCTGGAAAAGTGATTATTCTTGAAAAAATGTAAATAGCTTTTAATCTGTGTTGGTTATAATGTTTATTTTTCTACCCCGATTGCCAAAAAGCTTATTATTTAGCTCATTACCTGTGTCGTTTGAATACATTTCTGAGAGATTCAATTTTCGTTTCATGTTTTCTTTTGTGTTTATGGTGATATAACTGTTTATATTCTGATAGCCCAGGTTGTCCTGAAAAAAAAAAGAAAGCTTTATGTAACACGATTACACAAGCAGACCCGACGAGCCAAATATAGGAAAAAATAGCTTAACAAAAATCATGTCACACACACATTATTACTCCAATTAGAGTATGTTCACTATGTGTTACATATCGGGAGGGGATTTTAAAGAGTTTTTACTCCAGCGGAGGTTTTACTGATCCGGTGAACCCTTTGATTTGAAGTATAAACTTTATTTGTATGCTTCATGTCATCTCCTGCCGTCCTGTAGGTGTTATTGGGGTTTCCATGGTCACTACAGTCGGGAGGCAGAGCATCTGTTTCAGGCGCTGGAGTCGACCTATCAGAAGGCGCTCCAGTCTCACCTGAAGAGCTCCGACAGCATCGTGTCTCTGCCCCAGTCGGACCGCTCGTCATCGTCCTCACAGGAGAGTCTGAAGTAAGAACAAAGTAACAAAGTAAACTAAAAGCACTGTGCTTAAGTATACATTTCAGGTACTTGTACTGTACTTAAAAATATTCATTAAATAAAGTATTTATTGCCATTCGGTGACAGGCAAACCTATCGGATGTATTTCAGGTACAGTATACATATGTACTGAAGTCATGTTGGCCTCAAAATGCTGTTTATCAAAGATATTCAGAAAGAAAGAAAGAGAAAAAGAAAGGAAACAGGCCAATCCAGTCTCATGCATTTTGGATCGTACATACTGTAGTCATGTTTGCCTTGAAAGTCAAAATGGTGTTCATCAACAACATACACATATATTAAAAAGTAAATAAATGAAAAGAAGGAAAAAAAAACAAATATTTTAGGGACGTGATCTTATCTTTGCAACGTAATATTAGTCAGAGGGACCAAACCAGTACTTACACTTCAGTACTTTTAGAACATTTTGTTGCTAATACTCACACATATGGGACTTTTACTCCTAGTGGAGTATGTTTACGCTGCTGTACTTTTACTTAAGTAAAGGATCTGAATACCTTTCCCAC
>JAPQRN010000015.1:8127045-8144931 GCA_037367275.1 Coranthus polyacanthus
GGGACTTTTACTCCTAGTGGAGTATGTTTACGCTGCTGTACTTTTACTTAAGTAAAGGATCTGAATACCTTTCCCACCATTCCCTTCACTTGTTCCTGAGATGCCACCTCCTTTCGTTTGACTCTTTTTCCTCTTTTCGCATCCCTCACTCACCCACTTCCCATCTTTTCCTCTATGCTCGAGGCTTTAGCACATCTATCTGCCGTAATTGATTGGCGGAAACCACTAATGCACCCGTGTTATTGAATATGATTGTAAAAACATGGGTAATTATTGTCAGTCGGGTGAGCACGTGCTTGCACATGCACACTCGTGGACGGTTCTCCATCATTTATCCAGTTTACTGATTCCCCACGGTGTTTGTTAGCTAATGACCTCATACTCAATCCATCAGGACTGCAGCTGCTGTGGTCATCTGTATGTATGTGTTTAGTAGGGTGAGCTCATGTTTCATTTAGAAATGAGTTTTTTTCTCTTTCACAGGAAGTTTTCCAGTCTTTTTTTTTTCATCAGTGTCTGCTGAATCTTGCTGAGTACATGTACCAGCTATATTAATATTTGTAATCACGGTGTTATCCAATACGAATACCCTCATTTATTGTAAGTCTAAATTGTGTTTCTCTTCTTTTTAGCCGGCCACTGTCTGTGAAGAGTGTCATTGGAGGAAGCATAACAAGAAGTAAGTCACTAGTCTAATATTTACTCTCACCTTAGTTGATTTGTCTGTTCTATCTGTTGACCTTGTTAACTACTTAACACTGTAATATGTTCTGAAGATTTAAGCTTTCGTTAACTTCGTCAGTCTGCTGTTTGGTGCAACAGGTTCATCAGAGGTCAGAAACTACCTCGAGGTTGAGTTAACAAAGTACTTTTACTCTAGTACTTTGCTTTAGATTAGTTTTTCATCCCCTTCCTGTCCAGTGAAAACCCCATATCTCCAAACGTGTTGATTTTAAATATTTGTGATAAACTGAAGAATGAAGTGTTTCCTTGATGGGTTGAGTTTAAAATTCTCCTCCTCCTTAAGCTAAATTAAGTCTTTAAAAACCCTCTTGGATTCGCTGGAAAATGCATTTTCACAAAGCTGAAAACAGCTCATGAAAAGTTGACTTTTTAGAGATACATGGTTCTCACAGGACAGTGACGCCACAACCATATAGTGATCCTATAGAATATGATGCACTGCTGTAGATTAAACTACACAACAGTTCATGAAGTAATTCAAATGAGCTCAACCTTAAACATGTACAGCAGTAAAATGCAACATACACATTAAAGCATCAGTAAAATGAATCCAAAAACACCATGTGTAGTAAAACACTGATTTATTTAAAGGTTAATTGCTAATTATTGATTAAAACATGGACGAGTGCAGTTTTAGGATTATCCACATTGAAGTTCTTCTGACATTCACTTCTTTGTTTCTCATCACCACCAATCTATAGCTCCCTGAACAGATAGTGTTTCAACAGTAGGTGGAGGTAAAGCGCCTGCTTCAGGTGATTTTAGTTTCCGTGTCTCTGCTGTTTCAGGTAAGCTGGTGAGCACCAGGGTGCCTACGACACCGGGGTCCCTCCAGCGTTCCCGTAGCGACATTGATGTAAACGCTGCAGCGAGCGCCAAGTCTCGTCTGTCCACCGTTCCTGCCTCCTCACCGTTCAGCTCTGCAGCTGCTTTGCCCCCAGGGTCCTACGCCTCATTAGGTAACCCATCAGTCATCTCCCTCTAACCTTACAAATCCAGAGAAACTAAGCTGCACTTTATTTTTTATAAGAGCACATTCGGTATGAAATGCATCTACTGAATTTAGGGCTGTCTAAATTACGTTACGATTCAGTATACTGGGATATATAGTAATACTATAAGCAAGGTGATATAATGCATTCAAATCTAATTTTAGGAAACTGTCAAAGTATAAAACAGACAACAACATATGCATAAAATTTACTTTTGTAAACCTTTTTGTCACAACCAACCTAAAAGTGACAGTGTTTCTGGGAATCATTACAATATCACAAAACACAATATCATGATACTCGCATGTATCTGTATATTCTTACACCACTTACAAAATTTTAAATTAAAAGACTCCAAAGTAATCTTCTCATTTTTATTTGGCATAAAGCTCAGAAAATGTTTGTTTGTTCAGAATAAATACATACAGTTGGAGGACAAAGCTTTGTCCAAGTTAGAGCGCAGTCAGAAGACAAGATAAATACATAAAACGCTAAGAGTTAAAGGAAGAGAGAAACCTTCACGGCTAACTCTGTAGAATTGAACTGCTGTCTGTTAAGCAAAGTGCTTCCGCTGAAGCCAACTCAAGTGGTTATTCTTCAGTCTTCTGTCATTATGAAGTATTAAAACATTTCTTCATGTAGTCACTGGCTTTTATGGACCTGCCTCGAGATATTAATGGCCGCTGAGGTTGTCATTAGACTGTTCTGTCAGCAGGAACTGTTTAAATCCTCTGACACATTTGACAAATTGATTGGAGGCCGAAAGAAGAAAAAAATGTTTTCACTCCCTTTTTTAAGCAAATGTTGGCTGTGTCTACAATCTATGGCCAATAGTTATGAAATTTACCATCATCATTTCCCCAACCCCCCATGTTCTTCTCCAGTGAGTCCCCATGACTCGATAATGGCCTTTACTAATGATGATGAGGCCCCTTGCTTTCCCACTCACTCCTCTGCTTCAATTGCTACTAATGTCTTCCTCTATACCTCTCCTCCCACTCGCTGCTGCACCGCCTCTCTTAAAATGCCCAAAAGATGGCACTCCTGGTAAAAGCGATGGTAAGACTTGTGTGTCTGTGTGTATGTTTGTGTGATCGCAAGAAAGTGAGAGGTGAATGAGTGTCTTTTTTGTCAGCTGTCACAGGCTACACGTTTACATCTTTTCCCCTCTTCATCCGTGCCCTCTTTTCTTCTCTTTACCCCAAGTGGTCGTCGGTTATGTGGAAACTGCATGGACTGTCTGCATGGATTCTCTCTTGATTGTAACCCTAACAACTGTATTCATCTACACTTAAACAGCGATCGAGTCTGACATCATGTTTCATATTGTAGGGCTGTGTCTGTAGGGCGGTTTTTAGCTCATAGGGAAAGCTGTTGATGTCCCTCTCACATCACAGTGAAGGACGGTGAAACATTTCATAAACTTAAACCGGTGACAAATTTGACATCAAACCCAAGCTGTTGACTGTCCTTTGTGATGCTGACTGTCCTCTGGGTGCTCAGTTTGGTCACAGCCGTGACTAGTATGTATTCACGCAGAAGGTTCGATCCATTGTGTATACCTTGTGGCATGAAATTGAACAGGAATCCTACCATCTGGTGTGTAATATGATGTTGACACTGGTGCTCAGACTACGTATCGTAGCTTTTTTCAATGTACCATGCAAGTGTTAAATCCCTGACATATTGAGGATAAGCCTAGCAGGTTGTCGTCTTCACGATCCTAACACAAAAAGATCTTTATGGTTGGGCAAAAAATATGGAGTTAGGCCATATTAAAGTAATATTAGGTTTATACTATAATAGTGGCACAAGGTGAACAGAAAAGACAATTAAATTGTTGTTTGTACGACAATTAATCATCAACTAAAATTTCATGATTGTGACAGCCTTAATCCCAGATCCTTGCGTATCTTCATTATTGGTGTAAAGTGGTGAAACTTCCTCTTAAGATAGGATATTTATTTTTAGCTTGCTTTATGATTCTTATCACAGTTTCCATTTTAAATCTACTATTCTTAACCTTTTATGCAACAGGTGTCACTATATAGTCTATTTAACATGGCTTTTGCACCAAACCTATCATACAGTCATCGAGGGGACAGATTTTATCACAGGTCATCTTTTATTATGAGGCTTTAGCAAGTCATTACACTATAGATACCTGGACTGTAGGATCAGATATATTTTGTTTTGTTTTGTATTATTTGCTTGTTAATGAGTCACAGTCGTAGACTCACTAAATCTACACCATTAATGACCTAAATTAAAAAAAAGCATTCCTTCACAGGACACTGCTGTGAATTTGTGGATGTAATATTGTGACCTTACAAACATAGAGGGTTGCACTTCTCTCTGGAACCCATGACCACCTCCAGTTTAAAGCTAGCCTTTTTGTTTTAACAAAGTTGTTGTAATATAGGGAAAGTTGTCAACTCTACTGTTGTTTTTTCTCCTCATTGCAAAAGGTGTGTATTATGACTATGGAAGTTCAAGGTTAGGTCAGGAGATAATGATGTTAAAAATAATGTTTGTCTGTCTTTCTTCAGACCTGGGTCAAGTAGTTTGCCAATATTTCTTATGCTTTGTAGAGCAGTACGACACACATCTGAGATGAATGTTTGGAAGTAGGAATGGAAATTAAGAAATGGATCCAAATTGTCCAATCCGTTGCTGTCATATGCGTCAGAGCTTAACGTTTCCTTTTATTGATGCCAGCGTGTTTTTCTGACAGTTTCATATTGCATACCATGGCATCAAACTCTACTCTGCTGCAAACTTGAAATGAGAAGAAACAGTGCAATGTGTGCTTCAAAGCTTCATTTTACAAAGACAGATGACAACAGTGCTAGTTTTAATATATGTAAAATGATCAAAAGGGTGGAAACAATTCTCAGGAGACTCTCACATGTCTTACGCAGAAGCATTTAGTGAAGCAAGCTGTATATCAAGGAGAACAGAGATAACATACGATAACCTCCAAACCGGGTGTTTCTATACCCATTGTACATTTTCAATCTGAGATGGATGAAGGTCTTTCTCATAAAATTAGAAATAGAGAGAGACTCTTTTACATCATTGGTTGCTTTATGTTACAGCAACATTTTAACGCCACGCTGAAAACCTGTGTAGATCAACCTTTTTAGATCAGGGAACATTAAGTGAAGTGATAAAGAATTGGACTGATAAGTAGAATCAGTAATGGCATTGGTATTAATAAAATCATATCTATTCCCATCCTCATTTGGACGTCACTTTGTCTTTTTCCCGAAGTCACATCACAGCCAACGCTTCTTGAATTGTTCTTAACAAAGCAAACTGAACCAATCTTGAATTCATTTTGCAAGTTGAAACAAATGCTAAGAATTACTGGCAAACACTACTGGGCCCAGTTTTGTCTGTTTTTCCCCCCCTCTGTGTTTTCAGGGGGGACTCTATCTCCTCATCCAGGTCTACTTCATTCTGTTTCCCCAGACTTTTTCTTCTCCAGCATCTCTGTTCAGGGTTGAGATTTACAATGTTGAAAGATTCCAGTTGATTAAACTCCCTCTGCCTTTCCTCCCTCTCCTTCTTCCATCATCATACAGGCCGTGTTCGCACCAGGAGACAAAGCTCTGGCAGTGTGGGCGGGGCCAGTACCTCGGTGGTGGACAGTAGGGGGCGCAGCCGAGCCAAAGTGGTGTCCCAGTCCCAGCGTATGTACACACTCTCACGTAATTTCATATGGTGAAGTAATTTCAAGTCAGAATCACTTCAGTCACATTTTAAACATACTGTAACGGCCATGTACATCTCTCAGTATGATCTCTATCTGAAGATCATACTAGGTATCTCATCGTTTCTTGTATGTGTGTGTGTGAAGTTTCTCAGGTGCTACAGCAACCTGAAAAAACCCCAGTCACTCACAAATCTTGCGCATCTGTGCCTAGATGCATGTACAGTATGTGTGACTGATGTTGATGTGAGATCTTTCAGCTAACACGCTCACAGGCGTCCAGAGTGCATGCAGAGTAAAATCAATAAACATAACCCCTTCTGTCTCATTTTGACCGTTCTCGATCTCCACCTGTCCTGCCTATTGCTTCCATCATCCAGGATCCAGATCAGCCAATCCCATCAGTGGTAAGGCCTCAGCTTCATCCAGTCACAAGCCAGACGCCTCATCCCTAAGCACCGCCCCTGTAGCACAGACAGCTTTGCACGTCAACCTGTTTTTTGTTTTGTTTTTTTTAGCCGTGTTCACACCTTAGATTAACGTGCATCTTGAGTGATCTGATCAGAAGTGGACAGCTCTTAAGTACACAAGACGAAATGAGGATGCATTGGCTGCATTCAGACTGCAGGCGAAAGGGGCACAATCTTTTCTTTTGTGACTCAGATCTGTGTTGTTGAGCAGGTTGAATATTGACAGACATATTGGAACTCATGCGACTCTAGATTGACATTTGACACAATTCTGCGTACGTAGTTGTTCTCCTTTCAGAAGTAGCAGCCTTTGCTCCACAAAAACATAAAAGTCAAAATGTTGGCTCTCTTTGTCGTTGTCCTTGTCATCATCTGTTCACAAATTCTCTGACTTCCACTTCTTATAAATGAAAACATAAACACTGACTTCTGCGGCCTCCATGTTTACTTCTGTACGGCAGCGTGCTGTGTGTGATGTCTTTGTTATTGTTCTTTTGCACATGCAAGTCCGTTCGGGATTGTGACCACTTCACCCTGTAATCTGAAATTGGCCACATTTAAAAAAAAATCACGTGAAAAAAACCATGTCTGACCAATAAATCCCAGTTCAGCACTAAGGCTTGCAGTGTGAACTCAGCCACTGAGATCCGAATGCTCAGACTACATTCAGAGATGGTCTCAGAGTTTACATGACTGTGTCCTGGGCCACAGTGAGGGACTTCCCACTCAACTGAGGTGCTCTGCATAAGCACGTACACCACAAAAACCCCTGATCTAACCAAGATTGCAATCTTATATGTAACCGCTGTTTTGATTGCATGTGGGGTTTGCAAAAGGAAGGATGATGTACATGTTTGTTTGTAAATAAAGCAGGGAAGTGAGATCCAGACTCAAGACACATGTTAGTGCAGGTGTGAATAAGATCTTTGTGCCTTTTTGCTTCATTTCACCACATAGCAGCATGTTCGTTTTTTTACATTTGGATTTTAACTCCCCCCCCACACACACGCAGTTTGAGAAGCCCGTTTGGAGTTGGAAAGTGTTTGCCATCAGCCATTTTGTTTTATGTTTTCACTGGTGTGACAGTTAATGTCTCCCTGCAGCACAGTTAGCTAGAACATGGATCCAGCCCCATTCACACTTTGAAGTCACCTCTATTTTTCTTCATTCAGAAGTTTTTATTTCCTGTGATGTTCTGTTTGGTTTCGTCTCTGTGTTGCCACTAAAATAACATTCATTTTCCTCCATGTCTAACAGAAGGATAAAAAATGATTTGTTGTAGGTGAACACTCCACACTGAGTTTCATTTGAAGAAATGTCACATTGCCTTTTTTTTGCCCCAAAGCACTTGGATCTGGTTACACTGGGATTCGTTTTGATTTGACTGATTGGTCTAAGCATGTCATTGATGGTTGTTTTCCCTCACACTTACCTCAGCTGGACTCTCAGCCGCTCTCAGTCATGTCTAACGTTGGTATTGTTTTTTTTTTGTTTTTGTTTCTTCTCTTTCCTGACAGCCGGGAGTCGTTCCAGCTCCCCAGGCAAACTGCTCGGACACAGCAGTTATGGTCGTATCCCACGAGCCACGGCGTCTGCCTCCACAACGCCGGCCGACAAGCGCAGCAGGATCCCTCGCAGCCAGGGATGCAGTCGTGAGACCAGCCCGAGCCGCATGGGACTCGGTAAGGCCAGAGTCTGGGACACACAACACACGGAAATCACACAACACTTTCTTTAAGAACATATGTTCTGCAGGACTATTGAATACAGGATAGAAGCCTGGAAGTACTTTATTATTAATATTAGAAATTAACCCACAGATAATATGTTTAATAGAATGTGTGGAGTGTGTTGTTGAGGAAGAACAAGAAACAGCCACACAGTGTTCCTTTAACTCATTTGTGCTTGTCAGTATACAGCACATGTACCGATAAGTGACGTAAGTTCACACAGGCTTATTTAGAAACAAGAGCATGTGGACTTTCCTATCTGAAAATCCTGATAAATATGTGTTGCATATGTTTTTCTGTTTAGTATAATTGCAGTATTCGCATACTTAAAGGTTCAATATGTAAGATTTGTGTATGCTCTTTTGTTTATGTGAAGCTTATGTTGGAGTCTTGTTTGGTTCTAGGAGCAATTTGTCATCATTAGCTCGCTCAACTCCAGAGGGAGGACATTTAATTTTACAGTCACAGTGAAGTCGGGTCTTTAAAGTATACTGTATGATTACCAGATGGCAGTAGTCAAAAGTAGGATTAAAAAACACAGTGGTGGGTTAATGGGTCAGCCTTTTCCAGGCTCACATCACTATGTCCAGCTCATTATATCCAGCCGTTAGTTTCTACATGTCTGTTTGACAGAGTCATACGTTTTCTGAGCCACCGGTCCTTTCTTCTTTTGTGGTTGTCTTTAATGGACTGTGTTTATTTGTATCTATTTTAAATCAGTTAATGTTGAATGCTGAACGAGGAGTTGCAGACCTTTAATGTTTGTTCAAGTTTCCAGAAGCAACAGATTATTAAAGGAGTGTTTTTTTCTGTCCTCATATTGCTTTTATTTTTATTGGCGATGTGACTGCAAACTAGCGAGCTTTATTGTAAACTAGGCATTGTTTTAAATATTCAAAACTACCTTCAAAAACACTGAATGTGATTTTACATTTAAGACACCTTTATCATGTACAGGTACATCTTGATACAGAGAAGATGGCATCCATTCTCTTGTTTACCGTGTTTCTGCATGATTGTATTAATCTTGATGTGATGTACTGATGTTACAAACACAATAATCTTTTATTATGTATCTAATATTTGTCCTAAAATGCCAATTTGAAGCTCCGGAAAGCCAGACTATCTAATGTTTTTACTAGTTGTGTGCTTTTACTCACCCAGCCAGCTGCCACCTCTGCTTCTTACTTTATTGTACTGTGCTTCTGTGTCTCACTCTTTGTCATTCATTTTCCTCTCTTTCTTTCCCTCCGGTCCATTTCAGCTATCAGTTTTGTAAAATTTGGCACATCACAAATATAACAACGTCAGAACAAGATAACGTAACAACAACTGACAGGATTCCTAAGAAATTAGTTTTAGAGACTCATACCCCCAGGCGGATCATTGAATTGTGCATTTAAGAGCTCAAATTTTAAAAAATCACAACTAAGCTTTAGAACTTTTAATTGAAGTTTTCACATGAATTTCATCAAGAAAATCCATGACATGACCTGGGGGGGTCCCAGTATGTGATGGCTGGTATGGAATGACCAAAATGTCTCATTGTATGATGTACAAGTTTCAGTGAAATGTTCTCAATAAACCCCTTTCAGTTGAATGATGTAATGCCAGCTCCTTTGAAGCCCACTTATGTTTTAGCACCACCAGTTCTGACAACAACAGAATCACCATGAGTTGCTTTGTTGGTTGTAATGGTCCGACTATATTCAGAGTTTCATATTTTCACTCTTCTTCTCTCATCACCTCTACCCTTCTCTTTTCTCCAATCTCTCACTCCCCTCATCTTCCCATGAATGCTCACTGACATGCCCACCTAACTTGTTGTCCTGACAGCCAGCCTGTGTGGTAAAGTTCTTCTTCCTGCTGCTCTTCCCTACCGCACGCTAGCCCGGAGCCGCATTCCCCGCCCCAGCATGAGTCAGGGTTGTAGTCGCGACACCAGTCGCGAGAGCAGCCGTGACACCAGCCCTGCTAGGGGCTTCGCTCCTCTGGGTGAGTACTGCTGAGCATTTAGCGGTGCTGGACTAGCTCCCAGTGTCCCATCTGGACGCTCTAAACCTAAACACCAAACCCCATCTGCTGAGTGGTTTATGGTGTTCAGGTGAATCTCTGTATTTTATACAAATCTTTCCTCTGCCGGGGTCTTTCTGTGCATGCACTAACTGTCTTTCTGGGTGTAGTACTGTTCACTGTGGTGTATACAACTTAGTTTTCCTCTTTTGAATCCTACCACCTTTATTGATGACAAGGTATCATCTTCAAATCTTTACTTTAAATTATTCATAGGCTTCATGTGTCCATATTGTTTCTGAATGTACTTATACTGATAAGGAATACTGTTAAGTACAAATTGCATCTGTAAATATATTGAGAAACGTAAAAGTACGACTGCAACCAAAGCCCAGTAGCTGCTGCTCCGTATCTTCTGTCATGACATCCTGGAGAATGACGCCATAGTTTGACAAACACAGTTTTATAAAGAAGGAATCTCTTAGGCTACATACTGTTGGTGTATTGGAGCTACATTTAAGGGTTGCACTTTATGTACTGTCCCCTATGTATCCAAATGTATTTGATCTAGATGTGGCATTTTTCACATCAATGTAATTGTAATGTAATTGTCTGAACCATTCCACAGTATAAACAGGTTGTAAATGATAAAGAATCACCAGGAAATGATCGGCCTGTCGGTAGTTTTACATTCAATTTAATGGAAAGTCAGAAACAAAAACACATTTCTGATGTGTAAATGTGTACGTATCAAGACAGGACTAGGACTACACATTTTCGTTTAAAAAATATGACAAATGAAACTATGTGGGTGTTCAGTTCAGTGTTGAAATAGCTCTAGGGTGTGGAGTTTGTTACTAACGCCTCGGTCTGGATGTTGCCCACCTCTCCTGTCAACTACAGCCTCCCGACGTCACTCCCGTTCAACCAGCGCTCTCTCCACAGCTGACCCCCACGGCCAGTCAGGTGACCTGCATGCCCAGTCCTCCCAACCTCCCCAGTCCCTGCCCATTATCCCCCGAATTCCACATCTTAGCGGCACCGATTCCCACTGGCATGCTTCTGTGGTCGTGTTAAGTAATTTGATAGCAGTCGTCCATCTCTCATAACTTTATTTTCCTCCACACTGTTTCAGAATGTGTTTATTCAGTGTTTTAGCAGGAAAGGTAAGAGGCGGGGCAGGGCACTTTTGCTATGTAAAGTCAACATGTGCTCATCTGCTTGAGAGTTTGCATTTCCAGTGCCTTATACACACTTATTTTTTTACTTTAGCTCTGAGTTTCGTGAACTTGTGATTTACAGCCTCCGATCCGCTGAATTAACTTTATTTGTTATTGTTAAACCATATTTCGTTTGCAGCCTGTGATTTGATGTAGTTGGTATATTTTTTTGTTGTTGTTTGCTGCCTTTTGGTTTTGGTTTTATTTTGAATGTGAGCCCTTACTTGTAGCTTTTTCTCCGTGGTGCGTTGCTGGTGTTTTGTATTCTTCATCTCTCAGGGAAACTGTATACAGTCATGAATGTCTGTACTCTTTCCACAAGGTGCTTGGCTACTTTTGTCATCTTCTTCTTTGGTTGTTCTTTTTTAATGTATAGATGTTTTAATTTTACTTCCTTTATAGTGATCTTTTGTGCCTTTCAGTCACTTTAAATTCAATAAAAATCTAAGGGTGTAACAGTCAATGATAAAACACAAAATCCCTCTCCTCTGTTTTCTAATTTTCTTTCTCTAAAAGAAGGAAAAAAAAAACAGACAAAAAAAACCCAATAACAATATTGATGTTCAAGCTGAACCATGGATTTGGAGAATCCACATTTCACCCCTATGTGGTGAATTAAATTTTAAACAGTGAATTTGTTTAAAATGTATCTTAAAGAAACAAAAAGGTCAGAAGAGCATTCTTTGTGTTTGTCTCGTCAGGTAAGTTTGATTTGTCGTGTTAACTTCAATATTAAGCTTTTCTCACACTTTGCGTTCCCTTTTTACCCACTGTTTTTCCAGACCGGTATGGTCTCATTCATCAAGCTCGAATCTCTGCATCCGTCAACGCCATGAGGGTCCTTAACACCGGCACCGAGGTGGAGGCTGCAGTTGCTGACGCTCTGGTGAGTTGCTGTGAAATTTTTGGGAGAGATGGACATTATGTTGAAATTTCCCTCTCAAAGTTTGGGTTAGGGTTATCCCTGCCACCTGAGATTGCAAAAACAGAGGTGGCACACATTCCTGAAGCTTTTTCCATTATCAGTGTGCACAATAAGACCCCACATTTTGTTTGTGTCGCACGGCACGATGGCCATTTTCTGGGACAAACATTATTTAAAATATTCCGTATTAAAATTACCATTAATAACTCCAGGAGAACTGGATGAGCATTATTTTGCACATCAGTGACACACATTTGTATGTTTGTCACAGCCATTCTGGATCGCACACCTAATTTAGAACCGTTCAGAGCATTTTGACCAAAAATGAATTGGTTTGGAAATTGGAAAGCTGGTTCACAGCTGGAACCAAAGAATAGTTAGTTAATAGTTCCCTCAACCTGAAGCGCCAAACGTTGTGAGCGCTTCAGGTTTACAGGTTTGAAAGAGGATGGAGACAAAAAAAACAAACAATGTAGACGTCTGAGAAGCCAGTAGAAAAAAGAATGTGCAGTAACTGATTTATTATCTAATTTAGTATCTACTGAGTTGAAGGAAAAGCTATAAAGTAGTGCAGTAAGCAGGCTGGTTCACTTGAACGCAACAAATAATAAACTACTCAAAAAACAAGTTGTCAAAAAGTCAGGATGTTCTAGTCCATATGTGCACTGTTCTCTGTTGTTTACGCATCTTTAATTTGATTTGTTCCACCTAAAAATGTAATAAATTTCCAATAATGTGGCAAAGTGTTGCACTATCAGTTAATGTGTCAGCTATTACATAACTCTGTTTTATTATATTTTTCTATCAAGGACAATTTTAATGCTCTAATTTCTAGAAATGATCACATTATTTGGCACGACATTACTCCTTTATAATCTGATGTTTAGTTTGTATCTTCCGTCGTATCCTTTATATGTTTTAACTCGTATTTAATGTACAACTTGAGTCGTTTGAGGTCATTTGAGGACATTTCAATGTACTGTGACACGTGCCGTAGCTGTCACACTCGTGTTATTCTGTGTGAATGTTTTTCAGACTTTAAACCGAGTAATCTGGTTTTGTGAAGTCGTTAATAGTTAGGTAGTTAATTACTGTCAACGAATATTGATTACTGTATTTTATCAAATACACAGGATTTTTGTGTGTCATGAATAAGAAACCGTTCAAGTGGCTGTAAATTAGTTGATGTTGAATTCTGACATTGGCTGTGAGAATCTGATCCATGCACCTTGAATTCAGAGATTATACACAGTCTAATGAAGCTCTGTTTATGTGTGTTGTTTTACATAGACAGCAGGACTGTACTTGTTCTTTGTTCCCCTTTAAACCTTCCCTTTCTCCTCTTTCCTCTTGGTTTGTTTGTTACCATTTCAGCTGTTAGGAGACTCCAGGAATAAGGTAGTTGGTCCTTTTACATTTTGTTTATATATCCATGCACTAAAAAACAAAATCAGAAATTCTTAATGCAGCTTGGCTCATTTTATCATCCCACCCCCTTTTATTTACTTATTTAATTATGTCTTTTATGTTTCACCTTGAATGTTTATGTCCGCCACACCAAGATACCCCAGCTTTTTCATTCTGATATTATTGTGTTAACCATTGGTGTTTTGTACATCACTTGAATGTGTTTATTTTGTCCATAATGAGATTGAAGTAAAGTTTAATGCAACGCCTTGCATTTGTAGTCCAGACCTTTGCTGGCTTACTCGACCTTGCTTGACTGGCTTTTGATGATTGAACATTAAAACAAACATTTCTTTGTTTAGTTTTTAATGGAGGAACTGTATAGTGTAACTGTGTACGTACCATCAAATGTACCCTTTATTAAATGTAACATCCACAAAATAAGACAATACAAAACAAAAGAGAAAACTGCATGGCTGCCTGATGCAACTGGTGATTTTTAGAAAAGGTTTATCTCATGGCTGAGTTCTTGTGTCTAAGTGCTTTCCCTGCAGAGCTTAGATAATATTTAGTCACCATTGTGCTCTGCTGCCATTCTCTATTTCTTAAACATCCTCTCCTTCCACAGCGAAAGCCTTTAAGGCGGAGGTACGAATCACCGGGAATGTACTCTGATGACGATGCCAACAGCGATGCGTCCAGTGCCTGCTCAGAGCGCTCCTATGGCTCACGAAACGGCGGCATCCCCCATTACCTGCGGCAGACGGAGGACGTGGCCGAGGTCCTGAATCACTGTGCCAGCTCCAACTGGTCAGAGAGGAAGGAGGGCCTCCTGGGCCTGCAGAACCTCCTCAAGAGCCAAAGAATACTCAGGTAGGATCTGGTTCCTCGCCTGTGTCTTCAGCATACTGCACTGGAGTGAACATGTAGAACTTTGTGGCAAGCTTTCTGACGTAAAGGTCTTACAATCCATCCTGCTGCAACTAAATAGGTGGAAATCCAGTAAAAATGAGAATAAGGCAACTGGAGCTTGACATGTACTGGATTTCAAAATGTGCCCAGGGTTTCCACATGGTTTCAGGTGGTTTATTTGGTGGGTCCTCCCCCAAGAAAATTTGATGTTGTGTGACTAAGTAGAATAGAACATAGGATTTTATATTACCATAGTTTGTGAAAGACTTCGTTACATGGAGGGTGAGAGGTTTGAAGGTCTTCCCACAAGAAATGATTGAATAAAAAATGTCACATCATTTTAAGACTTAACAGTGTCTGTGTATAAAAACATGGACATCCACTGGGTGTCAACTTCATCCATTAGATCTTGGAAAAGTAATTTTAGTTTTTGATGCTCTTCACATCGATTTTTACGTTATTTTGGCTCCAGTGGTGCCCAAAATGACTTGGGTGCTGTCTAACACATCCATCAGATTTTTCCTGCATTTGCCACCCATCTGTAGCTTCATAAACTGTCTGAAAAACTGTGTGGGAGTTCTTCCTCTGGCGCAGTTTCAATGCGGGACGGTACCAAACAGGCTAAACTGCTGTATTTTATTTAGTCTTCAGCTGCTGTGTTTTAATTATACAAATGTCAAGCTTTCACTGAATTTGAGTCAGTTTGGAGATGCATCAAAAACTCAAATCTGTTGTTTTGGAGCAGAGCAGCGAATGAAGTATCTTGGGGATTTCTTCTCTAATTCCTCATTTGGTGTCTTTGTTCAATTGCAGCCGAGTGGAACTGAAGAGACTCTGTGAGATCTTCACAAGGATGTTCGCAGATCCCCACAGTAAGGTACTGGAAATGAATTGCACTAAGTAAAACACTACGACCAGTGTAAAGGCATGGTAAACTACTTATCTGCTGTGATTTATTTGATACTAATGGAACGTCTCTTGTTGCATGATCTGCCTTGCTGTGGATTTAACTACAGAGAGTAAGTGTGTTTTTCTGTCTGTATTACTACAAACGTGCATTAATTCAAATCTGATTTGACAATTTAAGACCTTAGCAAAGTAAGCGATGCGGTTCAGTAAATGTTTGGACTGTGTACATGTTCTCAGGTGTTCAGCATGTTCCTGGAGACACTTGTGGACTTCATCACAGTCCACAGAGAGGACCTGCAGGACTGGCTCTTTGTCTTGCTCACCCAGTTGCTGAAGAAGATGGGGGCAGACCTGCTGGGTTCAGTCCAGGCCAAAGTCCAGAAGGCCCTGGACATCACAAGGTTTGAAACACAAGCTTTGCATGACCGTTGAGAATCAAGGGGGCATTTCTCATTTTTCACAAAGTGATTTTGTTTGTGTGGGAAAAATCAAAAATTAGGATTAGATTGGTGGTCGTGTGTTCTTTTTGTCATCTCACTTTGAACTAAATGCGTTAAAAAGTTTGAAAATCACTGAGTAATATGAAGGAATGATTAATCGATTATGAAATAATCATTACTTGCAGGCCTAGTCTAGATAGAGATTGTGTGACTTTTTAATTGAGCATACTGAGGCTTTGAGCTATGCATCATTGACAAACTACAGCTTGTTCCTGTGACACAATCACGGCCTAATTTCGAGGTAAAGCTGACTCCTTATTTCTGACCTTTGTTAGGGAGTCCTTCCCATTCGATCAGCAGTTCAACATTCTGATGAGGTTTATCGTGGATCAGACGCAGACGCCTAACCTAAAGGTAGGAAAAATGTGTAGTCGAGCTGATTTTGATTAGTGTGACGGATGCAACTTCGATAAGCTCTGTGATCGAATGCTTCTTCTCTATTTAGGTAAAAGTGGCCATTTTGAAGTACATCGAGTCTCTGGCTCGACAGATGGACCCGACAGACTTTGTGAACTCCAGTGAAACTCGCCTGGCCGTGTCCCGCATCATCACCTGGACCACTGAACCGAAAAGCTCCGATGTCAGGAAGGTAGGCCGGCTCTCGCATCATGACTGGTTTGTCTTAGTTTTCAGCACAGAAATCTATTCGCTCAGACAGAACCTTAGATATCAAATGTTCTCCACAATACTTTTCTGTATTGTCTCAATTCACTCGAACTTTAAGGGCCTGAACTTTATATACCTGATTATTATATTAAACATAATAAAGAGGATACATCAGACAACACAGTAAAGCCCTCTATCCTTTTATTATTTTTTGTGCCTCATCAGTTAGTACCAATTTACCAAGGCCTCCCAGTTCATGCCATGGATTTTCTTGAAAAAATCTGATGGGACCTTGCAAAATCCTAAAGCTCTAACTCAAATAAATAAAACCTACTAGTTTTTATTTATTACAAGTTCAAACTTCATGTCAAACCAGTTTGAAAAATTTTACACCAGCCCAACCCTAGTAATTACCGAACGCTGATCCGATTTATTCAGACGCAAGCTGTGCGCAATTCTACCGCTCTACTTCCTGTCTCGACACGGAAGCTTGGAAAAGTGGCTTCACTTTTCCATAACAGCATGAAGTGACATCAGGTCCTCTATCTTTATAACTAGTGTTTTGATATGGACCAAGAGGAGAGAGGCTGCAGAAGGAAGGTGTGTATTTTCAAATGTTGCCGTTTTTCCCCCTGATTTCAGCTCCGGCAGCTTTCAGTGAATATATGCTGCAAATTATCTTAGGGTTTCTTAAATGTTCAGTAAAAATGACAAAAGCAATTGGTGAGGCTTAGGTTAAACATTCTTATGATGAAATTTAGGTCACGGAGCTGAATGGATTTGTAGCAGAGCTTTAGGATTTTGCAGGGTCCCATGAACTTAGGTGAACTGATGTGGAATGAACCCTGAATGAATAATAATAATATTATAATAATAATATAATAAGATAATAATCATAATAATTCATAATAATAAGCTTTTTGTAGAACTAACTGCTTTCAGGCTTCATTTGTTTGCAATTGTGTAGATCAAAAATATGAGAATTTGCAGGATTTTTCTTTGCAGAAAGAAGCCATGTGGGATCCATAAACCCACATTTCTGCTTATCAGTTCATCAGAGAGTGCACTCCAAAGCCGGTTGCATCTTGTATACCGCCACACTCAAATTTTTTTTGTCTGAAATCTTCAGCTCGAGTGTTTGTTTAGCAGCAGTTGTAAACTTTGATAATAGGCCCTCTCCGTGTGGATGGCCTTGGGTCAACGGCCCATTATCTTCCCCATGTCTCATGCACGTCATATGTTCTCGCTCTGTGTCCCCTTCTGTTTGTTTTTCCACTGCTGTTCTTCCAAATGAAATCCTCACCTAGTTTCAGTTTAAGGCCTGCCAGTCCCAGCAGACAGGAACATAATTGTCCAAGAAGAGGATAGTTGCGTTTGCTGCAGAAAGGGTCCGTGTCTGTTTGGATTTTCTTTTTAGAACAAACACAAAAAATGAGTGGTTATTTGATTTAAGTTTTGAAATTCAAAAATCTTAATAGAAATACAGTATATTTTTATCTGTCATGGTTAAAAGAGATGAGCAAAAATTAAAAATGGATGTTCATTTTCTATTTTGTAGAATTAAAAAATAAAATCACTAGAAAACAGAAACTTAATATTGTGAGAACATGTTAGTTTTATTAACGCTGCACACTATGTAATATTCAAAACTGCCTATTGATTCAATGTCGATTCAGTTCATCACTGAGGATAAATAATGTGAAAATACTGCTGTAACATCTGTTGCATACTTGTGACGTACAG
>JAPQRN010000015.1:8151796-8167142 GCA_037367275.1 Coranthus polyacanthus
TCACTTTTCACACATTTCAGAGGTTTTCAGTGATGTTCAGTTCTGGTCGTTTGGACTGGTCTCTTAATATTTCCCAGAGCTGTACATTACTGATATGCATCCTACTCGTTTGCATTCATTTATTCATATCTTTGCTTCATACAAAAAGGCTTTTAGAAGCACAAGTTAAGAAAATAGTGGAAAAAAATGCTTTTTGTAATTTGGATTAAACATCTCTTCAAAGCCCACATGGCCATCTTACCAGTGCAGATCTCATTCGTTGTGTGTTGTGTGCTGCATTTCACTGGCGTGGCAATTCTCAAAAGAAAATTAGTCTGGAACCTCTCAGTTAATTCTCATTTTCCAAGGGGCCAAAACGTCTCTGGTCGCATTTGGATAGACCTTCGGTCAATCAGGGCAATGAAATGTGGGACATTGAGCCAGCAGGTAAATTAAACTTATCAAATCCAGCAAACTCCAGTCCAAAAGCACGTTCTGTCATCAGCGGCAGCCTTCTTTGTTGTTTGGAAAAGTGCTGCAACAGGGCCCCTCAGTCAGGCATGATATCATATGAAATGGTTTGATTCCAACCTGCCCCATATCAGATAAACAGCCGTGATTGGCCCAGCCCAATCAAAGCCAGGTCAGTTTGAACAGGAGCAGGGCCAGACGGACCTGCCAGAATGAATTAAACATTTGCACATGGATTTCACAGCTCTGATCAAAAAGAAGAAACGCACCAAAAAGGTTTTGTGTCCACACAGAGCATTAATTAGAAAGGCACAGGTTAATTACATCCCTCACCCTTCTGCCAAACCATCACTTGAGCAACGCTGACCATTATGAACCTGGATGTTGTGCGGTTGTGACAGGCAGGAGGGGGAAGAAAGTTAAGTATTGTTGAAACTTTAAACAAGAAAAGGCTTCAACCACAAATGTAGCAGTAATGCCTTTCTTTGTCTCCTGGTCAGTTGTCTAAACACTGAAGTGAAACTTTTTGTGCCTTATGTTTTACCACAAACACAGGTGAGACTCCTTTGTTGTAAGACACGATCCGGTGTGTGTGTGTGTCTGTTGTTCTTGTCATCACATCGTCTGCTCTGCACTCCTGTCCTCCTGCCTTGTCTCCCCCTTCCTCCCCCCCCTTCCTCCTCCCCTCCTCCTCCTCCGCCTTCATCCCTCCACTCCCTCCTCTCCAGGCCGACGTCAGGAAAGTGGTGAAAACAAGATGACACTCCCCAAGGTGTTTGCTCCTGGTAAAGACGCCTCCCCTGCCTGACAGTTAACTCACTCCACCCTCACTCCTTTGTTTACATCATTCACTCATTAACATTATATTAACATTAACACATTCTCACTGTCTTCTATTTAATCCACCAAGGAATTATGTGTTCACTGAGTCCAAACTTTTTGTCCTGCTTAAAGTGAAGAATGAGCTGCCTGACATTCACTAATAATCCTCTGTGTTAAACCAAACGTTTGGGTGTTTGTCGTAGTATGTCTTACAGGTCTTCGAAAATGCTCTTACAGTTTAAAATGTTAGCTTATATATTTATATTTAGACATGGTTAGCTGCAGAATACCGTTCACAGTCATTTATGATCACACACTGCTTCCCAAGTCATGCTTTCACGCAAGTACGCGAACAAAGTCATGTACACAAAGTCGAGTTCATGTGTCAGCTGACGTCTCAAAGCTTTAATATGTAACATTTCTACATTAAAATATCTAATAATGACTAGGCCCGTGTTATATATTTTGTTTGCTTTTGTACTTTTATTGTGTACTTGTGCGCTTATTTATCTTATCATATGTGTCCAACAGTGTTCAATTTCAGGGAAATGTGTAATTAAAAAGTAACAGCCTGTTTCATTTGGTCGCCTGTCAGTGGGGTCACATCGTTACTAACATCGCTCGAGACTATTTAGAATACAATAACATAACGTCATTAAATGATGCGGATAAAGTCACGTCGGGTAGAATTTCATCGTTTTGATTGACAGACCCCCAGTGGCAGAAATTATACACTGTGGATTTAACTTAATGCAAGACTGAGCTGGAGTCTGCAAACAGGGCCGTGAGAGCATTAAACGTTAATGTAAAACTGATCTCTTTTCAGCTCAGTGTTCACCTCAACTCAGAACAGTCCACTGCTGAGTATGGAATCAAGTTTATGTCAAAATAATAACAAAAATGATCAACTATCAAACAAAAATAAGAATCAGAGAGAGAATAAATCTCACTGAAGCAAACTTCTAACTCGCAAACAAAAGTGAAAGCATGAGTTTAGTTTCACCTTAAACAGCGGCAAAACATTCGCAGTGTTTGAGTCAGTATTGATCATATGTTTTCTGTCCAAACAGACACTCGCTCTGAGCTTTCACTCAGGAAGTCATTAAGCCAATGGGGAAACACCCCCTGAAAAAAAAAAATCCACACGAAAGGTTTGCATCAGAACTGCAAACAAAAAAGGCAGCTCAAACGAGAGAGCTGGCAGCGTAACTCCAAAGTCTGATCAGTGAACAAATGCATATGTTCAAAACTAAAACACCAATAGTTTGTTTGCGAGTTGTAAGTTTTACTTTACTTTTGACATTACTTTTTTCCTTGCTTCAGTGAGTTGTATTCTTTCTCAAATTCATGTTTTTCATAGTTAAGAATTTCTTTGAGACACATCTGATTCCATACTGTTGAGCCACTTAACAAAGCTGAAAATGTCCTTTAACAGAAGCATTTTAAGATGTTCTACCTTGAGTTTGTACTGACTCGGCCAGGCTTGTGTGTTCGTGTACTTGTGTTAAGTATATTCCAGGCCTAATACCAATGTTTTTATATTGAGATTAGTTTTCAAGATTGTTAATAAAATATAAAGAGATGGATAAAATGATTTATAAGCTACAGTACATATGTCTGGGATGGGGCAAGATGTCTGTGGCTTTGATTCCAAAGTGTAATTACGTCCTCTCATCCTCTTTTTGCAAGCAGTCGGTCAGGACCACTCAGACATGGTAGCCGACCTGCTCAAGGAGCTGTCCAATCACAACGAGCGTTCTGAGGAGAGGAAAGGCGCCCTGGTGGAGCTGCTGAAGATCACACGAGAGGACAGCCTGGCTGTTTGGGACGAGCACTTTAAAACCATCCTCCTCCTTCTGCTGGAGACGCTGGGTGATAAAGATGTACGCTGATGCCTCTGCACGCAGACCTGAATGTGTGTGTGTGTGTGTGTGGGCAGTCAAACCTGAAATACAGGCGTATTTTATATTCAGTATGTGAGGCAGCAAAAGGAGTAACATCACAAAGCCTGTCGATTTTAAATAGAGAGACTGTGGGTTTGTATGTTATGAGTAGGAGAATTTCTTCTTTCTTGCACTAACTGCTCATGTGTTTGTTTTCCACAGCATACTATCCGAGCTCTGGCCCTGCGTGTCCTGAAAGAAATTTTAAGGAACCAGCCGGCCCGCTTCAAAAACTACGCTGAGCTAACCATCATGAAGACGCTGGAGGCTCACAAAGACTCCCACAAAGAGGTGGATGGCTTCGCAATTCAAAAAAACTCAAACCAGACCATTCGCTTATGTTTTTAGAAAAACAAAAAAATATAAAACCTGACAGTTAATCTCACATTTTCTGTCAAGGTCACTGAAAAAAAAGGCAAAGGAGTATGAAACAGCCTGGGGTCCAAAGGCTAAATAATTGTAATATTTTAACGGACTGGAGTATCTTCATTAGGTGAAGCGTTTTCTGATTTTGATATGTGGAATATGCTGGTATTATTCCGATTTTAGGAGTATTCTTTGGACATGTATACAGCGCATTCAGAATATGCGTCTCAGTTGGGGTTTTTTACTGCAGTTTGAGACCTGTTCACATGCAGCTCTGTGTGTTGGATTCAAACCAACTAGCATACACTTTTCAAGGCTGGAGTAGAGATGCAAGGCCAAAGAACAGTCCACATTTCTGATTGGAAGAAGAAACACACCTACTTTTCAATGTTATGAAAGATTTGCATATTGACATTTTTTGGATATGTGCAAATATGCAATCGCTATAATTTCAAGAAGGTGATTGAAGGAATGAAAAAGAAGGGCTGCGTTCTCACCGTCAAAGGAAAACAACGGCAAATCCTGTTCTGATGCAAACTTGACATGATAAGAGACATGTTTGGGTATTTGAGGATGCACAGTTTATTAACCATGTAAGCTTAAAAACTGTTAAATATGTAAACAGCTGCTTAGGAATATTGTGTTTTTGGAAGAAGGCTTTTGACGTGAGTCAGGATCACACAGGAGAAACCTCAGGGTCAGGTGTGCAGCATTTAAACACAATAAAAAATAAAATACAACATCTAGGCTGCATCTTGAACCTTTTGATTTGGAACTTCTGGATTGTATTTCATTCCTCTGCCTGAAGTGACACCACATCACCCATCAGTGAAACACCCGTGATTGAAGGCCAGTGATAGTTTTTTATTAATGTTTGTTTGCGTGCATATGTTTTAGGTGGTGCGTGCAGCCGAGGAGGCAGCGTCCACCCTGGCGGGCTCCATCCACCCAGAGCAGTGCATAAAGGTGCTGTGTCCCATTGTGCAGACTGCTGACTACCCCATCAACCTGGCGGCTATCAAGATGCAGACCAAAGTCATTGAACGCATCGCCAAGGATTCACTGCTGCAGCTGCTGCCCGACATCATCCCAGGACTGCTGCAGGTCTGAGACACGGCAGCTTAATCAGAAATCAGTGAATTTTATTGTCCCCGAGAAGAAATTTGTCTCCCCATGCTAATATTTATACTTCCTATAAAGCAGAAATTCAACTGCAAATGACCTACTACTATAGTATTACAAATTACCCATAGCATTGAGTCGACTGTGGCAGAGGCTGGTCTTCAAAGAGAAAGAGGGGATGTTGAGGATCTTTGTTGCTTCTTTCGTGACCGTGTATGAGATTATTTATATTCTATAGATTAGGTTCAATTTGATGATTATCTCAAATATCCTGCCTTTTCTCTTATTCTTACTGGACAGTTCATAGTAAAAGTTAGGTTTATTCGGTATTTTCACAGAGCTCACGAAAATGGTAGCAAACATTAAAATGAGAACAGACCTTGAAAACCCAACAGAAACGTCAGACAGGGTCAAAAAGGCTGTTAAAGCATTGCAAATTATCCTAGGCTTCGGTCTGTGGCAACAATACTATACTGCTATACTTGTCCCTATACAAATAAACACTAAAAATAAAGTGCTTTACAAGAGAAAATTGTAAAAAAAAAATAAAAAAATCTGGCCTTAAAAACACTAAAGAGGGAAATATGAGGGATAATGTACAGTGAGCCAGTCATTCTTGCAAAATAAACCCTGACAGGTCAATGCGGGACAGTCACCCTTATTTCACAATAATGCATGGCTCGCTGTACATTATCCTGCTTATTACATGGCTATTTACTAAAGAAATCAATAATTAACAAAAAAAAACATTGATTTAAAAAAAAAAAAAAAGATTTGATTGTTTTGAGAATGATTTTATTGCCTCTGGTGAACAAAATGCTCCTTTAGATTCTATGGATGGAACTGCATATAGCATACAATGCCTGTTATACGGAAATAACCAACATAGAATACCATCGTCGACCGATCGGAACTGAGAATTCAACAAAGCCGTGTTATAAGAAAACATAGACAACAACAGAAAATAGGCTGAAGTTTGACCCATGTGTTGTATTTAAAAATTATACATCTTTTTGCAAAACTCGTTTTACTAAATCTGAATGTAGCACTATGTAGCCTGATAACAGTGTTGGTTTTTGTACTTTTTTTGGATCGAATAACGCGAAAACAGGAGGTTTGGGAACAGAAAGAGCAGAAGCGGTGTCATCGGCTCCAAAGAGGCTTATTTGGACAATGTTCATATTTGGACACTGGGAATTATTTGCCTTATTTGTCCCTGGAAATGTTTGCGTGTACTCTGCACTCTGCGACTCCTCCCCTGTTCCTGCTGACCCCTCATATGTATGTGTGTGTGTGCGGCGCCTGACGCTGCCTCGTTTCTCTGCAGGGCTATGACAACACAGAGAGCAGCGTTCGCAAGGCCAGCGTGTTCTGTCTGGTGGCGATCTACTCTGTGATTGGAGAGGATCTCAAACCCCACCTGGCACAGCTCACGGGCAGCAAGGTACGGACTGAAGCGGCCAGCGAGTCTTCACACACACACACACACACACACACAGAGTTACCAAAACCCTTCGACAGGCGCAGACCCTTATCATCTTCCCATGTTGTTATTTCTCAGCCGGTTCCAACCGGCTGTCTAATTATAAGGCTCAGGGTCATATTTGCCCTAGTTTCACTACAACGTGTGTCCTTGGATTACACAAGGGTCAGGTTCATCTGAATGGAGGGACCTTTCCTTAATCATCTGTTTGACAGTTCGTTGTCAGACAGTGTCAGTCTGATCCATCCGGTTTCCTAATCCCCAGTTCAGACCAAAGACTCATAAAGAGACAAGCTGCAACTACCTAACCTGCCAGCATCTAGTGGCCATCAGTGGTATTGCAATTTAACATCTAGTTGCTGTACATAGGCAACTGGACTTGGTTAGACTTACAATTTAAGATACTTCCTTATTGAATTTCAAGCCACCGTTATCCCCTCTTGTTTGGAACCTGCAGAGAAACCCTGTATTAAAGGTATGTTTGTCTTTTCTCATTTGCAGATGAAGTTACTGAACCTGTACATCAAACGAGCCCAGACGACCAACAGCAATAGCAGCAGTTCCTCTGACGTCTCCTCTCACAGTTAATGGATGGGGTGTGTGATTAGGAGGCCTGCAGATGGATGGGCTGACCTGGACGTGGCTGCACTTCTGTCAGGCTCTTCCGTCTCTGCTTTCCCTCCTCAAGCCCGTTTTCCTCCTGTTTGGAGGGAATCCTGTCAAGCAACCTGTGCGTCGTTTAGTTCCTCCTCCCCACCGCTGCTCTAGAAACTTCTGAATGTAACTGTGTATTGGCTCTAGACTGGTGGGGAGGGAATCAGCATTTGGAGTTTTTCGTAAAAAAAAAAAGGAAAATGCACTTTCTCTTCCTTCATGGTTCCCACACCATCCACAACGCCTTTCAGTTCTTCTTCAGCCCTCAGATTCGGTTGGATGGGGAAATATCCACATCGGTGTGGAGGATATGTTGCTGTCAAATCAACTACAGTTTAGTGAAGAAATGTCATTTGGCTGGCCCAGTGATGGTAATAAGATTTGGGATGAAGGTTAGGGAGCATAAAACCAAATATTGCAAGAAAAAATAGATACACGTAAGGGAACAATGTGAAAAATAGAAAGTACTGTATGAGCATTTAAGTTAATATTTTAAGTTAATTGATGGTCAGGACTCACAGAAGCCTGCACATTGATTGTAGTCTTCTAACTTAATAAAGAAATCCCCCTTTCATGAAAACAGTGTTATTCTCAGTGAGGTAACGACTTCCTAAAAAAATAACTTGCAGCTTCTGAATTGACAATCTTTAAAAAGTATGTGTCTTTATGTTAAGGTAAGTAGACAAATTTGCTGTAAAGCTGCACAGCTAAAGTTTTCTGAGATTCACAATCAACGTGCAAAGGGTCAAAGTTGAGCCCAGTTAAAGATCAATGCCTGTATTTTCACACTGAACTTTCTGCTTAAAGCCTGAAAACAGTGGGTTTCGTTCAAGACGCCGCCAGTTTGTGGCAACTTCCCTGTAATTCTGTGAGGCTGCTGCTCAGCCAAAAGTACGACTGTCTGAGGAGGAGGTCCTTCTTGTAAATACAGCAGATGGTTTTCCTGCTCGGAGTTGGGAGAGGAACCGGCAATCCGAGACAGTCCAAAAGACAAAACCAGGCCTTATTCACTTTAAACACACTAATGTTCGTTGACTGCGGAGAGTGAATAGGATGTACAGCACTGTAACTCTTGGCTCTCAAAAAATGTGAATCTACAGGACTGACCTGTGATGATGCAAATACAGTATTAGTTGTTTCCTCTGCTCTCCTTCAGTTCTGTTTCACGTAACCACAGCTTCTGCAATAACCACACAAAAACAGAGATTTTGTACATACACTTTTTGACCACTGCTTTGCAAAAAGTTTACAAAATGTAAAAAAGAAAAAAGCGAAACAGTCGACTAGCTCACTTTTTGCACGTTAGCAAAATAGCTTGCATGTACAGTAATCTGCAGCACGTCAACTTTGTGCTGCTTTGAAGGGCCCAGATCTTTGGCTGTTAAAGTGCACTTGTAACATCATCAGATAAGTTATCTCTGATTTCATGTTTCAGCAGAGGAGGTAGTGTGAACTGTTGACCAAAAACCACACTGTGGGTTTTTGACAATTAAACCTGGTAGAATTAAAAATGACTTCAAGTAACTTCAATGCACGGCTGTGATGTTTGAGTTCAGAATTATGTCTGAAATATCAGAAACTTTAAAGGGGCAATTTGTAAAACTGCGATTAAAAAACGCTAACTCCAGCTATCAACCAAGTGGGGAATCATTTTACCAGAAAGTTGTGGTGTTGGTGTCCACTGCCAAACTACCGAAACTCCTGAGACTCTGAAAAGATAACACTGCTATTTTATAACCTTCACATGTTTTGCGTCTGCCTGTTTTTAACAAGAAAACAGTCGGCGCAAGCCTGTCAACACCATTTGGACATTTTTTTTCGGTACGGTTTGTGCTCTCATTCGCTGAGCTAAAGAGCTGCTATGAATTGACGCCTGGTTAATTTGCAACAGAAAATTGGTTCCGTTTGGTGGAAAACTGGTCTGAACCGTGTATCGACAGCGAACAACACAGCTGGCTGCCTTCATAAGCTGCCCCTACATCGGCCATTTGTCTGCAAAAAGTTCTGCATCAAACTTTGTTACTTTGCTGTCATCAGTTTCCAGTAGTGAGCAGTATTTCAGAACGTTTTAACCTAAAAGTATTACAAATTGCCCCTTTAAAATGTAGGATCGCAATGAGATCTGGTTTTATGTTGATGAGTTTATCATAAGTTTCATAATACGAGCTCCTGATTGGAATTTATTTTGCCAAATGTGATTACATTTTTCTGTCAAGATATAGGACGGGTTCAGACTTATTTATTGTGATTTTTAAATTCTGTTATTTCCCTTATTTGCCAACTTATAGCAAATGATGATTCATAATAATAATAATAATAATAATAATAATGAAATTAAGTGTTCCTGACTTTCTCTTTTTTGTTTTTCTTTTTTCGGTAACTTAGGGTCCTATAGAAGACATTTTGGGTTTTAGCTGAGTGGCATTTCCACTGAGAATGGGCCAATGTGCTTATTTAAGTTAAGGAATGTACAAAATGTACATGTGTATTATTTAAAAAAAAAAAAATAGAAAATGGTATCACGTTTTGCATATTGGTACTGGAGAGCCGTGTACACGCTGTAACAAACCCATCTGCGCTCTAGCTGACTGTTTCCCTTTAACAGTTTGAATCTTGTTCATCAGCTTTGTTTTGTAAAATGGGGCTGCATCCAATCACAGCAAATTAAAGTTTACCGATCATCACTTATACAACTTATCGAACGCTAGTGTCTGTCCGTCACGTCGCTGGTCCCTAGAAGCAGACATGATGGTATTCCTCGCAAACTGTTCACTATGCATGTTATACAGTACACTGTCTTTCTTTCGTCTTAATCGGTCATGTAATATTCATACCTGTATTTATATATTTTATTTGATCTTATTTTATTTTGTTTTCCCATGATAAACTGTACAGAAGGGTTTTTGTTTGTTTTGTTTTTTTTGTTGACATCCACCTGTGATAGATTTGCAACAATGTAAAGAAATTGTTTGCTCTAGAAATAAACAGACCAAGAGTTGAGATGTTTTCTGTTTGTTCATCCCAGGCTGCGTAATTATTACCTGCGTTACATAAGGTTTGTGCGAGTCTTCCCCATTTTCTTCCCCCGTGCAGGTTGAACCTTGGTCCGCGGCTCCCGCCGGGGCGCTGGCAGCAGCGAGGCCCAGTTGTCCATCCATTTACAAGCACATGCATCCAAGCGCTGAGGTGTGCTTAGCTGCTCTGTGTAAACATTAACCTGATCAGACTTTGAGATGACCCGGGCCTAATCTATGGTCTTTTTGAGAAGCTCTGAATGGACCAGCAGCTGCAGCAGTCTGTGTTCAGTCAGGTGACCTCACTTTGGCTTCGTGTTTTTAAATGACACGTGCATTTTTAGTCATTATCGCCGGTAAGAGAAGAGCCTGCGGTGTCGAAACTCGGTGTCCTTTCAATAGATGTCCTCAGACCTCGAGTGTTGCTCCACTACATCTCGGAAGCAAATATTGTACTTTTCACTCCACTACATTTGTCTGACAATTTTAGTTGGTTTTCATTTTCCAGTTTTTCATCACCCTGTCCAGTGGAAGAAAAAAAATCTCAAAAAATGTGTCTTTTTTTTTTTTTTTTTAATGAATGTTTGTTTCCTTTTTGGGTTGAGTTTCAGTTTCCCCCTCCATCTTAAAATAAATAAACACATTTAAAAACCCTCTGTAGCTTGTAAATGTATTGTCACGAGAGAATTCAATCGATTGGTTGTCAATGGCTGACTTTTGATCGGCGATGAATCGCTTTGAGCGTGCCTTGTTTCTAACAAAACATTCGATGACGTCGAAGAACAACACTGAGCTTTTTCACACTTTCCTGACACTGTGTAGACATAATAACTAAACGATGAATCCAGAAAATAATCCAACAGATTCATCGATAATGAAAACAGGTGTGTTTTTCAGAGACTTTTTAGAGATACGTGGTTCTCAAAGGACAGCTACAAACGTGTGATGATCTTCTACGATATGATGCATTGCTGTGGATTAAATATATACAGTCGTTCGAATGAGCTCAACCTTAAACGTCATCAGCATTTGCAGCAGTAAAATGAATCCAAAAACAACATGTATAGTAGTAAAACCCCGACGGGGAGTACAGTGCAGTCATTTTTCACCTCGTGGATAGTACTTCTACTTCCACCTCTGACCTACATGCAGTGTTATCGAGACACAGGGGAAATCTCTGTTTACTCACATTCATTTACAAGCTACCTGACCCTCTATTTGTCCCCCAAAACCTGCGGCTGTTCTTTTGTTTATTTTCCAGTTTTCACCTCCAAACATCATTACCTTAAGTGAGTTTAAAGTCTAGCTTTAGGGCCATTCTGTTGGCAGTGTCAACAACGGGTCAAGTGAAGCTACTATTAATGCATCAACTCAGCTAGACGTTGGCAGTGGGAGGTGTGCCTGCACAGCCCGCCTCTCAAAGGTCATCCAAGGTATGCTAATGGGAGTCCTGGTGACATCACCCGGGGGCAATATAAGAGCATTCGTAGGGAGATTCGGCCACAAACCTCCCTGAGCTGAAATCAGAGGAAGCCAGCCAGCCACACAGCTAGCTCCGCCTGTCTCCACGTCGCCCTGTGGTCCTGGGATACAAAGAAGACACCACACTGGAAAATATGCTGTTCTGCCATTCCCAGCCTGAGTCCTACCACCAGCACTCTGCTAGTTACATTAGGTAAAGCACCAGTAACGTGGAGAAGCTTCAGTAATGTGTGGATTTTTGGACGGTTACGTCAAAGTGTCAGTAATATTTACTAAACATGCACATAGTGAGTTCTTAAACTTTGGACATGTGACAGTGGTCGTATGGCTTCAAACAGAGCTACAGCAGCACACTTTTATATTTTACTATTTGCAATAAACTGCCATTTCAAAGGTAATCTTTTTTGTCTTTTAAAAGACTAGTGCAATCAAAATGTTTCTTTATACATTTCTTTATAGATTGTATTGAGTCACTTCTTTTCCAAAGTGATGCGCTTCTAGTAACATCGGAATGTTTTTATATCTTATCTTGAAGTTAAATATTTTTGGCTGATTTTAAAGGTGCACTGCAATCAAAACTGCGTCTAGATTGTACGTAACTGCTTCTTTTCCAAAGTGACACACTTTTACCAACAGTAGCACAGTTATGTATTTTATCATTTGCATTCAGGTGATATTTCTAATTCAAAACAGTTTTGGCTGATTTTTAAAGGAGCACTGCAATCAAAGTTGCGCATAGACTGCACATAATTGCTTCTCTTCTAACCTGACACATCTCAAACAACTGGTGTCGCAGCATTGCTTTTGCGAGAGCAGCTTTGTGCCCCTTCGTTCCTGTGATTAAAAGACTAGATGAAGCAGAAGACCAGATCAACACCTTACTGTCTCCATCAGTCGCCTCACTCTCAGCCTTTTCTTTTGCTTTCTCTTCAGAGAGGCTTTGGCGCCTTTTCTAAAAAACGAAGAAGCGAGGCTTATGGCCGAAAATAACGCCAAGAGGAGCCCATTCCAGTATATTCTGTGTGCAGCCACCTCACCGGCTGTGAAACAGCAGGAGGAGACGCTCACTTATCTGAACCAAGGTAGCTATGTGTCCTGCTAGATGAATGTCCACATTGACTAAATGGACTGGAGCTCGTGTTGTTACATGTAATCCAGATTAAAGCCTGCTGATGTCTACGTTTAAATCCAAAGATGTCTAAAGTCAGGTTAAAACAAAGTCTATTCCTGCTATTTGCAACGACATGAAACTGTTTGAATGTCAGGAACCTGCACTGTTACTGCCACAGACATAGACAGCGGAGTGCAGTACTTTTACTCGAGTACAAATTTGAGCTACTTCTGTTTTTTTTATGCTACTATATTCTTCTACTCCATGACATCTCACAGACAAATATTGCACTTTTTACTCCAGTACATTCGACTGACAGCGTTGGTTACACTTTACCATCCTCGTCCTGTCCGGTGAAAACCACGTATCTCCAAACGTGTTGATTTTGGGATGTTTGTTATGAACTGAAGGATGACGTGCTCCGTTGTGGGTTTTGGAAAATTCTCCCTCTAAATAAGCCCCCTCTCGGATTCGCTGCAGAACGCGTCGTCGCAAAGCGGAAAACATGTTTCTCTGAGCTCATGAAAAGCTGACTGCTTAGAGGAACGTGGTTCTCACAGGACAGGATGATGATCTTACAGAACATGATGCACTGATGTAGTTCAACCTTTAACACTGACAGCGGTAAAATAAATCTAAAAACATAACTGAAGGGAACCATTTTACTGCACAGTGACCACTTTTATATTTTGCTGATAATATTTTTTAGTGAAGACCTTATACTTCTTCCACCACTGGGGAGTTTAATGATTACATTCAGCAAACTATAAAGACATTATCCTAAAATCATAAACTGTGATTTATCTGTGCAACACGAGCTCCTCCGTTCGTGTTAATCTGTCTGACTTTTCATCTTCTAATCCCATTCCCGCTCTTTTCCTTTTTCTTGTCTCCATGTCTCTTTATACATCTGTCTTCCTTGCATTTTTTCTCTACCGCTGGATCTCTTTGATTGTTTGTCTCTTTTTTTGAACTGTGACATTTTTTATTTGTGCTTTCTCCTGCCCCCCTCCCTGCTTCTCTGCTGTACAGTAATTTGTTTGGAGTGAACACAATGAAAAGTAAGCTTGCTGTAACGTGCAACTTTTGGCCGACAATTACATTTCCATGTAAATATGGCAGATATTCAGCAGGAGTTATTACTATCAGTGTCTGAAACAAAAGCATTGATAGTCTTTAAGTGTCCCTCATTCAACTATTTACCTCTATTTTCTATTTATTACCTATATTTTCTATTTATTTTTACCTATATTAAAGCTTTCATATTACATTTAATCAGGACGGAGATACGTTAATGTTTGTAGTCACTGGCTTTGACATTTGCCTTAAAAAGGTGTTTAATTTGACTGAATCTCTATCTCCACTGCCCCTCTTTTCTGATTGACTGATTTCCCATTTTTCAATTTTAATCAGGTTTTTTTGTTTAATGTTTTAAAATGTAGGTCAGTCCTACGAAATCCGTATGCTTAACAGAAAACTAGTGGAGTATACAGATATAAGCAGCAAATATGTAAAGGTAGGTGTAAGGTATTGTGTTTGTCTGTTATTTTTTTGACCTTTACATCTTCTCTTCTCCTATTTTCTGTTGTTGTTGTTGTCGTTGTTGTTGTCGTTGTCGTCGTCGTTGTCGTTGTTGTCGTCGTTGTTCTGTATCCATTTCCGGGTTTTGTCACAGGTCCCTCAACCCTTCCTTCAGCTTCAGGGGTCGTGTGTCGACCTCGGAGAGCTTGGTACTATCACCCAAACTTAACTTTCCTCTGACCATTATTCACACACACACACACACTTCTCGCCAACACACAACTCACCTTAGCTCCGTACTTTTCACATGTTCCTCCTCTCTGTGTTCATCTTATCATGTCATTCTGCTTTTGTCTTCTTTTTACAAGACCGGGGCGTCTTTATACTTTATACTTATTCAGACAAATAAAATAAAAGCTCGTATATTCATCCCAACATTATGTAATGACCTGACAAAGTGTAATTCATCATTTAATTAACACCTTTTCTAATAAATGACTACAAAATGCGAGAGTTACACTTCTAGCGGCTGCTTAATGCATAATTCTGAAGCTTTTTGATACCGTCTTGAAAAGACTAAGTCAGGAGTCGACGCCACTAGAAATAAAAGGTCGGCTTTTGACACGAAGTCCATGAGTCCATTTGTTAGATAAAATATGATAAAAAGTTGATTTTGTTACTTTTTTATGTGGCTTTAGATTCAACTTTAATGCTGGTTTAATTTAATGTTCAGGACGTTTCTTTAGTTTTATTGTAAAAACAAAAGAAAAATGCAGATGAAGGCATCCATTTTGGTTGGTTATGACATAATAATAATAATAATGCTTAGGAGTTTGTCTGTTTGTGCTGGGAGGTGATCGTTTATTGACGTTAGCTAACTCCATTTCTAAGCTAAGTGGTTTTGTAAATTATATCTGATGTCATGAGTCTTTCGTCCAACATTTTTCAGATTCTTGTAAATCAAAGCTTTCGTCATTATTATTCCTGGAAAAACCAAAACTAAAAACTGAACTAAAACCAATCAATTCCTCAGAGTAAAAATAAAACCTAGAAGGACTTTTGTGCTCGTGAAACCAACTAAAACTAACCTGAAATTAAACTGAAAGACAGCATGCGAACATCGAACATCAAAAAAAACATCCAGCTCTCAGCACAACACGGACTCCAACTCAAACGTCACGTAAACACTCGTGAATCTTCCATATTGAACCTTTAAAAGACAAAACAGACTTAATTTAAGTATCTCTTAACAGATAAAATACTTAAAACGGTGAGTGAGTCTTGAGAGATGGTTTAAACGAGTGCAGGTAAGCTGTTCCAATAACGTTATTACATTTTCATCACACAAAGGTGCAACTCTTGTATTTTGTAATAATCA
>JAPQRN010000015.1:8196147-8218596 GCA_037367275.1 Coranthus polyacanthus
AAAGAAAGAAAGAAAGAAAGAAAGAAAGAAAGAAAGAAAGAAAGAAAGAAAGAAAGAAAGAAAGAAAGAAAAAGATTTGGTAATTTTAAATTCAGTCACTTTGCAATCGACAGTAAAATTAACCACACCCCTCTGTGTTGAGTTAAAGTATTGATGACTCCATAAGAGAAGGAGTAGTTAAGGATTGTGTTTTTAATCATGTAAGTGAGCCAATAATAATACATTTTGCAGCTAATCCATGATGATGATGATGATGGTGATGGTGATGATACTGACGTTTTTCTTGCATCTCAGCAGCTCTATTTACAACATCACAAAGAAGACAAAATTAAGATGGGAGACAAAAATATGAATAAAATATAACAAATAAAATAAATGTTTTTCATACGATGAAGGCATTCAGTCAGGTGTAACGTACACTGGGCATTTTAAGAGTTGATTCGGTATTTGCATACGTTTTGGAGAATCATATTTGGATTTATGTGATTCTCGAATCTCAGCAGACATCACCTGACGCTCCATGTCAGAGCGATTTAGATGCACTACCACTCCTTGTCCAGTAGAGGGTGTATCAGAGCTGATCTCTGCTTGCAGCCAAGTCTTACTAAGCCCCTTTGTCAAGAGAAAAGGATTAAAAACATCCCTTCACCCTTGCGCTCTCTCTCTCTCTCTCTGACTTACTTTGGCATCCAGACTAAGTTTTCTGTTCTGACAAAGTGTAAAACTTCAGTGTTACTTCAGCGGCCAGCGAGGAGGAAAATGATCCTGATCATCTTGCGCCATTCTGCCATAAAACGCAGCTGTCCACCCGACATTAACACATCTGTGAAAAGCTGAGCCAGCTGAAAATTGGAAGAAAAACTCACGTTCAGCTATGCCTTCAGAGATTTAGTTTTTGACCAATGCAGTATTCTCTCTTGCAGTATTGCGATCTGAATCGACAAACACATTTTCCAGCCTTTTTACAGAAAGCGGTGTGTAGTCAGGCTCACATTTCGGATGTCTGTAAGTTGTTAAACGGCTTCCCCAAAGAGTGTTTTTTTCCCCCTCTAAACGTCGCACAACATGTCAGTAAATGATCAAACTATCCTCGAGAAAAAGTCCACAGAACTTCCATTAAAGACGTATCTGGTGTCCCTGTACAGAAAACTGGATTTAAAGTAGTTCAGACTAGCTCCACCTACAGTAGTTCCAACAGTAACATACTGCAAAAACACTGACACTTCACTATTAATGCTGTAATTATGTCAGATATAATAATGTATCAGTCAGAGGCATCAGATCAGTGCTTTTACTTCAATACTCTGAAGTAGTGAAGTGAAGTCGGAGAGTTTTCATGCAGCACTTTTTCTTGTAATGGAATATTTTTACTTTGCTCTGTTGCTACTTTAGTTAAATAAAGGGTCTGTATATTTCTACCACTGCTGTGTATTATACAAATAACAAATGGCATTCCACAGATTTCACTGCTGACAGTTGTTTTTTTTCCCTAATACTTGTAAAATGTTTTTTTGGGATTGTCTTTTTGAATATATGGATCTGTAGGACAGTTTCCCACAATCCTCTGAGCGGCAGTTCTCATCGAACCTAAAATACACGGCCCTGTTGACCTCCCTCCAAAAAGTCCACTGCAACCTCCCAACTCTGTCTTCTAGCTTTGAATTACAACCTTTGCACACAGACGGGAGCACAATGTGACGATTGTGATTGTATTTTAATTCTGATGGCGAAGTGAAAAAAGATAGCTTCCTCTGAGAACAGACTAGATTTATGGGCCCTGTCCTGGCTGCCGGCCCCACATCCTCTCTGATCTGCTTTTACTCCAACGACCTCTCGACCCTCGGGGGTCATTAGAGAGCCCCCGAATGGTCCGGCTGGCTGCCAGCCCATCTCACACTGCTTGTTTTCCAATCAAATCACTATATTTAACGGGGGACACGAGTCCAGGGCCAAGTCCAAACACACATCTGTTTGAAATTGTTCCTCGCAATTATTTCACACAGAAGTTCTCCCTCTACACCCCCTTCACTCGTCGCCCCACTTTGGTCTTTTGTTTGTTGTTGTTTGTTTTCAGCTAAACCTCCCCCTCTGGATTGCTAATGGACAGAAATGAGAGGGGGAAGCGGGAGGTTTTTTGGGTTGGGAAATGTGGCGGTGGTAAGGGTCTGGCTCCTGGAACCGCTGTCACAGAGACACAGCAGCCAGAGGAGAATGGGAAAACCAGCAAGGGCTTTTTGATTCTGCACAAAGCAGGTTTTTCACTGTGAACACAGGGAACAGCTTTTACACTCAGGGGCCCTGTTCTGCTGCCAGCTCACATGACATCTCCATCAAGAGTGTCACTCAGTGTTTTTCATCTGCTGGTGGCAGCGCGGACTTCTAAACAATCTAACACAAGAAGACACACATTACAAATCCAAATGAGAAAAAGTGGGGACGGAATTAAAAATGCACATAAAAACAGAAAGCGGAGATTTTATTTACTCTGACGTGCATTTCGTTGCAGACAGCATGAAGAAAATATATTTAATGTGTTGTCATCATTTGATTTGTAAATAGACATCCACTCCTGCCTTTCGAGCCTCCAAAAAATGGATGAGTAACGAGGAAAAAACTTTGAATAATAAGCAGATGTGATTTGGTATAAAAGCAACATCCGGGAAAAGCCTAGTCATCCAGGAGGTTGTTCTCAGATGCATGAGAAAATGGTCAAAACTCTTATCAAAAGGTTCAAAAACAAGTTATATTTCACCCTCTACCGTGCAGAGCAGAATTAAAGGATTCAAAGAATTGCTGTACATAAAAGTCGCAAGCACTGAATACCTGATCTCCAATTTCTCAGACGCCATTGTGTCAAGAATCATCATTTACCTCTTAAGTAGAGCGACCACATGGGCTCAGGATAACGTGGGCAAACCTTAGTCAAGGATTACAATGGACTCCCAGCGCAACACAAACTCCAACGCAAACCTCATGGAAGCACTCCAGCGTTTGTGAGTCTTACATATTGAACCTTTAACAAGTAAAACAAATGTAAAAAAAAATTACATTTTGAATGAAAAATAAATAATGCGCTTGACAACTGCATTTATTGGTAGACAGCAGCATTTCTGTGTTTCTAAGAGACAACAGAAAATGTGTGTGCGCATTCATTGTTTTGTTTTGTTTGCTCATGAAATAATCTGCAGAAATCCGTTCAGAAAATGGCATTTAATCACACTGATAATAAATCTGCCACTAGTGTAAACCCTTGAGATCACGCACATGTGCCTCTGAGATCTCCTGAGAGGCTGAAAGGTGTCGGTCGCAGTAGACTTTTGGGCTGCTTTGTTAAAAAACTACTTTTCCCTTCTGTTTCATAAAGACCAAACATGTCAACCGGTGCAACGACAAGGCTCAGTGATGTGGTTTTAATACATTTCAGACAACAGCGGTGCTCTACAGTAGCCAAATCAAGTTACAGATACACGCAGTACTGTACGTAGGATGAATTCATTGCTGTTGCTGTTTTTTCCCCCCATATAACATCAACAGTTGTTTTTGTTTTGATCGGTAAACCTCCCATCACTCGGGGGAGTAATGCTGCCGTCAGTTAAGAAGAGGTAATGTATTTAAAGGCTGAATTGACATGGGTGTTTTTTGACTGTGTGATATTGGTTCCTGAATGAATAATATGTTTTCTTTAGTCTATGACTCTAAATAGACTCATTACAAAGGAAGTGGATGCACTGTTTTAGACACACCATACAGACTCTGAGTAATAAATTGCCTGTCTCATTGGAAACAGATGACATTTTGTCATTTTGTATGCGTCTGACCGAAGGCAAAGGGGGTCACTACAGTAACAAAAGTATAGAAAATCACAGGGTTCATCCTTTAAATGAAGCATGAACCAAATGCTTGTATATCAGTGATATTGAGGTCACTGTTTCTAATGTACATTCATGTCTGTCAGCGTGATGTCTGGCCTGTTACGGTCTTACAGCTTTCTGGAGGAAGCCTGAGCATTCACCCAGAGTTTTCCTGTTTTAGGTCAAAACGATGCTCTTAGTCACCCCCACCCATGTAGCCGCAGATTAGATGTGTGATAATGCTTTGTCACCTAAAATGGGACATTTTAACACTTCAGAGTGCTAAAAGCTCAGAATATCAGTAAGGACTTTAGCACTGTACCTGAGTTACACTAAAAGCCGACGAGTGAGTGGTTTTCCATTAGTCATTTGGTAAAAATGCAACTTAAAACAAAGTATTGAAATGTTGTTTTGCAGGCCTGGTGACTTCCTGGTACTTATATAAGGAGGATGATGCATAAACAAAGACAGTACATGCTGGGAAACTGGGTCATTGCACCTTGACTTTGACTTGTGACTCTTGTAAATCCACTGGCACGAAATAAATGGCAAAAGACTATGACCAGCTAATCCAAATGAAAGTGTCAAAATCCGAGTGGAAGATCTGTGAGTAGACAGTGACGAGCAACTTTTTTGCGCTCTTGTAGATCTAGTTTGACCAAATTCTATGTTGTGGTTTAAAATGATTCAAGAAAATGACAGAGGATCCTTGAGGAAAGTAGCAGTTCCTTAAAATACTCATCCCACGTGTTGGCATTATGTCCAGGATATATGCAACACTTGTTCCTTCCGTCTAACAGTGCCACAGCGGTTTACCATTCGACACAGACCTGCTGTGTGTGCTAAAAGGAGGAACTTTATTTGGCTAGTGGACCATTGTGCATTGTATGGAAGGAAACAATCTGTGTTTTGTCTGGGCTGATTTTTTTGCTGCATCAGACCCCCTTTCCTGCCTCGAGCCCTGGGGAAAAGAAGGGTGAATATGTGATACTTGTGAGATGGTCAGGCCTTATGTTAAAGTGACTCCTGCAACAATTAAAGGTAACTGACCCCAGAGCCTTATGTGCCGTGGTTAGTTTTCTCTAAAACGCCTCATGGCACCCACGTCCTCTTTGCTCCATTGATTTATGAAGGTATGAAGATTATATCAGTGCTGGGTTGTTTTAAGGGATTCCAGGCAACTGCGATTACAGAAAACACCTTTAAATAGGTGTTTTCAGTGTTGTAAGGGTACATTCTGCTGCAGAGTGCTTTTTAAAGCCCTGTTGTCCCGCTCAGCTGTGCTCAGCTTTTCAAACTGTAGTTCTAGTTGGCATTTCCAGTATGTAATTACAGTGTTGGGGATGTGAAAATACTAGTCCATCCAAAGTTGCTTTTATGTAGCAACATCAGCTACAAACCCAGTCTTCCAACCCCTAAACGAGGTCAAGGGTTCAGGTTTAGGGCGGGAAAGCTTTGGCGTATTAGTGCGTTAGCTGCAGGAGAAGCAAAAATGCTCCAATGACAGCATTTTCACAGCGTTGGGGAGGTGCTTTGGTCACCGTGGCCTGGAGAAAATGTGAGCGAGCCAAACCAAAGGAACATTAGCAAAAACAGACCTGCCCATACTCCCTGTGGTCTTTACCCAGTGCATTCTTACTTTGCCGCAATAACAGATCATTCTTTAACTTTTTAATATATAAAGGAATTTTAAAGAAGTCATTTTATTCCTTATGGAATGTTATTCACAAATACAAGCAACTGATGCTCAAACAATCAGCTTGATTAGATCCACGTAACAGCATCAGGTCATTAAACTGGCAAAATAAATGTGAATGTAATCTGTTACAGTTACTGAGAGTAAAATCTGTTATTAATTTACAGTTACAAATCAAAATGAAGTTGATTGCATTCAAATATGTTCTTTTTCCTTTGCTTATCTGCAGAATATACAGCCCAACCTCACCATGAAATTGACGACACAGATATAGATCGATAAGTGACGGGGATTAAAACGACCCATGTTTTTGTACTGCTGTCAACCTCCGAATGAACAAGTGCAGGAAGAACAAAAAGGTAAAGCAACCAGGCGACGTTGCTAAAGAGGAACAAAACTTAGAAGGAGTCGGTTGGGGATCGATATTGCAGGACTCAGATCAGTATTTGTGTACCGTTTGAAACAGAAGATAAAATGTTGTGTTTAATTTTATCATGTAACCTGCCTCTTTTAGACCTTTCCCCAATCCTTTTCCTAACCAAGTTATTTTTGTGCCTAAACCTAACCAAACTTTAGCCATGACATTGTCCCAGCCTAAATGTAAACATTATGTTGCATTTTTCATGCTGTCTGCAGCATTTTGTGTCTGCAAACGTCATGCGTGTTGTTTTGGGAGTGACTGGAAGTCGACCTGTCGTGCCGTTTAGGTGTGAAGACGTGTTGCCCAGTCAAAGCAGCGTTCAGGGTTTCCCAAGGTGTGATGAACTGCTTCTAGTGGTGCACAACATTATAACCTGGCTTTTCCCTTTACTGCCGTCAGAGATATTTGTTAGAAAAGTCATCAAAAAGTCATCAAATGTGACATTGCTGATTTCAAAAGTAACCTTCCAAACACTGCTGACTTGTGAGTACTAAACAAGCATTCTTTTTAAGTGAAAGTGCTGTGGGTTAAAGAGAAGAGTGGATGTGCATTCTTTGTGCCAACAGGAAAAGGAAAACCCTAAAAGCCATAAAAGAGGAGCTCTAGATGCTTCTGACCGAGAACTAAGCCGAGGTCATCCACTCCCGACTTTTGGTTTTGCTCACATAAGCCTTTAATCAAAAGATCCCCCTAACTTCAATCAAACTGCAGCATTCCTCAACGGCCTACTCATGACGAAGCTCTCACAGCATCTGACCTCTAGTTGGGCCGGCAATAGAGGATAACCTAAGAGAGGTCGTGATCGGGGTTATGGACTGACCCGGGACTCTTACACCCCCGAGGAAGGCCACAATGCTGGCCTTCATCACAGACATCCCCTAGGCTCTGTGTGAGTTGATCATAACTCTTGCACTTCCAGAGTTTAGCAGGGCACGTTCTGCCTTTGGGCGAGCAGCAGGACGGGCCAAAGCTCTACTGGAGCAGTAGGTAACCCCGACTCAGACACGGGTCACATCCGTCTGATCTCAGTGGGCACAGAGCTCCACGCAGGAAGCCTTTGATGAAAATCTGAGCCAAGCCTGAGGAGAAAGCAACGGCAGCCACAGCCAGTGAATCGCTTTATTATGATGACCTGACCTCAGAGGTCAAAGAGCGAAATGTGACACACTCCGACACTCCTACAAATAAAGTACACTCTTCAAATCGACGCTACTTTATCCTATTTATATTACAATTTCACAATGTAATCTATCTAAACACATGGGTGACAAATTAAAGGAAAAACATGAGGTGGGGTGAGACAGAAAACAAAGCACAGGGCCCAGTTAGTCACAGGTAATGTGGATTGGATCAAATCAAAAAGGACTCTGAAATCAGATTAAAATCACATCATCCAGTCTCGGATTTGATCTGAGTCCAGATGTTCAGAAAGTTTAATTCAGAATGATCTGGATTTGGAAATCCATGTTCAAGATTTTCTGTTCAGAAATCCTAGTTTTGTAATGTAATAAACACTACATCCTTATCAGTAACATCGCTGCATAATACACAGAATTAACCAAAGTATCTTGTAGCTCTATGAACAAATGATCCCGTAGTTTTTTTTTTATCCTCAGCTATATATTTAACAACATACTGATAAGATAATTCATTATATTTCCACAAGAAATGCCAGTGGCAGCATGATGAAACAATGAGCTATTGTTCACACCCCACTGGGAACTGGGGAACTGCTGAGTAACTCAATTCTCCCCAAGTGGGAAATTACAGAAGGGCGACAAATTAAAGGAAAAAACTGATGGGGTTGGAGGATGACAATGCTCCCATTTGTAGGGCTCACTGAACGGATTGACGACTATGAAAGTGATGTGATGCCTTCAAAGTCGCCAGGTCTCAACCCAACTGAACACTTCTGGGATCATTTGAACCAAAGTGTTCACCTCAATCATCAAAACACCAAATGAGGGAATATCTTTTGTCAGAATGCCGTTCATCCCTCAAGTACAGGTCACAGATTTGTTGAAGTAATGCCAAGGAGCACTGAAGCTGTTCTGGAAGCACATAGTGGACATATTAAGACATTATGTTTCTTCTAAAAGACCTGGACATAGTTTTGTAATGTTGCCAATTCTGAGCTTATTCTTTAAAATTGCAGTGCCCAAATGAGTAATAATTCGAGTGGTGTGACAGGAAACAAGAAGTCTACTCTCTCCTCCGGCCTCTGTTTCCAGGCTGTAGCGTGTGTTTTCAGAGCGTTTAAATATTGACAGCTGTAATGACCAATCGCTGTTAAATTTCAGTCAGACGTGACTCTACTGCTCTCCTCCGTGGCTCGAGCAGTAGGTCACGGCGTCAGGTTCGTCTATATTTATATTTCGTTTTTTGATTTGGACCCAGAGGAGAGAGCTGCAAATTCTGGCAGTTTTTTTTCCCAATGATTTCAGCTCCTGCAGCTTTAAGTCACTGTCAAGTGTTGTACCTCATATGATTCAGATGGAACAAGAGAAGGAACAAGAGAAGGAACTAATAATTAAATTCAGCTAAAGTAAGTTGATAAAGTGTTTGTTTTAATACCACCGAAGCTATTGTGATTGATCATCACAATTACATTTATTACAGTTTTAATGAACCACCTGTGGATTGTGGCCCACTCTTTGAGAATGGATGATCTATGTTAAATTGAGCTGCTTGTGACGTGAAAGGAAATGTGAGGATCCCCAAAGTCAGGACGGGGATCTCAAGGGTTTAAAATACTGAAAGACAGAATTTTATGTAAAGCTATGACAAAGTCACTTTTATTCATCAGTACTTTTATCAGGTCAGTTTGTGGGCTCATGGAAATTATATCACCACTGACTACATTTGAATGCTGTAAGCACTTTGACTGAGAACTTTTTTAAGCTTTGCTGATTGCATTTGTTGCGTCGAGCTTCAGCAATCTTTCATCCACTTGACCCTCTGCTCCTCTGTGTTGTTTTGTCTGGAAGAGGTCATGTTGCGAGGCCCGAATGTCACCAACCAACAGCTGAGTTCCTCCGAATGCCTTCTATTTAGCGCAAAGCAATGCTTTAAAGCCCTATAGAGTGAAATGTTGGCCAACACGGCGACAGCTGAACCTCTGTCTGTCCTCTTCTAAATAACTCTTATAAAGGGATTTTGGGCCCCATGATAAGACTGATTCCTTATATAAGAAATTTGCTGAAGAACGCTCCCACATTTGCTATTTACCTACAAGTTATTGTGTTTTATATTAAACAATCTAATGTTCAAAGACAGTTTATCATTCCAGATAATGTTTGTAAAAGTATAAATGTTGGAGGTTCTGCGGGTGGCTTGTCCAGGATGCTTTTAAAGAACGTTATCCTATCTTTAAGAAGTGCATTCTGGGAGGAAAAAGAAAATGTGTCAGGAATGTTCGGATGTAATCTAACACTAAACATTTCAAGAATATTTTTAACGTCCTGGAAATTTAAAAATAAAACGACCCGCTGAAAACATTATTCAAAATGTTTTTAGAGCAAAACTTGCTGGGAGGCCGTTTTTTTTCTATTTAAATTCTCTGAACTTTAATGAATAATTTGAAATTTGGAAATATGGCTGTCTCAATTTTTACTTTTTCCCATAATAAGAAAAGAACAAGAACCCATTCATTAGTACATTCTAAATAAATTTGATGAAGGTAAATTAATAATTTAATACTGACAAAATGAAACTAATATTCAAATAACTTTTAGCGTCCTGTCAGTCACAGACCACTAGAATCATCTTAACTCGGAAATAGTTGTTTACAATGATGCTGAAGTAAAATAATGTGAAAGACTGGACTTAATACAACACATGCCTACCTCTGATGATTGCATTCTAAACTGTTACTGATTATGTCTCACTTTGAAGAAGGGACCCTGTTATTATCTTTGCCACATAAACAATTATTTACGTCCATGCTAAGGATATTACTCTGCAACAACACCACGTCAGTTACGGTGGAGCTTGAAAGTTTTTGAACCCTTCTTCAGCATGAATATAATCTAAAACACGACTAGATTCTCATGCAAGTCCGTAGACTAGATAAAGGGAACCCAGTTTAACAAAGAGAGACTCAAACACTCAACTCTTTGACATTTGCTGCAAAAAATGGCAACTGATTGTTAGCTGTATCACCGTAAAGGACAACAACACCAGGTCAAATATGTGTGATTTTTAGCTTCTTGCAGAGTTGCGTCGAAGACTTAATTCTCCGAGTGCTTTCAAACGTTTCGCGTTTGGTATAGCAGAGGGAAACAGGTTGATTCTTTTGAGTGTTCGCATATGGATGCGCCGCTCTCAACACCAGCAATGAGCTTCATGCTTCAGAGCAAACCATCTCTCCTCATCTGTGTGCTTTGTCTAATCATCCATTTCTGCCTCACTAACCTCTTGTTCTCCTCTCTGGTGAGACTCCTTACCCTGGGGCTGTTTTTCTCCCATCCTCTCTCTAAGAGAATAAGGAATTCCAGTGGCAAAAGCAATCAGTGGGCTCCGTTTTCCAACCAGTCCCCTGCTGAATTTGCTGTCAAATTAAAAATGATTTGTTCTTTTTCTTTTAGCACTTTGCATCTTTTCTTATAACACATTCCCTTCCCTGATCTCCAGCCTCTCTCCTGCCTTCTAAGTCTTTACTCTGGTGGTTTTGTCTTCCGTTCTTCTCTTCTTTCCCGCTTTATGTTGCGTTCACACCCATTTTTCTCAGGGCCGGCCTGCCACTGTTAATTTTGGACAACACGCCATCTAACTTTAGAAACTGCTCTGTGTGCGTTTTGTTTGAGGGGTATCCTTTTTCACCTGGGTTTTTTTTTTTTTTTTTTTGTCCATGCACGGTAGAATCACGGATAAAAATGCACAATCTCTTCATTCTATGCACATCAAGAAAGGCATTGATGTTCGTAGAGGAGAGATGAAAAAAATATGAATGTTATAGAAGCTGCATGGGATCATCTGGGTCTATAAGAAGATCTGAGAGAAGCTTAGTATAATACACCACGAGATGGTCAAGAGAGTAGAAAATGTGTGTGCAAGTGCAAACAGGGATCACATTAAATACAGACTTTTGCCTGTAGATGCCATGTAGTTCAGATGTTTTTGTGTTTTTAACACTGTGCACATATTTCCTGTATTTTCTTGTTGTATCTTAATCAAGAGATTGAGAGCTACAGATCTCATTACAACCCTGCAGAAACAACAAAGCTAAAGTTGACCGAAGACTTTTGCACAGTACTGGGTATATAGAAATAAAGATAAATCCAAAAAAACGTACTTCAAGACAAGACAAACAAAAATCTCTTATAGTGTTACATCTAATGGACAATCTGAGCAAAACTTTCATTTTAGTTCAGCAAAATGACCAGGAGGGTCAATTTTAAACCTCTCTAATCTAAACTTGATGTTGATTTATTCAGGTATTCTGTAGTAAAGTTAAGGATGTGTCGACAATCCTTAAAGTATGAATGGGAGAATAAGAAACGAAATCTTGACTATATCTTATTTCAGTGACATTGAGATGACGCACAAAGCAGAAAACCCTTTAGAATTAAAGCACTGTGCCTTTGTGAACACTGAACACTGAAATAAAGATTCAGACAAACTGCAGTTTGATGAAATTATTTACCAGCTCAGAGACAGAGAGAGAATACAGAAAGCAATCATTTCATTCACAGAACTTGAAAAACAAAGCTCTTAGGTCTAAATCATTTTAATATAAATAAAATACATGTTAATGAATTAAAAGCGACATGAGCTGCAGCAGTGATGTCAGCTGCTTTAAAAATGAAATGACATATATATATGTGTATATATATATATATATACTATGAGCGGTACGACATGCAGCCTCCAGAGAGCAGAGGCCATGTGATTTCAAAAAAGACACAACGCAAGACTGCGGTATTTAAAAGAAAAGGGGAGATAGTTTATTTGAAATGTACAAAAGCTATATACACACGCACACAAACCCACACACATTGAGCGTAGTAAAAGTGGATGGTAGCATACACACAAACATTTTAAAGGCTACTTAGAAATTCAGCAAACATAATAAAACTGAGGAATTTGCGGGGCTTGTTCTCTGATCCTGTCCAAAACAGGATTTCATTATCAAAGTCACTTACTACTGGACTCTATGCAGTTCATCCAGAGCCCAGGGGAGGTATGGGGTGAAGCAAAGGGGGGGTGGTATGAATGTGGTAATTAGGGTTGGATCTCTACTGAGAACACACAGAGGTACTTGTATATTCTTTTAGAGAATGCTCCTCATCAGACACAAGGCTCAATGTGCCTTGATAGACTAACACAGAAGCATATCCTTGTCCTTTTCAATCATTTACCCTTGTGAGATGGGACCACGGAGAGTTGATGCCTCTGATCCAGAGGGCAAAGAAGGAAATCTGATTTAATGCTGTTATCCCCGAGAGCTCAGGCCAAGATCAAAAAGCACTTAATATCTGTGGATCATAATGCTGTACAACCACATGTTTAAACTAGGGCTGTCACTGCTTCATTTTAGAAATTGCAATTACTCGCCGATTTCGTGTTAAATTTGATTAATGACATATTAGTTACGTTGCGTTTTAAATGAGCACGATAAGCTATGTAAGCTTAAGAGTAGTCAACGTGTTTTTTTTCTGAAAGACGCTGTAATTCTGTAAAATTAGAATGTGTAGGCAAAAAAAAAAAAAAGACATCGACATAACATCGTCGTTGTTTCAGGTCATTATCAAAATGTTTTTTCGTGCGACCCAACGATGTCTTTTACATGTTCCAGGAGAAATGGGAAATCTCTTCACTTATGTCAAATATTATAATGTATAGTGTACAGAGAAATGTAAGAAAATGGTAAACTCTTGACCATTTGCTTTACCATGTAACTCCCCATGATAAAAAAAAGAAAAAGAAGAAAAATCAATATGATCAGGAATATGTGAGTGACATGACCTTTTTTTAAATAAAAAGCTAAGTGTCCTCTTTGAATTAAAAGTTTGTGTTTAGCTTTGACAGCCCCAGTTTAAACATCAAAAGTCAATATCATAACTTAAAGAAAGTACCATACAGTATAATCTATAAACATAAAGGTAAGGTCTTCATGAGAAAATATCGGTTATCTACATATCACGTCCATTTCCTGGTAGTTGTGTTTTCATGTTGTACTCAGATGGTCAACCTTGACGTCCTCAACAAGGCACTATGTGAACTGCTTTCAGTGCACCACTTTGTAAAGGGCTACCACGCCAGCAAATACTGAATGGGAATTATTTGTAGATGCATTTATATACCCTGGGCTATCATATATTTGTAGCTAAAAAGTATGGCTTTTTAACAAATGATGATAGAAAATGGTCCTTAACCCTAGCTATGTTTACTATTAACTTTTCACTGTAACATAGTATAATCTGAAGTACATATTACAAGATAAGCATATTTCTATGGACAATGAGAAAAGATTATGTAATCGTCATTTTAGCATTGTTCAATCAGTGCTTTCGTGTGTAATCCATATATTCCTGATGTAGAACTAGTTAAGACTGGATGGATGATGAGGTTTTTGATTGCTCTCAGCTTATCATGTTGAGAAACTTGCTTTCTTCAGCCAGAGCTGTGAGCATGGAGTTCATGTCACCGATGGCCATGTTGCCGATCCCTGCAGGTACGGACGCGAGGGTGACGGAGTTGCGGGGGGTGGTGAGACGTGACGAATTCTGAGAGAGGCTCTGCAGAAGGCCGGGACTCAGAGTGCCCGACATGAGACTGGAGTGGTCCCCGTCATCAAGCATTGTGTCAAAGTCGATCTGGGCGTGCTCGGCGGCACCAGACCCACCAGTCGAAGAATCCACTGTGCTGCTGGAAACCTGGTTGACTCCCGGCGAGGCCATGTTTGCTGCAGCAGCTGTGTTACTGGCAGGAGCTTGACTGGCACAGGGGGACATTGGGGCGTCGAAGCTGGCAGGCTCAAACATATGAATCTGACCTGTGTAGAAGACAGCAGAGTTAGGATTCTCAGAGTTGTGAGCTGCTGACCCACTGGGCCTCTTTGGGCTCGCCTCTGATGTGTCATTACCACGACACGGGCTCAAATCAGATGTCTTCAGAGGTATCCGGCTCGGTTGCATCATGCTAGATCCTGTGTGTTGTCTGCCGATAGATTTGGGCTCTGTGGGAGGCCTGGGCTGTAACATACCTCTACCTCCATTAGAGATACTGTGCTGTTGTTGTTGGGAGAGAGTGTTGTAACTGTGCTGCTGATCCACTTGAGAATATCCTTCAGCTTGTGTCCTTGCTCTGTAATTTGGCAGTTCTGGAGCTGCCATACCATTCCTGTTTGGCCTCATGCTCGTGCTCCCAGATATAGAATTTGGGATTGATTCTTGGCCAAATCCTTGTTGAGGACTCATTTGCTCACTAAAGTTCACATTGCTGCATTGCCTCTGCTGTTGGGTGATATTCACCTGCCTCTGGGTGTTGTGGTTTGCATATCCCTGCATAGACATATTCTGACTCATAGGAACCACCTGCTGGTTGCTGCTCAGGCCCTGACCTGCCTGGAAGGTACTAAAGTTGTGCCTTTGCTGGACAACAGCGAGGTTCCCCCTTAGAGGAGGCTGTTGTTGTTTGGTAAGCTCAGTCCCTGAGCTAACCTCGTTCCACTGCACTGGCATGTTATTCTTGTTGATATTGTGTGCTGGTGTTGAGAAGGGCTGCTGTGAACCTCCAGGACCAACATGACAGGACTGCATGTCCTGACCAGACTGAGTCATTGTGGCATCCACCATCGCCATCCTCCTCTGTGCATAAAGTGATGCTGGTGGGGGCATGCCTGTCTGATAGCCCTGAGACTGGTTGCTGGGGTGGTAGTTCGCTTGCCCCGAGTTGTGGCCCGAAGGGCCAGAATTCTGGGACCTGAGGTACTGCACCATATCATCCGGAAGCACAATGTCATCATCTGCAGTCTGCTCCCCCCCAATCATAACACCATCTACTGCCATGTTCTCCATGGCCACATTCTCAGAGATGCTAGGTGGCCTGGGTGCAAATGGGTATCGCTGCAGGCTGCCATCTGAGCGAGTGTAGCCCTGCATGGCCAGAGTCTGGTGGCGCTCTGCAGCTGATAGACCATTCATTGGGTTCATGTTGTTCATGCTGTTGTAGCGCTGGACCCTCGGAAAGGAGAGAGGATCCACCATGGGGCGACGCACTGGATCACTGGCACGACGTGGAAGGTTGCTGGGTACTTCATGGGGCATCATGCTCTGGCTGCCATATCCAAGGTCACTGCATCGCCTGGGTACAGCTCCAGAGGGCGGCTGATGGAGTGGGTGGGACGAACCTTCCTGGGAGTCATTGTACAGCGCCATGCGGGTTCTTAAGCTCATTCGATCCATGTTAGGGAGAGGAGTAGGAGGAGCTCCACCTATGGCAGCAGCATACTTAGCCTTGAGGCGGTAATGCTGAGCCGGTGTAAGACTGAGCAGGCTTGGAAGACCTCCTCCCCCTCCTCCACTAACACCGCCACCACACTGGCTGGCCTCACTGGATCGGCGAGACAGATCCGTGGAAATTGGATCATAGGAGTCAGCTGAACTGATGTTATTGTGGCGGTTGCCACCAAACTGGGATGCCTCACTAGAACGGCGGCTGGAATAGCATGGCGAGATACCAGAAGAGCGCCGACTCAAGGTGTATGCTGAGCTGATGGTGCTGGTGGTGCTGTCACGCCTTTCGTTCAGCTGGTTCAGCAGTGTTACTTCGCATGAAGTTGGGTCGAGGCGTTGGCCAGGATACAAGCCACTTAGGTTACTCATCATGTTGGAGGTCTCGAGCAGGGAACCTGGCAGACACAAAGGGGCATTATTACAAAGTGACACCAACTAATGACACTGCAGAAGTTAATAGAGTTCTCTCAATCAAAACAATAGCAGTAGGTACAGTAGTACATGATGCTGAGATGTTGTGTGGGATTTGTTGTAACTTCAGTAAAGGAGATATGACACCACTGACAGGTGACCAAATGAAACAGGCCATTAAATTGAAGAAAAATTATGGATTTTTCTGAATTTGAACATTGAGGGAAACATCTGACATAATGCAAGTACACAATTCAAAAAAATATATAACATAGAGGCAAAATTATTCCGTGTTTTGTTTAGGTTTTGTTTCCAATTCGTGGCCTTTACTACTACTTATGACAACCATATGTAACGTAGCTTATATACTATATTATTATTATTATTTTTTTTTTTGCGACATGTCAAATTCGCTTGATAATTACATGGTACAGGGTTACAGAGTATGATTTACTCAGTATGGTTGTAACTTTTTGCCATGTTGACCCACTCTACTAAGACATAATGCAAATTTTAACATGTGCACTTGCACCTCATCAAACAGTAAAACAAACAGTAAACTATAAACATAACACTTGCAGGTTTTCTCATGCTTCCACACTTACCAACTGCAGGTATAGGAGGCAGCTTGGTGCTGTTGTGTTGGCCCTGCGGTGGCTGTGGTGCAGAGTTTACCCATGGGCAGGAGTCCCTCATTGTCTTCAACCTTTCTTTCTTGATGTTCTCCAACTTAATGGTAACGGTGCCACCATGAGTTACGGCTTTCCTCAACTGGAGTCCCACCCCAGCCTGCTGGCCCCCAGCAGGAACAGTGGAATCAACCATGGGGCACTCGTCCTGCGCACTGAGGTCCCCGAAGCTGCCCCCGCTGTGCATGGCCATCTCTACTCCACTGTCATTGTTGTTGGCGCTGCTGAGAGGTGACGGCTCACTGCTACATGACGAGTGGCCGCCAGGACTGGACTGATACGTCTGGTGAGGACAGCAAAGAGGAATTTGTTAGATGTGTAATGAAGGTTCAGTTCACGTTTTTGTGACCCATACTTTCATAACAACTTTCAATCTGCATATATGATTTGAAAAAACTGGGAAAAAAACGCCTCTTCACTGTCAGCTGAATTATACATGCAAAAATGGCCAAGAAGAATCTTAAATGTAAAATGTGCAGTGGTGGCAGTACTGAACTTATTACAAATTTGAGGTACATGTACTTTACTTGAATATTTACATTTTATGCAACTTTATACTTCTACTCCACTACATTTGTTTGACAGCTTTAGTTACTTTTCAGATACAATTTTTCATCCCCCTCTTGTCCATGCATCTCTAAATGTTTTGATTTTGAAACTTTGTGATGAACCAAAGGGAAAAGTGTTCCTTTATGGGTTCAGAAAATTCTTAAGCAAAATAAACTCTTTAAAAACCCTCTTGGATTCACTGGAAAATACATTGTCACCTAGCTGAGAACAGGAATGTTTTTCTGAGCTCATGAAAAGTTGACTACAAACGTATGATGATCTTGTAGAATATGATTTATTGCTGTAGATTAACCCACCCAACAGTATATAAAGTAGTTCAGCTGAGCTCAGCCTTAAACATCCAAACGGACACAATAATGCAGCAGTAAAATGAATCCAAAAACATCATATATAATAGTAAAAGACTTACAGGGATCATCTTACTGCACAGTGACCCCTTTGACTTTTCAAACTTCTAAGTACATCTTGCTGATAATACTTAAACACTTTACATAAGTTTTGAATGCAGGAACATTTACTTGTAGTGGAATATTTGCAGTGTGGTATTAGTGCTTTTAGTCAAGCAGTGGATCTGACTACTTCTTCCACCACTAAAAATGTGAAATAGAAATGAATAAAATAAATGTATAAAAGCTAGGTCTCAGTTCAGAAAACTCTATTATGTATTCTTCAAGATTAAATAATTACAGCACTTTAAATATTCTGACTGTAATGATGTTTTGTAATAACTAATGTAGGTCTGTGGTTCTATAATCGCATCAATAATAGATGAGTTTTATTTATTTACAAGAAAACAAGTGGATAATGGATGAGTTCTGTGAGCAACAATCCAGCAGCAACAGTAATTCAAACTGGCTCAAAATGAACTAAAGTCTTGATCACAGCTTGATGTTGGCACTATTTGTTCAGCAGAATCAGCACGCATACTAAAACAGTCCCAGCGTTTGAATATTAATACGACAGTGACTTTTATCAGTGGCCGACAGCAGAGGCTACTGTCAGTGATCTTGTGGACAGAGAAATCCATTGTAATGGCAACATGCGGCTGTGTGTGTCTGTGTGTGTGTGTCTCCATTTGTGTGCGTCGTGTATACAAAGAATAAATAAAAGTGTGTGAAAATGCACTGTCATGCAAAACTGCCATTTTCTATTAGGCAAGAACTTTGAAACACAAGAACACATTACATGTCTCCCATGCAGAGTTGCAACAAGAAACAGAGACAGTTTAAGTGCTCACCTCAGTGAAGTCTGTCCATTAGGAAGGTTATAAAGAAAAGAGAGCAGCATGTTCAAGAGGTGAGTTAGAGAGGATGTAGGTAGTGAAGGAGGCAGTCAAACATTAAAGTAATGTTAGTAAAGCGAAAAACTCTTCGAAAACTTAGTGCTTCATTTGTTTTGGGGCGATATTTAGCACGTGACGACAGAAAATCATTTCACTTTACGCTGTACTTTGTTGTATCACACTCGCGCTCTTTGTGGCAATCTTTATCACCATTTGGATGATGCATTGTGTTCTTCCACACGGATGCAGGCAAGAAATTTGCATGACGGCAACACAAGCAAACAAGGAGGAGAGCGAACGTGACACAGAACGGGGTGACTCTGAGAAGCCAAAGACAAAACGAGGAGCTCGGACCTAAAAGAGGGGCTACTTCTGCCACGTGGACGGGGTTTGGGTATGAAAAGTCTGACACAAAACAGCGTTTGCTAATCACGCTGCAGACCACACAACAGACTCAAACGCCACTAACCTCTTTTAGCACCTACACAAGAATCATGTCAAACAGCAGGTAACAAATATTTTACATTTAGTTAGAGGCTTAATTGACAAAAAATGTGAAGTACCTTCTAGTTGCTGAGCATATACTGCAAAATGTGAATATATGTGGTCACTTATTGGTGGAATTTACAGAAAATGCACTATATATTGATATGTATTTTTGTCTGGATATGAAATTACTCATAGCAGGATATGAGATTTTGATCATGTCACACACAGTTATTCTTAAACAACATTCAAAGCCATGCATTTACAGTATGTGCTTGTGTTAACCAGCGATCATTTGGAGTGGAGAAAGAGGTACTTCAAGTGCAGTCAATCTCCTTGCACACGTTTTATGGCCCATAAAAAAAGCATGCGCAGGATTTGTGATCAGGACTCACCATAGAGTTCTCCGTCTTGATAGATTTGACTTGTAAACAGTCTTCAACTCCTCTAGAGGTGCTGTTGGCCTCAATCTTGCCGTCCACGGCTCTCGCGCCGTGCTTGGAATTGGCTTCGTTCTCCCCGTTACCTTTGGGCGGCTGCAGCCTTGGAGGCGCATCGCTTCGTTGTTTCTTGGTGACGTGGGCTTCAGGGCCGTGGACCGTCTTGACGTGCTTCCTGAGAGAGCTGGGGTCTGTGTAGCGCTTGGTACAGCCCGGGATCTTACACACATAAGGTTTCTGCCGAGAGGGATTCAACAGAGGAGAGGAGATGCAATTCAGCTCCAGATGTGAAAGGAAAGTATTAGAAAGCAATAAAAAAAAAAAAACTCATTACAGTAAGAACCACAACATATGATCATTCTAACTTTGAAAATGCACCTCAAGGCCAACGTAAATTAAAATTTAAACTTACCATACAATTTTATACTGATGTTATGGTTATATTTAAGTAAAAACAGAACACTGAACAATGGTGGTCCAAATTAGATCTTTTCTCTTTAATAATTTAATGTAAGTACCCCTCCACCCAAAAACGTCAGTGGGCATTAATCTCTGAGCTTCAGAATGATGAAGGCTCTTTTCACATAAAATCTGAATTGAAGTTATGTACTTGATGATGATTTGCAACATCACAATTATTTGGAGGCAATTGTGATCCATCATGCAACTTTTACAAGTACATTGTGGAAACCTAAAGCCATTACTGCTAATGCGACTTTCAGGAGAGAAGGAAACATCTTGACTTCAACAGTTAAACTTTATTACGGGAGGATGGAGAAAAATTTTTAACGAGATGATTGAACTTTTTTAGTGCAAAACCCATATCATAGGATGTCCAGTAACATGGCTGGAGGGGATCTTTCACTGATATGTGAGCATACCTCATTAGAGTGCGTGCGGTTCTGGTGCTTGGCCCGGTCTGAGGCGTTTGAGAAGGCCTTGTTGCAGCCTTCGTGTTCACACACATAGGGCTTCTCCCCGGTGTGGGACCTGAGGTGGGTCTTGAGGTTCTCCAGGCGAGAGTAAGCTTTCGAACAACCTTCAAACTGCAGACAGACAAACAGATAGATGGTGAGGCAGCCTGCCTGAGCGCTTTGTTATTTTTGATGCAGCTGGTTAGAGAAAAGAGCTGAGGGTTAAAAAAAAAAAAAAAAAAAAAAAAGCTCTGTTGCAGTTTTAAATGTAATCTACCGTTGGACTCTTGCCCACCTACTGTGGGGTGCCACACAAAAGCAAAGCTCTGCTACACATGGGTAAAAAGGGCTATTATGCGAAATATCTAAACTAAGTGTGAGGTGTGGTAGAGCTCTTTGTCTGGTGTGCTTTGTTGAGACAAAGAGAAGTCTGTGTTTAGCCTTTGTATTCACTTGTACTGTACAAGCTATAATTTGGCATTCCTTCAGAGCGGCAATTGTGAACGTAATTGGCTTTGAAAATTAAAAGAGAATCAAATTAAAGTAGTTGAGATTGTATGTAAAAGTCAGAAGATTCCCCCTGAAAAGACAAGACTAAAGGAGAGAGTTAGAGTGTTATGAGAAGACGCACGTGGGATTCATGCAGAGAATATACAGCACGGCTTTAATAAGGACCCATGGCCCCCTGCTTGTGTGCAGATTTTAATTACACACCCACACTGTCAATCAGCCTTCTTAGCATTCGCCTTCACAAGTCATCTGTTTTAATGCATTCACAAGAGCCAGTGAGTGGGCTTTGAAGCCGAGAAAACAGGCCCTCAATTTGATCTTCACACAGCAAGTGAAGGCTTCAATAAAAACCCTCGTGATTTATCAACAGAAAATATCACTGGTGGTTAGCACAAAGAAAATCAGATGAACTTGATTTTATTAGTTTTTAATGTGGCAAAGGGAACGGCTGGAGGCTGGAGACTGCCTGCTAATGTGGTGGAGAAATATTTAGTTTGAATAGTTTGTTTAACGGTTAACCACTCGGAAAAGGGGTCATTCCACTAATTTTACACATAAAGATGAGTTTACTGGTCATAAGGCGTACTGAAAACTGCTGAATAATGTCTTCTGTGGCTATGGGCGGAGCTTTTATCAACGACTTTTTGATCATTGTTTATTATACTTATCGGTCTGGTTCTTTATCAGTTCGATATCAGAATTTCTTGTGTTTGAAAAAGATGTTTCAGCATATTGTGGGTATTTACACAGTTGCCTGATTCTCATTTTACACTGACATCAAAACTAGCACTGTTGTCATCTTTCTTTGTGAAATGAAGCCATGCTTCGGACTGTTCCTTCTTCATGACTCCTGTTTTTCACAGCTGTCAGAAAACGCCGGTATCGGTAAAAGGAACTCATGAGCTCGTGGGGAAGATGATTCGGACAGAGCGGACAATTTGGAACCAGCTCGATTCTCACAGTCTGTGTTGAAAAAACGTTGACAAGAGACACTGACATTCACGAGACCTCAAGGCTAGAACAAAATGGACTATGTGTTGCACTATGAGAAATGTATGATCCTCACGCTAAAGTCTACAAACCAGCAGCATTTTAATGCAATTCTTTTGTAAACCTGTCTGAATACAGAAGGTCAATCCTAAATTGCTGAAAGGATCCCTAAAAGTTTAGGAGTCTCTCAGTTCAGTTGAATAAATCCTTACCGTGCATTTATGCGGCTTCTCCCCTGTGTGTCTCCTCATGTGAACCACCAGCATGTACTGGGCCTTGAAGGGCTTCTGTTCCCGGGAACACTCCTCCCAGCGACACACAAACTCCTTCTTCTCACCATGGATGTGGTCGTTGTTGATGTGCTGAGGAGACAAACAAATCAAATTCCATTCAGGTCGGTCAACATGAACACGATGACGTGATGCAAAGTGATTGTGTTTGGGTCAGTAATGAAAGGTTCGCCCTATCAGTATTTTACTATTATACATGATGCTTTGGGATTCATTTTACTGCTGCATTAATGCGTATGTTGCATTTTACTGCTGTACATGTTTACGGTTGAGCTCATTTGAACTACTTTATATAGCGTTGACTAGTTTAATCTACAGCAGTGCATCATATTCTGTAAGATCACCATAGGTCTGTGACGCCGCGAGTCACAAAATAACACTTCTTCCTTCAATTTATCACAAACATTCAACACATTTGGAGATGCGTGGTTTTCAATGGAC
>JAPQRN010000015.1:8218696-8229531 GCA_037367275.1 Coranthus polyacanthus
AGTCACAAAATAACACTTCTTCCTTCAATTTATCACAAACATTCAACACATTTGGAGATGCGTGGTTTTCAATGGACGAAAAACTGTAACCTGAAAGGGAACTGAAGCTGTCAGACAAATGCAATGGAGTAAAAAGCACAAAATCTACCTATAACACTGCAGAAAACATAAATACTAAAGTACAAGTAGCTCAAATCTGTACTTAAGTAAAGTAAAACTAGTCGTAAACGTACTGAATTACATTCCACCACTGGTTACTAAGAGTAAGTCAGCAAATTCTTGTCTTTTTCCCACCAAGTGTCCCTCCCTCTTGCATCCACACACCATGCATTGTGACTGATGGTGCAATCCATTATGTCTGACAGTTATTATGTGTCCATCAGGAACTTTGAAGGCGATGTGTCTGTTTTTTCAGGCTGCGTGAATGTGTATTAGTTTCGCAAGGAAAAGGAACTTCCTCAGATCCCAGATGAAGGGACCAGGAAGAGGAGCTTGTAACAGTCTCGTATTTATCTCCCATTCTTTTCAGTTTTGCTGGATAAGGAAGTCACAGTTTCCTGTGCGATGTCACAGCTTACGTCCACAAAACTAGTAAAGACTAGTAAAGACAAAATGCCAAGTGCGCTTGAAAGAAAATGTAAACATGAAATCAATTATTTTTCCTGAGGATCGTCTTTGAATTGATCAGTTTATCATGAAAAATAAACTGGGGCAGACTTGTCCTCAGACAAAACAATCAACTTAAATTACTGACAAACAGACACCAGGGTTATTGTGGTTAATGAAACTACGACTAAAAGTAAACAGTGACAAAATAATTATGTTAAGTTAAATAAAATTAAAAAAAATAAAATAAAAATGAACAACGCAAAACTAACAACATTTACATAGAACTGCAGGTGAAATGACCTAGTTTACATTCCCCCTGGTGTTAATGGTTCATGGGGTACAGGAATAATATGGCTTTACACCATACGAGACTTTTAATAAATCAGATTTGATGTCATGCATTGTTTCGTCTTACATTTTTCAGCTTCTGTAAATTAAGGCTCTCCTCATAATATCTGAAAAACTAACATTAAAACCTTAAATCCAAAACAAATCAATTCCTCAAAATAAAAACAAAACTACTTACGCGCTTGTACAATGAACTAAAACTAAACTGAAAGTCTAAATGAAAACTAATGAAAATTTCAAAACTATCCTCAGACAAAACAGGTTTCATCAACTTAAATTAGACAAACACACAGTTTGCACACTTATGTTGCTCTATAGTCACTCACTTAAAAACTCTCATCCCGTGCACCACATGCAAATATCCACACACCCAGAAGAACCACTTCATTTCCTGAGGACATCCAGCCCCACAATGCTCCACTTATGTGGTCACTTCTTCACCAGCGAAAAGCTCGGTGGTTGACGATTCTGCTGAGATCTATTTTAGGTGAAGCAGGAGGAGGAATGGAAACAAGTGTGTGGCCCAGCGGAGGCCTCTATTTTCAGGTTACACACTACTGTGAATACATAATTTGGGGGCTCTTGAGACAGGATTGCTTTGGAAAAGCAGAATCCAGGAAGAAACCCCACAGGTGTGTTTTCTGCTGATATTGTGAGAACCTTGTGTGAAACCAGAGATGTGCTCAGGGAGATGCTGTTGGAGAAAAATGGCTATTACTCCCCAAGATTCCAGGTTGGTTTTCACAAAGTTGATAGAAAGCACAGGGACCTTTTAAAACCTTATGGTCCAGTGAGGACTTAAAATGTTTTGGCCTCACATTGTGCATCCACACCCTCGATGTAACCAGCTGTCCTCTGCTAACAAGCTGGAGAGCTTTCACAGATTTTGTGGCGAGGGATCTGGATTCAGGGCAAAAGTTCTCGAAGGTAACTCTGGTTCTGACTTGTAGCAGCCCATAGTGACCGCTCCAATCAGTCTCTGGGTCTGTGGACCTGACATTTTCCCCTCCTACCACTGCTCTGAGATGACAGCAGTCAGAAAGCAGAATCCATAATGGAAGTTGGCCTGGAAAAGGGGAGCATTAGGTTCCAAAACTCCAGAGCTGCTGGCATGACGATGGATTTATGGCCAGCCCTCTGGGCTTCGGGGGCTGGGGGTGGTGCTGGGAGTTAGAGGTTAGGGGTTAGGGGTTGCAGGGCTGAAGGGTTGGGGGGCGCAGCTGCAGGGCTTGGGCTCGAATTTGGTGAGAGCCGGCAGGCTCATTAACAGTGTGTGTGTCAACCAGGCAGGAAAGATCAGTTACTGGACAGCTTTCTGACCAATCAGCAGAGATTTAATGAGGACCAGAAGAGTTTGCTTGAAACTTTTTACACAGTTTAATGGGATAAAGTAGATTATTCTGATGGCATACTTCAGGGGCTGGTTTCCTAAAGGTGTTTTAGATTGGTCGATAGTCTTAGATCACTGTCAGTTTTGCTCTTAGATTAGTCTCATATAAGTTAGACAGTTTCACAAAAATAAAGTCTGGCTTATTTTGAGTCTAAAAAGTTAACAACGGTACACAGGCTTTAACATGTTACCATGTTAAGAGTGAGTTAAATTAATCAGTGGCACCGAGTCTCCTCTGTGGTTTGATTGTGGTTTAATAATATTGGGAAAACATGAAATGAGAAAACATTTTTAGAAAGCAAAGTAACTGCTGAAAATATATAGTGATGAAGAGACGTAATTTGGTCAAAGGTAACTGTCCTGAGCCTGACTGAAGAGTTCAAAGCCCTGACACAGGGCTACGTTATCTGAATTTTCATAGTAAAATATCTTCAGTGAAACAGTTAAAGTTGAAAGAAGAATGAAAGAGGAACATTCTGCTGGAATGACCTGAACTGAGTGGTTTGAGGTGGTGGCACAGTCATCCAGGCTTTTTTTAGTTTGAAAAAAGTGCTACTCGATCAGAATTCAAAGCAAATTAGTCCTGCTTCAGATAGCCAAGAACTAAACGGCTTTGTGCTTTGTAAAGTCTGACTCTTGGTTAGATCTAAGCCTCAGCCATGGTCTGTCTTTGTGAAACTGGCCCTGGACCTTCACAACGGCAAAGAAACTGACAATGAGCCCATGACTCACATGAACGAGTTGGTCCTGGGTGTCGTACTCCTTGGTACAGCCCTCCCAGTGGCAGTTGGTCTCATATATGGCCTCAGGTTCCTGTTTGCACTCATCTTTATCCAGATCCTCACTCAAGTCCAAGACTCCTCCACCGTGGTCCTGAAGGAGAGGTGCTTTGTTAAAAGGGGTTCATAGAAAACACTATAGATTTTTGTAAGCGTAGGCGTATAAATGACCAGAGAAACACTTACATGCTGACATTAAACTGCATCTTTTACCCGAATCTGTGGTCAATACGTTAGAGAAGCATTCTGTACTATTTTGCATCTTTCTTATCTTATCTTCCCCTTTATCCTAATGAGTTGTTGCTATATATCAAAGCCGTGGCAACACACAGATTAAAGCTGCATTTTTATTCACTACCTAATAATCAATTTGAGAAAAGTGAAAACAGCTGGAAGTGTGACAGAGACAGATGTTCTCTTTTAAAATGACACATTACAGGAGATGTGAATACAGACTTCGCTCATTTCCCCTATTTTTCTTTTTAACATCTTACCTGTGAGGATGGTGAGATAGGTAGCGGACCTTCTGCTTCTGTCTTGACCTTTGACCTCTTGGTGGTCAAAGGATTGACCGTGCTGCTCACTGCCGGGTCTCCACCAGCGTTCTGAAGCACAGATAAGAAAGGAATCAGGACCGAGTTACACAGCAGGCAGTCGGTTGTTCCGTCATCGCTCTGAAAAAGTCCGCTTTTACAGTTATTTTCTTGTGAGATTTTCCTTCACTTCTAGCAGCCAACATGGACAAAGCAAAGGCAGGTGTCCATATTGAGCAAACTTCACTGCAGTTGGCACAGAAACCTAAATCTGCAACTGTGGACGCCGAGGCCAAAAAGTAGCAAAAAAGAAGACCATACCAACGGGAAGTAGGGATCCTAAGGCTGAGGAGCCAAAGGTCAAAGTGTTTATTCACTCATTCATTCATTTTATGGTCACGTTGTATATATCATTAATGTCATTTATTTGTTTTGAGCTTTGCACTTGATGTAAGAAAGGTTTTATATCCATTTTAAAATGACTACTGTCCATATCTTGTGGTTGTAGAATTCCCATCCAACTTGTTGAAATGTGAGGGAAGATAAGAAATTCTGCCTTTACCTCCTTCTATTTCAACGTCGTGCTGATTTAAAACTACTACAACGTTAACGTCGGATCTACATTGTTTTTGGAACTTGTCTCAGGTCAAATGTTGATGTGACTTTGGTTGAACGATGAGTCCGTTAAAGTGAATCGAATTCAGCTTTATTCATGTGGTGTCAAATGACAACAAGATCATGTCAAGACACTTATCTTATTACTATTATCAGTCTTATTGTTGTTGTTTAAATAAAGAAACTGAATTGGAAAAAGAATCTGGTCCTGAACATTATTTCTCCTTTTGACATTCGTGCATTACGTGTGAATATGCTTCAAGAACCCAGAACCTGATCAGCTTTTCCACTGGCCCACAAATTCAAAACTCAGTGAACCATCCCTTGAACACACACAAACCTAACAATCCATCCATCCATTAGGCCTCCCACTCATTTTCCTTTTGATTTAACCATTCAGTCAGTTTATTAAACCACCAGAATCCACTCCACTGCCACTTCTCCTTTCCACAGAGTCACCACAGGAAGCAGCGAGGGGGAATCAGATAACCAAGTCAGAGAGATACCATGCGGTTGTTTTTGGCTCGGTACTCTGCTGCAGAGAGATGTGAGTGAGGAGTCCCGGTTGCGCCAGGCACCGGGGCCCATAAGTCAGACTGGGACCCGCCGCCGAGACTAAACAGTTTAGACTTCTTTATGATCGCCAAAGCCGCAAGGAAATATGAAAGAAGAGGAGTTATTACACTTGGTATAGAGGGGGAGGGCTGTAGGGTTGAGGGCTGGGGAGAGAGAGGGGCTTTGATCTGCCGACAGTTTTGGAGTAAGACAGGAAGACAAAGCCATAGAGGCCACTTAGTGCTCTGATGGAGAAGAAAAGAATAGCAAAAATGTATAGCAGCTGATAAATCGGGGAGTGTGTGTGTTTTAAGATTTATTAGAGAGGGTCCGATGTCGGAGGGGGTCTCCTAATCCCACCCAGACGCTACAGTGCAGCTCAGCATTACTGTAAGCCTCAATGATTCATTCATTTGGCTGCAGCCCAAACGGGGAAATATGGTTCTGATCACTATTGAAATTCAGCACAATGCAGTTTGTGCACGTGAAAACGTGGGCACGTTTGTGCGTATTTTTGCGTATTAACCAGTCAGAGTTTTGATACTTTTGTCAGCGTTTACACTGTGCTGAAACCGAGCCGGAGGCAGCTGATAGCAGTGTGAGGTGGAGTGATTCACTGAGTGGGATGTTTACATTATGAGTGGCTGTGGTGTACACAGTGGACTGATAAAGAGAGACAGGGGTGAAAGTAGGAAGAAGGGGGCCTCCTGCATATTTCTGACATGAGAAAGAATTTAATACCATACTACATTTGAGACGGCATTTAGAGTCTTCAATGTGAATTGAATTTGGCCTAAAGTAACTAGTCTGTTAGGAAATCAACAGAAAATGAACCTTTAACATGTTACCATATTATATCGTCAGTGGTGGAAAAAGTATTCAGGTCCTTTTCTTAAGTAAAAGTACTAATGTCACTCTGTACTCCAGTAAAAGTCAAGCATTCAAAAAAGTATTATCAGCAAAATATACTTAAAGTGTGGAAAGTAAAAGCAGTCACTGTGCAGTAAAATACGGTGTTTTACATGATGCTTTTGGATTCATATTGCTGCTGCATTAATGTGTATGTTGCGTCTTAAAGTCCTCCGTGTTAATTGGCCTCACCTGTTTGCAGCATGCTTCGCAGTGATTGGCTCACTCACGGCTGTGTTGCAGGTAACGTCCAGTCATATTGATGCAGATGCACAGCGTGAGATTTCTAACGTCACGTCTGTCACAGTTACTCTGATGACAAATAACGCTCATGTCAGAAGCCGTTCGCCCCCACAGTCTGGGCTTCTTGGTTTCGTTGTAAACACTAAGTGAGGAGTGCATCTTCTGGTGATTAGCTGCCTGTCGGTTCTAACGCCTGGACAGCAGCAGACTTTTCTTTGTGTTTTCTGTCGGACCCCCAACACGCTCTCTAAGGCCTCGTCACTACAGTTCATAAGGGTCTAAAGATAACGACGATGCATGTTTTGGCTCCGTAGCCCTGCAGCGCGTGTTTGTTTGTTTGGTAACGCTGCTAAACTCACTCTGGCTGCTTTGTTGTTGGTTCATGCTGCTTTGATTTACTGTTGAGATTAATGTTTTGATGAGGGGGAATTATATAATTTATGGCTTGATGGCTCTGATGATATGCTCTTGTCCTGCTGGCTGCTCAGTTTGCTATTACGCACTAAATGTCTGTTAATTTATTTGCAATTTACGTTGGTCGGCAATTATCAAAAATGAAGTTCATGTAGGCTGGCATTTGAACTACACTTCTCACATTCCATTTGATAATTTGAATTCTCCTGTGTGGCCTGAACTGGTTGAGTCACAGCTGTATGGCTGATAACATCCAATCATATTCCAGTGTGGCACAGACGTACCACCGAGCAAGATGATCGCACTCATTCCAACACTGTTTGCTTCAGCATCACCATGTGAGTCTTTCTTATGTGGCATTCTGTGTTGTCGATGTGAGAGACTCGCAGAGCCGTTTCTGCCACAGTTCTTTAACATGAGTTTCTCTGACTGTTCCTACCTGGTTAGCCTCAGAGTTGGAGCTGTTGTGGGAGGTGGTCATCGGTGAGGCGGTCAGGGGATGTTGGCGAGCAGAGAAAGAGGAAGCCGACGGTTGAATTAGAGGAGGCGTGGGGCCGAAGGCGTTGAGACCCCTCTGCTGGGACAGCAGCTGCTGGTAGGCTACCGGGTTGATGGGATGCGGGAAGCTGAATGAAGGGCTGGACAAGAAGGGAAAGAAGAAATGAGGACTTTTCTAAAGTAGAAAATGAATTGCACAAAAGTGTCTTCTTTTTCCACATGGCCACTAATGTATTAATTTTAAGTGATTTACCTTTGATCTTTTTAGTTGGTAACAGGCCAGAATGCAAATCACTGGTATTGCACATCACTAGTTATTATACCATTTAGCAAGAGTTGGTGAACAAATTTCTTTATTGAATATTATTACAAAATGTGTCTGGTCTTCTATTTTAACAGATTGGTCATAGTCATGCAAAGTGTATAATTTTGTGGGCATACCTGAGTCCTCCAACTGAAAGGTGGCCGTAGGAGCTGCTGGCAGCCGAGCTGGAGCGGGAGTTGTTGATGTAGGCCACTAAAGAGTTGGGTGAGGTGCGGATCATAGTCTGCAGGTCAATACTAGCATCTGACAGCGGAGAGATGGACAGAGCCCTCTTTCTGCTCAGTCGAGGTGTCAGCCGTGGGCTCGAGAAACGTGATACTGGACACAAAAACACAAAAGCCAAATCAGAATCAAGACCATTTTGGCATTTGACAAATGCCTACAAGCCGATCTGATTATGCTGTCGAACGTGGCATTCAGGCACTGCTGTCACATCGCGCAGTTAACTGAATGTCCATTTAAGTCTTTTCCCGCCCTCAGTAGAAACCAACAGTTTCCCTAAAACATGTTCGATGAAACGTTCAGCCCTGAGCGCTGTAGTGGAGGTCACAGCCTCGCGGAGCTACACTCTATCTCTTGCATCTCTCTCACACACTCAGCTCCCCTATTTAACATTCGTATCCTCTTATGCATAATGAATCGCTCCCCAATCATTGTCAGTAATTACCGTGATAGCAATCTCTTTCAGACCGCTGTACTTGGGCAAGTTAAATGGAGGCAATTTAAACAAATTGATCTCGGAATACCATTAAAAAAGAACACAAAGGTAGGGTTCACGGCCTTAGTTAGACCTGGCTGGTGCACTTTTTTCTTATGCTTGTAGAAAGGACCACAGGAAAATAGCAGGGAGACTAGTTTCCCATGAAATTGTAGAGATGATTATTTATTTTTCCATACTATTCAAGTGTATTTACATTTCTAAAGCGTGCCTCCCACTGGTCAGAGTTATTATAGTTATAAAATGTAGAAATTAGTCTTTGCGTTTGGTTTTTGATTTCTGTTTAGTTTTAGTTGGTGCGCAAGTAGTTTCATTTCTATTTTGAGGAAGTGACTAGTTTTAGCTCAGTTTTTAACTTAGTGTTAGTGTTGCATCACATCAAATATAATTTAAAGAACCACTGTTTATTATAGGTTCCATATTGTAGTTTTTATTTTATTTTTCGTGTTTTTGAAAAGTTGCTCTTATTGTTATTTCAGTTAACAAATGACTTTTTTCACCGCTGGTTTTAGTTTTTGTTCACCACACCAACCCTGCCTCCCACTCCCGCGGAACGGCAGAGACAGATCACTCGATGAGGACCAACAGGTGCTGTTTCTCAGTGTGAGAGGACGGACAGCAGGACCGGTTTGTGTCTAATTAGGTCTTATAGCAGACATCATCGGAGGCGCGAGAGGCAGGAAACTCATAATGGGCCCATCACGGCTCACCTAAGCACACGCACAGTGACCTAACACACACATTTACTGCATGTCAACTCCACCGCTGTCAATATGTAGCCAATCTGAGGCCGGTGGACTTGCAACGCCTCGAGCCAAATGAATCCAGGCACCGCCATAATCACCGCGCCAGACCAACAGCCATAAACCAGGGTCTTACTTCCAAAACTATTATGTTTGGAGGTGGCGAGTCGTAAAGCAGAGGCATATGCGCTTAGTTAAAAGGCCCCCGGGAACCTCAGACGGCAGACAGAAGTAGTTGGGTTTGAAGGGGAAAAAATCAGCGGAGATGATAGAGATATATATGAAAGAGTTGGCAAAAACAACAAATGAGCCTCAGGAATGCACATCTTTGGGGCTAATAAATAAATGCGTCATCTTCTGTTGGAGGGAATGAGGTGAAGCCAGAGGAAGACAGACCCTCACTTGGGGGTGAAATGGACTGTCATGAATGAGGAGTTTATTCTGATAAGCTGTGCATCGCTCCATATGGGTCATGCAGCTGCGAGGCTTGCTATTTTTGCAGCGAGCCGAGCTTGCTACCTTGCCAGCAGATTTAATGAGAGATAGGTGTATTAATATTCCCCTTTATGAAGCAGGAAACAGGCCCCACAGCCTGGTGGCCTGGTAGCCTGGCGCCTGCCTCACCCCTCTGGGCACTATGCCCAAGACACCGCCCTCTACCTCCGTCTTCAAACCGCCCCCTCGATCTACACATCAACCTAAGTTCTGAGGAATTCTCAGTGCCTGCAGCAACCAAGTTTAGATCTAAACAATATATCCCGCTCTTTCATTAGCGCTGCGGAGGACGTGCTACTTTTGTTTACCCAAACGTCTAACCTATTTACCTGGAATATATTTCACACACATGCACAAGCACAACACAACTCTCACCACTTGGCGAAGGCGTGTTTTATAGGTGGCGGTTATAATTGAAAGGGTGAGCAGGTTCCGGCAGGGAGTGAGAAAACAGATGTTGCACAGGCCAAAGCGTCGCAGCAGTGTGTGGTAATATGGCACGGCATGCTTTGTGTACATATATGTGAGTGTACGTCTGTGTGCTTGCCATTGCTTTGCGGGACTGCATCGTTGGCTGGTTGTAATTGTGGGATCTGGATTTATATAGAGTCGTAATTACAGGCGCTCCGCTGCACATCGATACAGTAAAGAAATATATTAAAAAGGATGGGAGCGTGCGCACGCGCGTGTGTGTTTGTGTGAGTATTTTAAGTATTTGCCTGTGCTGTTCTAACTAAAATGGCTTTGTGGAAAATCAAAACACTTTAATTGAAGGGTTCTTCTAATCTCGGCCAACGAGCTCTCAGTGTCACCCAGGCCCGAGCACATGGAAGGCTGCAGTAATCCTCTGCAAAGTATGAAGCCTTTGTGATGCTGACCTTTAATAATTACTCTTAACTTAACAAAAAAAAACAAACATATCATTCTTGTTGAGTGGTTGGAGGGAGTGGAGCTAATACAGAAAATGTACAGTCTGAGCTGCTGAGTAACATCACATCACAGCACAGCTCAGTGACAGTACATCTTCAAACATAAGTGCAAACCTCACAACATCCTTAACATGCAAACAAACCCGTTCTGCTGAAAGCAAGTGTGTGTGGGATTACAGGAATACTCATTCCAGTTTGCATGAAAGTTTGTTGCTGTTCTTTCATCTTAAAGTAGTGCCTTTTCCCGGGCCATACAAGTACCGCTCTGAAACCGCATCAAGCAAGAAAATGTAGGTGTTCAAAAACTTTTGACCGTGTCCATCTTTTAGCCTTTACTGAAATAACTTCAGAGACAAAATGCAGTCAGCAGAAACCACGTGTCATGCTGTTGCACACCTTGACCTTGTTTAGGGTGACGCAGGTATCTGCACACCACACCGCAGCCCGAGTTTGGACCAGCAGGGCCCGAGGCCTCCGCATCTTTAACCGAGCCACCCCCTGGGGTAGCTGGAGTGGAGAAATGTTTATTTTCCCTGCTAAATCTCACTAATACTAACACTGTGAATTTTATTAGAGACGGGGCTTGCACTGAATCCTCTATGAGCCCCCAGTGTCCAGCCCAAAGCCGCCGTTGTGTTTGCCAGTGTGTTTATGCACACACTTCCACCCATGTGCTCATGAACCAACATATAGTTAAGTGTTTGTGTATGCAGTCTGAGGGGACCGCCCCCC
>JAPQRN010000015.1:8229631-8245108 GCA_037367275.1 Coranthus polyacanthus
CTGATATTTCTCTGCCCACTCCTCACTCCTCACCACCACATAGGTACACAAAACTATCTGCCTCTCTCCCTCTGCTGCATCAACACTAAAATCCTTTTTTCCTCAGGATGGCAGACATTTACTTTGGCCGCTGCTTTTGTCGTGGGAGCTTCAACGTTTTCCCGCAAGCCGCTCTGATATTTCTCTGCCCACCCACCCCTAACATACCTGCTCCCTCATATATAAACAGCCTTCTGAATGCCTCCCAATGTGAAATAACATATTTACACATACAGCAGCAGTGCTAATGCTAATCAAAGTTAAATGGCTTTTCACTAGAGTTGGAACTGGTGTTCCGTTGCCTCTACTGGGGTTCAGAGACCGGGACCAGCTTACTGACATGAGCAGTGTAAACCCCTTGTAAACAGATGGACACTGCTCTCTACTCAGCAAGGGTAGGGCTCAAAGTTTGAAGCTACAATAAGATTACACGTTGACATAGCGAAGGACAAGGAAGGACTGTGTCTGATGTTATGAAAAACGTCTCACCCTAATTCATTATATTGTAAATGATCTTAATTTGGAATATGATGATGCTTTTCAGAGGAATCACACAGATGCCGTCCAAACTGTCAAACCCCACTAATATTCTTTTCAAGTAACAGTGTAAATGTAGTATTTTATTCCATTTACAGTGATTCTTAAGAGTCTGTCAGCACTTAAGTCAGTCCACTTTAACCTGTAGGAGTTTGTTTATTGTGTTTTGCTGCTTAAAGGCAAAACTGTGAACACTAAGATATTTAATGGAATCATTTTTCTTTTTTGTATGTTTGCATGTGTGTCATGTCTTTATGCCTGTTTGTCATACTTTTTAGCCTCCCCGTATCAGAGATCAGAGTGTTCTTTCTGAAAAGCGTAACCAGGGACCAGGTCTGCAAATTAGCTGTGGCTAGAAGTCCCATATACAATGCATTTATTTTAAGTACAATGCCTACATGTATAGTCCCTGTCAAATAAATTTAATTCGAAAAAATAAATTACATGAATAAATAAATAAATGATGAGCTCAAAAAACTGCAAACACTCAGAGAAAATGATTCTGATGCAACGATGCAGTGTTTGTAATTTTTGTATTTCTTCTAGCTGTCTAAATATTGCAATAATCCAAAATGAATAGTTTTTAGCCGTCACACTGCCTAAGATTTTAGAAGTGAGGAAAAATTGTCATTCAGATCGTGATTCTACCTCAAAAGGTCATATGACCTTTTTGCCAGATTGCACACCCCTGCTCTTTGGTCTGTAGTCGAGACTCTGAACGTCACTGCAGCCTTTCTACGTGGTGTCCTCACGTTCTGCAGAGAAACTCATCTGCTTAAGCGTCTGTCTTTAAGTGTGCCTGACAGTAAATCCTGAAATTCATAAGTGGACGAGTAAGACCTGCAGCCCCCCGTGTCCACAACTTTTCCACCAGCACACTTCTCACAGCCGTGCTCAGTGTTTCATGGTTCCACTGTAAGCTGTGCAATTTAGTTATCCAGAGGGAAAACTGGGTTGGGGGGAGGGAGAAGGGTGAGAAGCCGTATTATGGGTTCACTGAGGGCTTCGAGTTCTTGCGGTGGGTCTGCTGAATATTAGTGCATAAATTGATTTTTAATATGATTTTCATCTGCGCTGCCGTCCAAAACTAACGGCAGGGGTTGAACGCATGCAGTATTTGCTATTTGTGCTCCTCCTCCTGTGCTCTGGCAGTAAATAAGGCCTTTGATTCAGACCGAGGCTGCCCGCGATGACCATTAGCTTGCCGCCTGGGTCAATATGAGCCCTGTGTCTGGAGGCCGCAATGGAAGAGCCTCCAGACTGAAAACCACATCACTCCTAGCATGGTAGAACACCAAATAAAAGCTGCCGGGACGGTGGCAGTAAGTGTGGAGGCTGCTTTGGAGCAGGCGGTGAGGGGGGGGGAGGGAGGTAGGGGTTGTGGCTATTTGAGCAAACAGCTTCCCCAAACAAGTGTGGGCAAAGCAGCACAGCGGCGGTCACTGGGGTGGCTGGAGGTAGAGGAGAAAATGGGGGAGGAGAGAGGGGAAAGAGGTGGTCTACAGTTTCTTCAAGGCCCCTAACCTTTCCTAACCCCTCACTTTCTGCAGTGCAGTGTTTAACTAAGTGATTGAGGTAATTTAAAAGATTAATTGCCAAGCGATCTCATATCTGAACCGGTGTTTTTTTTTCCTCTACCTGTGCGTGAGGATGCCAGCATTAATGTCATGCAGAGACTTTGGAGAGCGTGACACTGCAGCGGTGAAAACAGCGGGGCAGTTTTTTTTTTTTCCGGGTGGGTGGTTGGACAGGATGAAAGAAAAATCTCCTGGAGTGAAACGGTCGTCAGTGCCAAGGGGAGTACTTGATTATCAGGCATCGAAAAGGCCGACTTTCACGGACAGTTTTCCACTCTGTGCACTTTCTATCCTCCATTCATAAGGTCTGAAGGTTTCTTGGATGAGTTTTGCTTCTGAAATCAAACGTCTGTTCTGGTGCCTGACCGTCATTTTGATAGAAGGCCGAGGCTTTAACTGGACTGAAGGAACAGGCTGGTCTCTGTGAGTCTGTGTGCAAACACGTGTGCGAATGTGGCAGCATTTGCCTGCCTATTTGCCCGGCTGTCAGTCTGATTTGGTTTTTTTTTTTAGTGTGCTGGTTTGTATGTGTGTTAGTCTGAGTAACCTGCTGCATCACTGCCATTTTAAAGCTTTAGTAGGCAGTATTTGTTGGCAACTCTAAAAACTAAGGCGCAGAATCTGTGGCTCGTCACACAACTAACATAGCAGCTCCCCTACCTGTGATATTTTAGCTTCAATTTTACATAGCTGCATAAACAGCGCTTTGTCTTTTGTCGTCTGTCTGTGCTTAGGACAGAGAGGAGAGAGCACCAGGAGGAAAGGCTGTATTTTCACATTCAAATTTCAAATTTTAATTGGATTTTTTCTTCCTGATTCCTGCCTATTGAAGCTTTAAGCTGCATTTCCACAGCAACTTTCACCAGGAACTAGGAACCTTTTGAGGAACTCTGTGTTTCCATGGAATTTAGTTCTGGGGACTTCACCCGTCAAAAAAGACCAAGACATTAATGACCAGCTTACTGTTCATTACCCCTTATTTTATGTACAGCCGCATACAAAAATGACATGTAAAAGCTGATGTTGCTTTTTCACACATCATCGGACTAATTTGCCTAATCTTTGAGGGTGTTTAGACCATGGTGGAAATGTAGACCACCAACGGTGGGAAGGAGCCTTTTATTTCATGGGCCTGGAGTTCTGGGACTAAAAGTTCTGAGCAGTTAAGGTGGAAATGCAGCTTTAGAGGACAGAACAAGCAGACCATGAGGGTAATATTTTCATAATAGCCTGATATAGATAGGTAACTCTGCCCTTTTACAGTTACCCCAGATTTATTTTGTAGGATCATAACAGCACAAGCACACCTGAAATGGACCATCCCAATGAGAGACTTTAAGGCAACACATGTTTTTATGGGCTCGTGGCCGTGGGCTTTTAGTGTTTATGCACCCTCAACCCACCATCCACTGCCCCCCATGCTACATTTTAGTCTAAAAAGCTCCACTGGCTTTGATGTGGGGAACTCTACCATGAAAAAGCCTCAAGAGGAAGAATAAGAGGATGGTATCAACATGCCTGGTGCTGAGAACAAAGAACAGGGAGGCTGTTAAGTTTGGCTGTTACACTTGGGCCAGGGATGAAAGACATACATGTGCTTTAGTAATCCTGGGATGATTATACTTAAAATCATATCACACTGACTTGTCATGTTGGCAGTGCAGAATGTTTTTCATCACAGGTTCTACTGGTCACAGTTTTATTTATGTTCACTCAGCTCAGCTGCTTTTGTCTCCACGAAACTATTGCGTTAATGATGCATAAGGTGTAATTTTATAGAACAAGAGGCTGGGTTGTTCGTAAAATGTCCTCACCGTCCACAGGGCTGATGTAGTCGGGTAGGTGAGCTGCTGCCGCCGCCGCCGCAGCTGCCGCCGCTCCGCTCTGCATCAGCAGGTCGCCGTAGGGGCTACGCTGGCTGGCACTGGCCATCAGGTGGTAGTACTCACTGGGGTTGGCCCCTGGAGGAGGTGGGGGGAGACTGAACAGGGCACGGTCCTTCAAGTGTTCATGGGTCACTGCAGCAGAAATTAGAGAAGAGAAAGAGGGACATTCAAATCAAGGCTACATTTTTCATCGTTTACTAGTCCTATAAATATACTTAAAAGCATTATTTAATGGTAGCCTGAAGCTAAAATGTGTACCTTATGTCAAGCATTACACAAATGTGGTGTAGAAAAAGTATAGTATTTGTGAGATGTAGTGGAGTAGAAGTTTAAAGCAGCACGAAATGGAAATTCTCAAGTAAAGTGAAGTAAAGTACTTGAGCAAAAATACTTCAAAAATACTCAATTCTGATACCATAAAGAGGTCATAGCCATGTGAAGTGATGCAACACCTTTTCACACCTCACAGGGGCCTACATATGTATAATGATATTTTTTCTGTAACGAAGTAACATATTCACAGACGTCATTGGACATACCGTTTGACAGAACGGCAAAAACAAAGACAAGAAAAGAAAGGTTGAAAGATGGGCTCAACAGAGCAGACAAGTGCCCTGCTTTACAGATTTGAAGATTTGTGCTTGCGTGCATGCCCCGGGGCGTGAGGCTTTTGATAAAAGATGTCTGATGTCTTTGAGGCTTGCTAGGTTGTGGGAAAATATCTCTAGGGAGTAAAGGAAGCCGAGGAGGAGAAGGCACAGGGCAGAGGGGGGCTACAGAGGGAGGAATATCACATTCCTGCACTTCTGTGGTGTTGTGTGTGCATTAAGTTTGACAGGCTGAAGTCATACACAGTGTGCAGGTGCACACACAGCCATAGTGCTGAGGAAGCCTTTAACGTTGCATGTGCAGTGGTAATATTGACATAAAATGTGTTAACACCTGCACCCAGTAAGCTATGTTTAAAAGTGTCAGAAACTATAAGAGTGAGAGACTCATTGACTTTCTTCTTTCCTGCATCCAACGGTGCCTGTGTCCCCCTTTTTCCTCCATTTCCTGCTCACTCCCCCTCCCCACCTCTGTGGAGTGAGACAAGGGTGTGGATTAATATGCACGCTGGTAGAAACGGGGTGAAGTGGGGGTTGGGATCACAGGGTGGGGGCTGAAACCACAGCCTCCCCCCAACACACACAGACTTACAGACACATGCACGTACACAAAAACTGGATCCATCAGAACCGATTAGGCCATGGTTGCGGTAACAGTGCACAGGCAGAGTGACCCAGGCGTATTACTTTGGGTTCTCCATGGCTGCCAGATCACGTTACCACCTCCGCAGAGCAGCATTTTGTGAGTGTTTGTGCGTCTGTGACCTCACTTACGAACACTGAGGGATGAGAAGCAGCAGCTACAGTCCAAATGGTCCCAGTTAAACCAGGGGAAAAGTCACGCTTCCTTAACACAGATCACATGAAACAAGACTGAGACTATGTCTGAAAATCCTTCTGCCTAATCATTCGCTCATTCGTCACTTGAAAATAATCAAGCCTGTGACACCTCGTGCAAGGAAACGCTCAAATGAGGAACTTGGGGATTTTCCATCATATCTTCTGTACTTTTATTGCCAGTATGGATGTGAACCCAACTTTTCGAAACCTGCAGAAACCCTGCTATGTCTTTAAGTTTCTTTAAATTCCACACATAAATTTCACACTCAGAATTCAGACACTTGTATGAATTGAGAAGGGGTAATTATAGTGCGCTATAGTAAAAAGTGAGCGTTTTTTAAGGGAATAGCTTAAGACTGCAGCCAGGCTGTAAAAATGGCCAATAGGTGTTGAGACATTTCACTCAAAACCGCATATTAAAATTTATATAGTATACGTTAGGCAGTTAGGCTTTCACAAGCAGCCTTCGACACATGCCTGGCAGCCAGGTATCCCTATCAGAGGTTTATACATGCTCCACCAACTTCTGTGGTTCCAGACTTTATTTATGTTCTGCAAAGCTGCAGAATGCCCTCTGCTTGGTGCCACATTTGCCACCACTTTATCAGCGACAGCATCTCTTCCGCAACGCTTCTCATGAAAGGCAGAGAAGTATTACTTGCCAGAAGCGTGCACTTGGTGATTTATTGGTGCTGCGGCTGCAGGCCTGTGGCTCCTGTCTTTTCGACCTGTTGTATGAGCAGGGGCAGCGAGGACAAGTCTGTCATCATGTGAACTCAATAGATCAGCGGCTCAGCGTGTTTGCCTCTTTGCTAATTTCCATACTTTCTCCCGCACATTTATAAAAATGAGCAGGAAAGTACACTTTACCGCAAAGCGTAACCCGCAATCGTGAGCACGCACACACACACGTGAAAAAATGTAAAAACACCACAACATGCTTGATGAAAGGTGCGCTTCAGTATTTTATGTATGTTGGGGAACGTATGAGGTGTAAGACTAATTATCACTAGTTTTCAAGACTTGCACTGTGTAAACTGAAGTGTGTGCTTGCAGTGAGCCATGCAGACAGAGTGGGTTTATAGTGAACAGGATACATAAATTTTCAACCCGCTCAACTCTAATCTCACCTCCTTAATGTTCAAATAACAGAAAAGCAGCCGTTTGAAACATTTTCCACATCACTTGCAGCTTATTCTTCAGCCTGTGTACACTGCATACATCACGAGAAGGCTAAATATTTCCATTTGGCAGAAGCAGGATGGTGATTGTAAGCTAACAGGTAGGAGAGTGTTTATGGATTTACGTGTGTTCCTGTGCCTTGTAAGTGATTTACACGTTAAGCATCTGTATGTGCATAATAGCATGTGAGAGGAATCTAACTAGCTCTCTGTAGAAGATGTTTTTGTTCAGCTGCAGCGTACAAAGAGATTTGTTTTGTTTTTTTTAATAAAGTGGATTGAATTAATAAATAATGAATAAAAGATTCATATGAAAGATTTTGGGTTGTCACAATTATTCCGATTATTTGAGTTGACTGTAATCATTTTGCACATCATTTCCATCAACTGTATAAAAACAGGTGGATGAAACGAACTCAGATGTCATTTTTCCATCACTATTTTCCATTTGTGCTTTTTTATGTACACTTGTGAACATGATTTATTCTGAAGTTAGTCTCTAAGATATATATATAGATGCAGTTAAAAAAAGGAAAAAGTTCCAATCCTGTCTCCCTTCGTGAATTTTTCATTTATCTTGTTACATATGGGTAAAAAAAGTGTGACTTTTTCTATGCATCTTTTGTAACCAAACCACATTCTGTGTCACTCAGAAACGTATCAGAACGGTCTTGACATCCCTTCCTTCGAGTCTCTAGTGCGGTGAGTGTTCTTTTAATGAATGTTGTGCTGTGCGTTCGTGTCATACAATATCTCACCTTCAGCCGGGCTCAGACCTCGAGCCGCTGAGATCATGGAGAGGGTGGGGCTTCCGTGTACTGAGCGCAGATAGTGCTCCATGTGGGGGCTGACGTATGGGTGTGGAGGGCTGAATGGCGACTCCCCGGTCCCAGCTGCGGCGTGTGGTGAGAGACGGATCAGGGAAATATCTGAGATAACTGGGCTGCCCGTCAGTCCTGGAGGTCTGAGGAGAAAGAGGAGTAAAAGAGAAACATATTTTAAACAAAGTGGAAATTAGAGATGTAAAGGAGATGAAGCAGCCATAGACAAAAACAGATTCTGGGGGAATGAGGGCGGTGCTTATGGTAATTTGAGTTGCAGTGATTTTCTTATTTCTTTTGTGCACAGTTATCATCTTGAGTGATCTTCACTGGTATGTTCATAGACAAGTCTTAACTTTTGTTATTACGCCGAGGTGTCTGCAGTCTACTTACACCCTTTCTCTTACTCAGTCCCACAGATAATACATAATAATCCCCTTTTTTCGCCTTCTCCTATTAAGCCTTAGAGCTACAGACAAGTCAAGACCAAGGGCCTTCGACTGTGAGACTATGACGAATCTTTCTCTCTGTTTGGGTGGGCAAACTACAGGGTCTTTCACCTCAGGTGTTACATACATAGGATAAAAGAACACAACCGGATGCTTCAAATGTTAAGTAGCTGCCTATAGCTATCTTTGGCCAATAAAAGGAGTCTCCACTGAAGTTCTCCAACAGCCTGCCGGTCAGATCAGTCTATACAGTAAATTTGTCATGTCTGGCAGGTAATTGGCAGCTCTGCTTTGCAGAAACACAGACAAGTGGGTGTTGTAATCCTCAATGGCCCCTGAGGGGCTGAACTCTAGATAAAAACGTCTGCTGGCCGCTGGCAGTGGCACAACCCTTTAAAGGGGCACCACTACTTATGTCGACCTAGTGCTCTTCATCTCTGATAAGAGGCCTGTCGTTCCCTCAGTGTGTGGTAAGAACACCTGGTAGAAATTCAGCCCACAAAAAGGCTCTGAAGCTATGAATAGTATAAAAAAGACTGAATGACAGAACCTGCTTATACTGTTTGGTTAATAACTTGTGAATCCACACAATTTAGAGGAAAAACAAAATTGATCGATTAAAATATACGAGGTTCTTTGCCAACCCTGTCTCTCAGAAATTATGTTGATATGTTAGTAAATAACTGCATAGTAGTAACTGCAAATACATTTTCTTAAGAACGTAATGCAGCAAACTAATTACATGTTGTAATTACCATCATTTGCAGCATTTTTTTTACTTTGAATCACTGAGCACTTTAGGGAAAGATACTAGTGTCTGGTTTAATACAGAAAAAAATCACAAAGATGTGATTTAAAAATGACTCACGACGTATTTATTTCAGACCACAATCTTCCCCTCACTCTAACCAAAGTGCTTTTATTTACTTGAACCTAAACATCTACAGGTGTCAGGATGCAAACGCCAGTCTCTGGTGTCAAAGTCCAGGAGTTTGTGTATCCACCATCCACCTCGACCACATTCTGGCTACTCGGGAAAGACCAATTTAATTCAGTCTGATTACAAAGAATTCATTTGCAGGAATTGTGACCACATTAAGTGAGTGGCTGTCTATATAAGTGCCTGACAACAAATTCAACAAATGAGTGTTTATACATGTGGTTTGGAATCTTGGCAAATGCTTTTGCGCGTGTGAAGTTTTACATCTCTCGGTGTTTGCAAAGCAAAATATTCAAATTAATATTCAATATTCACTCAAGGCCAGTTAGTTGTCAAGAAGAAGCCCATATATTGCAAGGATACTGCTTGAGTGTGGACACATTAGTCAGAGGTGTCAAATCATTTGATGAAAAAAGTGGCCCAGGTTGTAGTTCCTGCCTGTGGCTATGAAAGGCGGCCCTGAGACCCTGCAAGCATGCAAGGCAAAGTCTTTTCCCCTATCTTCTTCTCAGAGTTTCCCTGCTCAGTCTCTCATTCACGGTCTCTGTGCCGACGCCAACCTGCACCCGGCCCCGGCCCTGCCCATCTCGGGCCGAGCCAACCAACCCAGAGCCTCGGCCCTCGCTCCATTTCCAGTAAGCGCCTGCAGACTGCCGGCCTTGTCTGAGGGCCAACTTTCTGCCGTCAGGCCCACTCTTCCCTACAAACAACCATAAAGAGCCCTCTGTTCTGGGCGGGAGGGGAGAAGTGAGAAGAAACAGACGCTCCATACACAAAAACACGCTTCCCTCGGTCCGCCTCGAAGCAGCATACAGAGAGGTTGGCAGTGCCTTCTCAGATTAGTGCTTGGGTGCTTCACTGTAGGGCTACCTGGGTAAACTGGCACTGCTGCTGGCTCAGACCGAGTGATTCAAGGCTCATCAAAGTTACTGCATCCTGCCATAATGACAAATGTTACTAGCACATCACTAAAGGATAAAGCTACAACATAATACTGTCTGTTAAGTTTCACGAATGGACAGAAAATGAGAAACACCTGCCTAATATAGTGGAGGAAGCAGTTTTGCCTGTTTTTGTCTCTACCTTCACATGCGAGTGGTTCACTTCTACTGTATGGGCATAAAAAGGATACGACTGGCACTGTTCGATAAATTCCATCATTTATTTCCGTAAAGAGATGGTCACTGTAGGTTTTACATTACTCAAGCAATAGAAAGTAGTATCTGAAAAAAATCCTATCACAACGTTTTTAATCGCAATCGTGATTAATGATTTGAATTGTGATTTGTCTTGTCAATTTTGAAATGTACTGTAAAGTACAGACAGACAAGCAGCCAATGGATTTCCCCAGCTGCATGATTAAAACTCAATATTACATTAAACACTATTTTTTTTATCATTTTGGTATTAAAATTATGATTAATACCTGTTTTTTTTTGTACAATAGAGCGGTTTCCAATTCCATCAGGTGTCTGCACCGCAGCCACCGGCAGATGAATGTGATTTGAACTTGTTTTCATCGTCATGACTGAATATCATCAGCTGTAGCAAAACAATGCGTTACGCGAGTTCCTGCAGGTTGACGTAGACTAAGCAGACACTTTCACTGCTGACAGACTCTAAAGAATCACTCCGTAAAACACCACATTCACGCTGCCAATTTTAAATGAACAAATACGGAAAGTGTGGCGGATCATTTCTCAAATCAGATCCATGGCCTTATCTGAATATTTGTAGGATTGTCTTAGAATGAAGACAGCGTCCGTCTTCAAATTACTCCTAGTTTCCTTTCAGAAAGCAACTAATTTAAGTTTCATTGTAAATGGCATAAAAAACCACTAAAAGCGTTTTGCAACATTTAACTTTAAGCCTATATCCATCAACATAGTTATTTGTTTCTTGGCCGGTGTCAAACCAGCGTGTCTGCGCACACCACTCTAGCTGCAGTAAATCACTCAAATGACTGAGAGTCTATATGAGGCCTTGATAATAAGGTGAAATTTACTGCTGCTGCCTGTCAGGAGGCTGCAAATAATAGTCCTGTCTGGCAGGTACCATTATTGAAGCCTTGTCGATCCACCCTTTTTCTGACAAGATGTTACTTGAAGTCTGTGTGTTTTCCAGAAGCTTCAGTCAAAGCAGTTCAATGCGAAGCTCTTGGTGGGCCTCAAAGCTCAGTCTCTTAATCAGAAGCTGCCATTTAAAGAAACTTCCATCATACTTTAACACTATGGGTGGCTGTCCTGCTGGAAAAAGACAGAGAGAAGGGGAAACGGTGCCTGCATGCACTTAGAATCAGAGTTATGAATTATTTCCAAAGAAAAGGACTTTACTGTGGAGCTGATACTAGAAAGAGGGTTAGATAAAGGAATGGAAATCCATTGTGAGTCAGTAGATGACATGCTTTCAACAAGGTAATTGCTATTTGTCTCTGTGTTCAGTACTGTGTGATTACACACTCTCTGTTGTTCCATTGTTAAAACTCTGCTGTGAGAAAAAGTGATTTGGACATGGTACAGCTTGTTGAGCATATGAGTAACCCTATGAGTAAGTGCATACCACAGTGCCTGTACATTAGATTGCTGGCGCGGTGCAGATTGCAGCACGATTAGGGACGAGTTAAAGAAAAACATGATGATAAAATGGAGTTTGTCCAAGTCTTGCCGCTGTTACGCTGGCTAACAGTGCCATGACAATCAAACGGAAACGAGTGGTTGAAAATAAGTTGACAAATATATGAAAGTCTCATTCTGTGCAAAAACCTTAGTGGGCTTTAATCTTTGAGCTTGACAGTGAATGATGTTTGATGCTATTTTTACATCAAATCTGAGTTTAAGGCGTGCACTCACAAGCAGGATGTGTGACGTCACCATCAAATATTTTGAGTCAGTCGTCACCAATTATGCAATTTTTACAAGCGCATTGTGGAAGCCTAAAGCAATCACTACTGGAAATGGATGTTTAGGAAAGCAGAAAACATCTGTGTTCAACACTGAAAGACGCTGTTTTAACATTTTTTAGTGGCATCATTGAACATTTTTGTGTAAAAACCAGCCATCAGAATCAGATTATTATTCAGTACAGCGTGTGATTGGACGGGACCTTTAGGTAGGGTTGTAATGATTCTTGAAATCCACTGGACACTCGTATCATGGATTCAACCATTCTGTTTTGCAGTTACTTTCTTACAACCTTATGTTTAATTCACACATTTGCACGCACAGTGAAATCAACACGGGTGTCATAGTGATGAAAAACTAGTTGAATAACCACTAATGCAAACTGTGCAGTCGCGTCAGAATTTACTCAGCGAGTCTGGGCTAACGTGGCGTCTCCTCTCATCAAAATACAGCTACTTCAACAAGTGATCAGCACTTAACAATACTTTCATCTAATATGACTCAAGTTCGAAAACAGACATAGGTCTTGCATTCATTCGACGGTGTTAAAAAAACGTCTTAAAAAGTCCTGGTTAAACCTGGATAAACCCTGCTTAACATATAGCACTTTTTCTGTCAACCAATTTAGTTTGACAAGTTTTCATTGGGTCTTTCCACGAGTGATGACTAAGAAAATGATGCGTCGCCGCTGCCCGTGTAACCTGTTTTCAAGGTGAGATAAACCACACTCCAAATCCAAGTTCCCTTTCTGTCTGCCTTCCTGCCTCTCTGCCCTCCGAGCTGACCAACAAGTTAGTATTTGCCTCTCTGGCATTTTCCCTACTGGCTGGGGGTGGGATGAATTATGATGTGACACACTCCCTTCTGTACTTCTGGGCAGCCAAGGCGATCAAGATAAATCACCACGCTACCCCACAGGGGACATGCAAAGATCCTGCCTTAGTTGTTTTTGGGGCCCTGATCAGGATGCTGAGGATTTGGACACAACTGGATACTGTACTCCCTGAGAAGCACGGACTGTGTACAAAAGAGAGGCCCAGTAAAACTATGTCAGACGATGGGATAATATACTTAAATGAGACGGGATTATACAGAGGGTAATTATCTATTATTTGGCTCCCCTGCTGTCACATACCATCAAGTCTTTTTTAAGTGCAAGAAATTTCTTTGAGACCGTGCGATAAAGCGTGAAAATTTCAGGCTATTGATTTGCAACATGGCCGTCTCTTGATTGATGGGTCTCTTGTCTCTTTGGCAGCACATTCCTGGCTGTAACTCAGGGGAGCATCCACATTCAGACATTAGCCGTGACGATGAGCCAGGGCTGGAGCCAGTAAAGAGCAACATAAGATAACAACATGTCTGTCAAAACCACCGACAACCAATCAGCAGGCTTCAGGAATCTGCTCCCCCTTCATTTGTCTCCCCACCCTTCCCCTTTCCATGTTAACCAAACCAAAACAATGAAGAGCAAAAAAAAAAAAAAAAATCCCAAATGGCTGATGTGTAAACTGTATTTAATCAACACATTCCGTGCTGCGGGGCTCCGGGCCTTGAGCAGGCTGATTGCCTGGTGAGAGGGACCACATGTGTTTGTGTACAGGGGCGGCGTAAGCCACAACTGTGCCACACAAAAACCTTGGGCATATTTCAACTTTTCAGTGCTGCAATTTGCCCCCCGACTGCTTCCCAAAAAGCATAAATACGGGCTGTGGAATGAGCGGGGGATCTGTTTTTCTCATCCCTTGCGTTGTCATTGAGGTTCTGGGAACGGAAGGCTGGATTTCGGATGCTAATTACCCGGTCAAACATGCTGGCACGGCGGTTGGCTTTCCTGGCTTGTGGGTTAGCACAGAAGATGCTCATTGTGCAGCAAACAGAACATAAGTACTGTCTCGAGCCCGGGCTCTACTGTCATCTACTGTCATCCCAGAAGATACTCCTACTAATGTGTTCCAGAGGAAGTTCGGATATGGTTTGTATCTTCTTTTTGGAATGTGATGTTCGTGAAAGGCGAGCAGACCGCAACCGGAAGGCTGCTAGTTTTGACTTCTAGATCAAACATTTAGAAATATGGTAAAAGATGCAAATGGAAGATGCTTTCTGGCACTGCAACCAAGGAATGCAAATAAAGCTTCTTCCTTTTGTCCTGAAGACTACTGTCGGATTACCTGTGTCACGGCTTCTGGCATGAGAAACATTTAGGACACTAAGTACGCTCAAAAAAAAAAAGAGTTCTTATCGAGCGCTTATTGGCATACCTTGAAACGCTTGAAACAGTTAAAAAAAAAAACACATTTTAGGACATGGTTGGACATTGTTTTAAGCACATCGAATCGTCAACCAATTCAAGTTTCCCCAAATGATTCCATTTTCTTAAGGCCACTTCACAAGTGCTTGTGGATCAATAATCAGAATTCTGGAAAAATTAAGAGACTACTCCAGATTCCCACACCTGACCACTGCAAAAAACCCCTGTGATCTTATTATAGATCATGAATTGAGAATAATATACTACGAAGAAGCAGATTGTGTACGATTATTAAGATGTTTCCTGAGAATATTTATCTTTTTTTTTTGGTTATGTTGTAAATCTTTTAAACGACAATATTTTTATTTGGAATTTGGGGGAAATGATTTCAGAAGTTTTTAGAATGAACAAAAATGTTAATTTTACTCAAATACGACACCTAAGGCTGGGTATTTTTCAAAAATGTTTGATAACAACACTGATATCTTGGCTTTGATGTCAGTTCCGAAACAATACTTTTTCAATTTCATACATTCCATTACAAATCTTTAGTTTTATTTTTGCAACTCACTGCCATTGTTTACACTCAAAGCAGTTTAAAAACACAAAACATATAAACCTAATCTCCATAATGTGCTTGAACTTAAGTTGTCTGTTTCATTTCAAGATATTTTTTGATACTTCTTAGCAATTTGTTGACGCCATAAAAGTGTTGAAGTTTGGTACCCAGCCCTACATGCACCGAAAAATAACAAAACCAGCGTTCTCTTCATCTTTTCAGAACAGCGTAGAGACCACAAAGATGATCAAGGTCGCGCTTGGGCACATTATACGACACAGTGGGCATGCAAACTAGCTCACTACGTCGGAGAACAACCCATAAGCTCAATGAAGATAAAACAATGAGTACAGCGGGATGTGCATTATGACAGCTGTGACAGAATGACCCGGAGCCCTCATTATGTTGCCTATAAAAGTGATGAAGAGGGCTCTGAATTGTCAGTTCAATTCTTCAGACAGGAAGTGCAACCCTGACGATCAGCAGCTGACGAAATGCTGCCACTGAGCGCCCGGCACCAACACCCTGCTCCATTTCGTGGGGACGACGCGCGGTAATTAGGTGAATTTGGTGCGTGCTGGGGGAAAGACGGCCAGATCAAGGTCTTGATGAATTAGCGGGAGCACACTGTCAGAGTTGCATCACATTAATCAAAACAAACTGGGCGCGCAGCAACACTTTTTTTCCCCCTCCTTCTCTCGCTTTGCAGGTGATGAATAGCCCTGACTACACTGTGTATCACCTGATCTCGCTGAATTTAAATGTAACAGCATAGTTCTCACAAAACCTCTATTGATCTTACTCCTGGGTTCCCTGGCTGGATTCAAATATTTTAGATAAGCATAAGAAGGCCTGGCAATGTTAAGAAGGCCAGACTTCTATGGTAATA
>JAPQRN010000015.1:8251710-8272756 GCA_037367275.1 Coranthus polyacanthus
ACAAACTACTAAATCAAGAATACCGAGAGGTGCTTATTTTAGTAACACAGGTCATTTCAAGTAGTATCTTAGGATCTTATGGTGATTTTGGGTGCTGTTTGCATGAATACCAGCCAAGCTTCAAAATATTATAAAGTACAGTGGACTAACAGACTTTTGTTTTTTTTGAAATCTTCATGAATATCACGAATCAATCCAGCCCACATGAACCTTGACTAACCAAAAATATCTACTGTGATCTCTCATAGCATGTTTGTTTAAGATATCCAAGCCCCTTTGCCCCCATAATGAGCTTCCAGACGTGCCAAACATCCTGCCAACGGCAGGGAGAGCCCCACATCTTCTCCTCCTTTTTAAGTTTGCATCTTAAAGCCCCGGTTTGATCTCCCACTAAAGACAATGCCAGGTGTTCAATGTTAACAAAGGCCCTTTGGTGTCACGTGACGTAGAGAAAGAAGAAGGAAAAGCATTTGCTCATTATGTCCAAATGAAGCCCCTGATCAGGACCACGCTGAAGTAGAGAATGGAGTGGGCTCATGTCTTAGAGGAAGTACTCAGTGATAATAATAATGCCCTGAGAGGCCAGGCCAGGCCAGGAATAAATTTGGAAAAAAAGTCTTTGTCATGCTTTGATAGAAAGGGGCAGAGAGAGGGGGAAAGCACAGAGAGAAAGGGAGAAGTGAAGAGCAGAGGAGTAGAGGAGGTGGGGGTGCTCGAGTCAGACAGGAAATTCCAGCAGAAAAAGTTGGCCTGTGTCCTAACTACACAGCGCCGTGCCAACGGCTATACACAAATGCTCATGTGCATGCATACTCACTCACACACCCGCGCTCACACACACAGACACTGATTTGTTCTGCATTTCGCTCTCAGTAAGCAGCGAGTGAGACAAACACAAACGCGTTACTTTGAGGTTGGATAGAAATGCCTTTTTCTTTTTTCTTTTTTTTTTAAACACACATGCACTAAACACAACCCAGCAAGTGTTACGCTCAAGGTTAATAAAAAGTGTATGTTTAGCCTAATCCACGAATCCTCCACTACACACACAACATGAAACCTGCAGGTTTAGTTTGCAAGACGTTGCTTCCTCTGGGGCAGTGCATCGGCGAGAGACGGCGACAGAGGGATTAGGGGCTTACAGGAGAGCACGAAACCACTGCCATCTATGAAAGGAAGTCTTAACAGAGTGGCTCTTTACTTTTAACAGCCCTCAGGGAGGGTAAAATGATACCTTTTTTATTGATAGGGGGATTTTGGGCAGAAGGTAAGTGGATTAGGCCAATGGTCTCTGTAACGACACAAGATGGTTGGAGCGGAAATTCATTAGTCCCTGTGAACTTGTGTTAAGTCTGTATATGTTGTGATGTACACATAAAACACTCACTCCCTGGGAAGATGAACACGGTTGTTTTCTCCACAGGCTGGAGTCAGCACTGTAAAGAAGATGCAGTACTTGAAGCCTGTATATTCCACCTCCACCCTGTACTTAAAAATGTGTTGTTTTGAATGAATACTAGTACTGTTTCCTAATAGGACTAGTATGAAACTGCTCTAATCAGACAGAGAGCAGCATTAGCATAAATTAAGACTCTGTTTGTAACTCTACGTCCAATATTCACTCTCCTTTTAACTCTAGTTCTGGTCCTGACAAACGTCTGAGCGATGTACAGTAAGTGGGTCACTCTTTTGCGGCTAACTTTTGCTAGTGTCTGTCTTCTTCTGCATGTTCTTCTGCGCAGAGAAAGTGGTGAGCAGTTGGTTTATGGAACTTTTTACACTTAAAACAGCTGGCTTGTTTCCAGAAGTAGCAACGCTGATGAGGACAGACAAGGCTGAAGCTAAGAGTCAAATTGTAGGCTGTAAAACTAAAACACTGAAGTTACTAAAGCTTCGTGCAGAAGTGCGGAGAACTGCAGCATCGGATGATATCGTGACTGCACATCTCGCATCTCATAATACACATATCGCTGTTAATGTAAAAATATGGATTCAGTGAAGATTTTTAAAACTTCTGACAGTCTATGATTTAATCGTTTGTGAGCAAATGAGTGACGTATGCCTGGATATGTGTGAGATTAAAGTCTAAGAAAGTCGGCTGCTATGAGGGCCTTAGGTCTGTATTTATATATCTTGTTGCCATGACGCCCTCATCCGTCCTACCCCACCCCCAGATGCGTTGTATCATCTCAGGCCTCCGCTGCCTCGATTCCTGTCTCGGCGTGTTTACAGATCCCACTCAGACTCAGCTGGCTTTTCTTCTTTGCGATCAGTCTCTGTCAGATCTGCACGCCTGCCTCAGCCAATCACTCCTTAGACTCAGCGTCAACCCCACAAACCCACCGCGGGTATGATCCATCACCTGAGCTACAAGGGGCTGCGCTGTCTCTCCTAATTGTTCCGTAGACCAAGTGTGAGAAAGATCCCATCTCACCTGGGTTGCCATTAGCCGGCGGTACTTATGTCCATTCAGAGTAAAATAGGTACCGAGGGAAATGGCCATGTATAGGATATTGTTTGTGATATATATTTGTGTCACAAAGACTAAAACAATGAAGAAATAACTTCATTAACTGAAATTAAAAAACACAAAACGAAATAGACGTGCAGGTAAAATCAGCTTCATGTTGCCCCAGTGTTAGTGGCTCATGGTGTTCAAGAATAAAACGGCTTTGCAGAATATGCAGAACAGACCTTTTAATTCTTTCATCCTATCCTCAGAGCCTACATATGCAGGCTTTCATCATAAGACCTGGAAAACATAACTAAAAACTACCGATGCACTGATAAAACTAGACAAAACTAAAATGAAATCAAAAACCAAACTGAAAGGCTCAATAAAACTAAAAGCTAAGGTCGATTTCAAAACTATAACTAAATCACAAAAGCTAGAGTCGCACATCACTGATGGGGGGTCAGTGCCAAACGACTGTCATGCATCACCCAGCCTGCGTTGGTCATTTCATGGCTCTGGCCTTCACGTGAGTGTGTGCGATGTTAGTGCAGTGGTAGCTCGGGTTAGCAAGCATCTCCTCGTAGCAGTGAGTGGGCCTCTCCCTGAAGACTGATGAGGTGTCAGGATAATCAGCTTCCCGCTTCGTGCAGACTTCTGATTTATCGCCAGGCCACTTTAGAGCACAGGTGTAGGCCTGATCAGGTAATTAATGCACTGTGTTTCTAATTGCCGAGGTGTTGTCAGAAGAAACTGGTGGCCGATTTAGGAGGATGTGGATGGAAGAGAGGCAAATCATTAACTTTGCTCCAACGTGAAAATCACTTTTCAATGTTTTTTTTTAACGTCGTTTTCCTCTTGTTACGTTTGTCGTGTGTGATTATACACCAAGGGATTGTTTTTATGCGTTGTTTTCCTGTTCACTTAGGTGTAAATTGGTCTCGATCTTGGGAAGGCGCAAATAAAAATAACCGGTAACTCCTCTCAAATGCATTAAAACTAAAGTAATGAGCCTGTTTTGAAAATGTAAGGAGTAAAGAGTACAGATATTTGCGTTCGAATGTAGGGAGTAAAAGTGAAAAGTTGAAGCAGAATCCACAGGTATGTGTACTTCACCCTGAGTACAGCAGTGTAAGTATTTGTACTTCGTTACTTCTGATCTGTCAGAAACATAAGATTTTTTTTTTTGTCTTATCTTGAGTAGAGTGTGCTCGAAACTTTTCTCATACCTAAAGAAAAGAGCAAAAATAAGAGAGCATCGTGAGTTCAAGAAATCAATGGAGAATAACGAAAATAAGAGGAAATCTATTCGTATATTCTTTCCTGCACGAGGCCCATTATGTGCCGTCTGCTGTTCTCACGCATCAAAAGTACACATAAAAATGTAGTATTATGGTGATTTAATCAATCTGTTCAGCATTTGCCTGCCAGTTTCTGGCAAGTGCAAACACACCAATCCAGCCAAGTCACTACAAACGGCGGGAACTCAATGGCTTTCTTCTGTCTTCCGTGAGCCCTTTAACCTCTCAGACACAGCTGACGGAGAAGCTGCCAGTTCACACAAAGAGCGTCCTCAGTGGCCTATGACGGCATGCTCAGCGCAAGCTCAGCACCCCCTCCAACGTGTAATTAACGCCTTTTTTAAGGGAAGAAGGGAGAGAAGAGGAAATACCCTAAACAGTACACAATGTGTGGAAGAAGGAGGCAGCGCACATCAATCTAAAACCGACTCAGTTGGGGTCATACCGAGGTGAGGCACCCCCCGGGGAGACTGCTCTCCGGGCCCGAGTGGGAGGCTGGGGAGTATCTCCAAGACGGACCTGGCCTGGATTTCATCAAACCGCCACCGAGTCTGTTAGATGTGTCTCTTCATACTGAATGATACACAACATTTTCCATTTTGAACTGTGAAAACTCAAATGTTAGGTAAGACACAGATGGATTTGGCGTCAAAAGGCCAAGAGTTTCAAATAAATTCCTCTTATAGGAACTTTTAAAGTATTGCGAGCTCAAAATCATTTACGATGTTTACATCCGTCAGCATGGCGGTTTTATTAAATAAACGACTGATATCCATTAGTTTCAGCTCCTGACATTAATAGCACCAAAGTTTACAACAGTTATGGCATTTCAGACTTAAATGTAGGACACAGTTAACATCCTTTTACTTCCCCTTGATGTGTGTTTGTATTACAAAGCTGGCAAATTCATAGTATTTTAAAAGGGTCATGAGAATAAATTGTCAGAAACATTAGGTCCTCCATGTCATGGGATTTAGTGTGTAACTACATACTTTTATTCAAGTCCTACAAATTTGAGGTACTTTCAATTTTATGTAACTTTATACTTTTACTCCAGTACATTTGTGTGACAGCTTTAGTTACTTTTCATGTTACAACGTTTCACCCCCTCCACTTCAAATGTGTTTTTTTTTTTTTGTGAAAACCTGAAGGATGAAGTGTTTCCTTTATGGGTCGAGTTTTTGAAATTCTCCTCCTCCTTAAGCTAAATAAAGTCTTTAAAAACCCTCTTGGATTCACTGGAAAATGCGCTGTCACAAGGCCAAAAAACAGGCCTGTTCTTCTGAGCTCGTGAAAAGTTGACTTTCTAGAGATTCAGGACGCTACAAACAGATGGCGATCTTATAGATGATGACGCACTGAGATGGAGATTAAACTACCCAACCGTATATAAAATTTTTCAAATGAGCTCAGCCTTAAACGTGCACAGCAGTAAAATGCATCATACACATCAACCTAACAAACAAAACATCTAAAACATCAGATATGATCGTAAAACACTGGAACCATTTTTCTGCACAATGACTACTTTTCATACTTTAAGTACATTTTGCTGTTTATTAACATACTTTTACTTAAGGATGGTTTTGAATGCACAACTTTAACTCGTAGTGGAGCGCTACCACTTTTACTGAAGTAAAGGATCTTCTTCCACCACTGTTTTATAGTGTCCTTAATGTTTTGCTTCCGTGTATATCCACACTATACCATCTGAAATGGGTCTTACATTAACATGTTTATTCTCTGTAACAGCTGAATCAACAGTTGACTCACAGTAAGTGACTTCTCACTGTTACTTAAGGTTCACACCGTTAATGATTTAGAAGAAATCAAGTGCGACTGTTGGTGGCGTTCGTAACACAGGGCAGAGCATCTTAAGTGCAGAGGGCTGCGCTCTCAGGTCATCTATCCCGATAAGATAAAACGTGAAGACCGAGCTGTTTATATACACACAAAGACATGCACACACACAGCAGCAGGGTCTTATAAACCCCCGTCTTGTCTGGCCTCTTTCTTCGGGGCAGGATTCAGCGTGGAAACCATCTCACTCTGGGAATTTGTTTTAAAGCACTAACAAGAAACAGCTGTGAAAAAGGTCAGAGGGCCCCCGACCAACTGGATTGGCTCTCAGGTGATTTTTTTTTTTTTTTCCCTCCCTCGGATAATGCAGTCCTGCTTTTTCTCTCTTTGTGAACTGACCCTCGTTTTAAGGTCCGTGTTTTATAGGTAAAGGATGCCGTTGATGGTGGTTGTTTTATGTGATACTAGATTATTTCAGGATTAATCACAGTGGTATTTGAAGCTGTCAGTTCATATAACCTTCATCACCTGAACTTTTCTGACAGTATTTTAACAGTGCATAGTGATTTGCAATTCAGTGCATTGCTAGTTTTAGGACCACCAGTCAAATGTTTCAATGTGGAAAAGGGACAGGCACGGCTATTGTTTTTTAGATAATGAATAGAGGAATAGTTTCCTGTGTTTAGCAGTTCAAATAGGAAAAGAAAATGCTTGCTTCAGGCTACAGTGAAAGAAGAAGTGAAGATGCAGCAATGAACAAAGAGGAAAGGGCATGGAGTCAACTATGAAGTAAATTATTAGGGGTGTAACCTCTGGGATCTGCCAGGATGTGTTGTGGGTGCCAGGGTTACTAAAGAACCCTGAGGCAGAGAAGTTTCTGTTTACACACAAAACATCACCTCCTTCACACGACTGGGACTTAGGCGTAAAACGATAGCGATATGTACCGGCGATAGACACTTGAATTTCCCTAAAATGCGTTTAATGCAAATCGCACTGAAAGCACATAGCGAAAATGCAAAGAAACCCCACACGTGCTCCCCTCCGTGGCTCATAAACAGATAATGATATCCTTTAATAATGGAGCGTGCTACGAGTCACACGCAAACAGGCGTGGTAGTTGCACAATAGCGACATGACTCGCTGTTCATAAGTGCCACATATAAACAGGTAATAAAGCAGCAATGGTGGAAACCCAACTGCAAAACCACCAAGAAAAAACGAGGGGCATGCTGCAACCAAATGATTAAACCTACACAACAACCCTGAACACACTGTGCTGCGTTCACAAGTTCAGTGTGAGAGCGGGAAATGTCGGACTGGATAAATGAACTATTATCAACTGAAATCAAACCCTTTATAATGACACATTTTTCAGCTAGTATGTTACCTTGGACAATGGCTGTTTGTTTCAGGTGCTTCTATCCTAAAACACAAAACTGCACTAAATCCTTCAGTGTCAGTACTTATTGTCATTAATTAGTGGTTTAACTGGATCTCTCTCTCCCTGCCTGTGGCAGTGAATGTCGCGGTGAAAGTGATCTCGACTGCGAATACTTGCATCCTACCGGCTGCTCCGCAGTCCTGAGGGCAGTTGATATGTTTACGTGGCCTTAATGCAAGTCAAATAAACAAGCGGCCCTATGATTTACACATGTCGCTTTCATCAGTCCCTGGCAGGCAATTTGCCTCTATCGTTTATAAAAGAGGCACCTGCAACATTTAAAGAGTAAAGACCTTTCTCTGTGTTAGTCCTCGTGTCTGTCTTCGTTAGATTTTATACCGGGAAAGTAGAAGAGTGAAAGAAAGCATAAGATACAGAAGAAACGAGAGATAGCAGCAAACATGGCAGTTAGCCCAAGGGGTAAAGGACACCTGAGTTTGTGTACAAATCAAGAATTCGGTCCCTGTGGAGCTGTGTTTCCGGCGCATCTTCGATTGTGTGCGCATGACTGTAATGTGAACATGGTTCCTGACAGCTGACGGCGAAGCAGCTGAAGCCTCTGAAGGCTCCAGAGACGGCAGCGAGTGGCCAGGACATTACTCAGCAACAACAAACAACAGCCCTCAAGATAAAGAATCATTTGTCACTGGAGCTACACTGACAAACGGCAAGCATTGTGTGATAAAATTAGCCAACGCGCTGTTTCCCCTGTGTGACACTGTGAGAGCAGAGTCACCTCGGGGGTAAGCCTGATGGGAAATCTCCTTTACCTGACTCAAGATGTTATGGATATGGACAGCAAAGGCTCTCAATCATTAGAAAGTTGCTATGCACTTTGATAATATAACTTTTATTCATAAGGGGTTTGCTTGAGGCTATGTTATAATTATCCTAGTGCTGAAGAAAGTATAAGGAAGAAAGAAAATATCACAAAATGTAGCACATAAAGAAAAAATATGAACAAAAAAGGTTTCATCCCCATTTAAGTCAGTTTAAGCATGCGTGTCCCCGGTCTTTACGTATTTATTTACAGCTGCGCACATTCAAAGTGGGAAACTGCCCGGTTTGACCACAGAGGTCGACTGGTGACCACTGAGCCGACACTGGGCTTCAACGAGTGCCTTGCTCAAAACCACTACAGTCGTAGATATTACTGGGGTCAGTTTCCAACAAATGTAACCAAACCGGCTGCGGATTCAAACCGGTAACCTTTAAAACAGAACTTTTATTAAGTTTGGAAAGACTCCTTATGAATGTGGTTTTCCTTGCACCGGGGGAGAAGGTGTTTAGTCCTCTGGTTAAATTTCTCACGTAATGATATTGAAACCGAAATTACACGTCGTTTTGTATGTCTTTACCAAGTGCGTCATGCAGTATGTTGTTGTTTTTAGAATAAAATGAGCGACTTAGAAACGTCATTCATTTGAATACAGTTGTATTCTACATGTGTTTTCAGCTCTTGGTCCATGGAAGCAAATATGTGAGTGAATAAATAGAACAAATAATATTGTTCTATGTACTAGAGGTAATGGTGGAGTTCTGGACTTTCCATGTACCATGAAGTAAGTGAAGATGTGCCAGAACCTTCTTCTTCAGGGCTATTTTTGCTCTAAATGTTCAAGTCTTTAATATACTCTAAGTGTCTCTAATTATTTGTCCAACTATGAAACAATTAACCTCATCTTTAAAGGTGATGCAGGTCGGATATGCCTACGTCACGTCTATGAAAAGGATCATTTCTAGAATATGGAGTGTTTGTTATTCATATTCAATAGGTGCAGTTAAGCACAGTAATTAGCTATTACAAAGGTTTTACCTGTCATGGAAATTGAGAATTTTAATTTTAAAATCACCTTTCAAAGAAGAAAAAATATTAGTTTCGACTTCTTCGACAGCTTTCAACTGTTCTTCATATGAAAATAATAAAAAGAAATGGACTTTTCCATCCAATACCATCCATTTTTCTCCCATTGGCTCATAGTATGATTCCCCTCCTGCATCTGGACTGCATTGTGTGCTGAATTTGCTTTAAACTACACAGATTTACCCTTACCGTGTTTCAGCGACCCTGTCAAAACACACTAATGTCAAAAAAGAAACTATCCAAAACTGCATCGAGACACACGATCTAAATGTTAAAGGCTGCATTTGGGGCGGTCAGAGTGAATGAAAAGTCGAATGAAAACAGCGATGACAATGATACAATCAAGTAGTCGAGAATGCAGCTAAAGCATGCAGGTTCTGATTAAACTCTCCTGGTCTCTGTGCAACTTGAAACTACTCAGCTGATTGCAGAGATGTGGGCCTCATTTGTGTAAAGAAAAAAAGAAGGTTGAAAGCACAATTCTTGGTGCACGTAAATTAAATAAAAGGCAGAGTTTGATTCGTGACGTATTGTCATCGGATGAGACTGACAGATGTCTTATTTAATTTGAAAACTAAAAGTGATGTCAAAGTATAAAAGTCGCACCTTATACGTAGAAAATGTGCTAAATGAAACCTTTAGAGCGTTTAGACATTTTCATATGTCACGGTTAATTTGCTGAAGACAGAAAAACTGAGCTAGATGATGATTAGAGAGTGATCTTTAGTGCTGATGACAATATATTTCATTATAGACTGGGGCCAGAAAGTGAGAGTCGTGCACAATCCGGCTTTTCTGCAGTGGTTTTTGAACCTTTCGTATTTTTATATCTGTCTTTGCGGTACCCCTTCAATCCCGTTTCAGGTCGGTATTTGTTAAATAAAAGTTAAATAATAGATAATTAGAATACTCCTGCATTCTAGGTACAAACTCTTTACTGTATTATAACATATCCATGTTTGTTGACCCACGTCGAAGAACCCTGAGTAACTGCCTTTCTTCTGTGTCGGTGTACTCTGTCATTGAGTCCTCGTCTAGACTGAACGACTGCCCGAGAGCTTCCATCAACACACAAAATGAAACATTTGGGGAACAAATTGAAGAGACTGTCAGTTAAGTATTTCTAACACAGACTACAACAGTGATGATAACAGTGGGATTTCATCAAACCCTGATGTTTTGGAGACTAAAATAAGACATCCGAAAATGGGAGAGTGTTCCACATGCTATCTCAGTTTTTGTGATGGCGCAGTGGAGTGTGCGACATAGTGAAGCAATTACAACGTGGACCGGAGCCAAACTCCGGGCTCCAGAGCAAATCCAGGCTAAAGTCTTTGTACGTTTATCTTGACTCCATCCAAATGAGGAGGGGAAAAAAAGGGAAAATTGACTTTACAGTCTGTTTCCAGAGCTGAATTTCATTTATTAAAGCTAGAAAATGCCTCTTAAAGAATCCCCAGAGGATGTTTTTATGTGCAAAACAAACAAATACAAACTGGGTTATCATCATTCTTTTAGTTTGGTTTGCAACAAACAAACAAAAACCATCTGGGCTCTTTGGGTTGGAACTGGTCTTCCTTGACTTTGGGCATTGTGGGTTGTGTTTTTTTAAGGCCTTGATTAGAAAGCATTTTCCCTTTCCCCCTTCAAAGCCCAAATCTAAGAGCACACTGAAGTTTTAACAATTCCTGCCTGGCTCTTGATAATGATCCACATGTGGCGCAGTCGTGATCTTCATCAACCAATTCTCGTTCTTTCTTCAGGGAAAGGGTGCCATATGCTGCCACCGTATTATTCTTATTGGTCCTTTACTTTAAACACACCACATTAAGTGCTTGCCATGTGAAGTCACAGTGTATACTGTGGTTTGGGAGAGGGGGAATGAATCATGACTCCAGCAAGGACTGTAAAGACAGTTTTGATTTTGGTGGTTTCAGCTTTCTCCAGCTTTTCTTTTTCTTTTTTTTTTTCCAGTAGAAAGAATGTATTACCAGTACACACCCAGTAGTCACCGCACCCATCTTTCTGCTGTTGGGGTGTTTGGTAGATGCATCATGTCAGGATACACCACTGTCCCAGAATAAACACTGGTTAACACTTCAGAAAAGCTGTGATTTATGTGGTATTGTAAACGTCATGGTGGATGCGAGGAGGTACTTTATTTAGGTTACCCTGACATTTGGACTTTGACAAATACTTCCATCGATATATAGATAAAATGTTTTTCATAGTAAGACAATTGCTGTATTTACATGGACCCTAATATTCCACTAGTTGGGAGTGTAAATCAGAAGAAACTGGCCAGATCAGACGCAGTTTTCAATTGTGTTGAGAAGGGTGGCGTAAACCTTTGACAATCAGTTCAGTAGGAAAATATTAGCCCCTAATAACCATGTAAACATACGTAACATGAGGTGATGTGGGAGCAAAACAAAACTGGTACAGATTTAGATTCAAGGATCGTCAAACACCTCGATGGTCGAAAGACTCGAAACAACCAGTTTTGAGAAGATGACCAAAAAAACGTCTTCTTCTTCTGGGTGATGAAGCACTACATAGGTCTAAGTGTCATGGGCAGCGCTCCAACACCCCATCCTGCTCATAATGAATTGTGCTTTCAGGATTGTGGGCATTCTTAAGATCTATTGTCCATGTATGTGCCAAAGAAGGGAATTTGTTCTCAGAGCAGAATCCACACTGCAGCTCAGACTTCGTTTATTTAAAGCTGCAGTGCTTGATAGTTTTTTGGCATTGTTGGACAAAAATTCCATAATTACGTTTCAGCATATCGTAATTCAAGTGGTCTGACAGGAAATAAGAGTCCTACCAACTTCTGCGAACTCTGTTTTTGGGCCGTAGACAGGCAGGTGTGTGTGTGGGGGGGGCGGCGTTGAACACGTGACTGACAGCTGTAATTGTAGAACGCCGTTCAGATTTCCCTCAGACGTGAATCTGCAGCTCTGCTCCGTGGCTCGACACGGAAGTTGGAAAAGTGGCTTCTCTTTTCACAATGGCATCAGTTCATCTATATTTATATTTAATCCTTTGGCCCCTGCAGCTTTAAACTGTGCCATTGTCTCTAAATAGTGAGTAACATACTGACCTCTGACCTTTTGTCCAACTATGACACAATTAGCTTCATTATTCCATTATTCCGCTATATTCCAGCAGATTAGACACTTCACAGCAGGCAGAACTAATTTGTTCATGTCAAAAAACAGATATATTCTGATTAAAAGCTTTGGGGCATGTAAACACACCTTACTGGATCACTTTATTAGTGTCCATGTAAAACTGTTAAGTTGATTTCAGTGGCGTTGAAGAAATATTGTCCGTGTGACACAACTACTGATTATAGCTTTGTGTTCTATGTATTAACAAAATAACAAGCACCAGTATGGAGTCATAACATTAACCAAGTACATTTGTGTCATCAATTGTAATATTTCCCTTAATTAAACAACCTATTTCACCTTAATCTTAGCCAGACTTTATTCATTTAGTAAACACATGATCAATTATTCTGTAATGACAGACTAAGGTTTTCTTCGGGGCACAAACAGCACTGCAGTTGTGTTTCACTATCTAAAGAGAGTCACTACTGTATATCCCAGAGAAACTTCCTTCCTAATAATAAAAAAAAAAAACCCTTACTGCTATGTAAATAAAAGGATTAGTTAAAGACGGACCATATGTGTATGCATCCACCGAGACACCAAGCAGCAGGAGAGCTGTGAGTGAGTGTTCCTTACGTACAAAGACTCTATTTAAAGAAAACCACTCTGCATTAGGGCCTATAGAAACAAAGCTCTGTTTCTATAGCGATAGGTCGGCCTCGGCCATCTGATCTCCCCCTGTCAGACCGCCACTTGTCAGCTCCTATTAGAGGCAGCGGTCGCCTCTGCTTACATGTGGTACCCATCACCCCAGACCATGAGGTAGCGTTCCCGTGGAGCTGCCGCAGCGCTCGGCCCCCAGGGACGCCTGGTTCACTCAGTCCTGGGATCACCTCAGGTTATATGTGCCGTGTTATGACAGCCTAATGGTGCTAGTAACTGTGGCAGCATGAGTGAGTAAAAGGGAGGAGGAGGGAGGCTAAATGTTAGAGTGAAAGAATAACAGAGGTGAATGTACACAGTCATGCTTGTCTTTCACGAAAATCACATTTGTAGCGATGTCTATATTGGAAATGTGTGAAGCAGAAGAAGGGAATCACAGAGTGACTATGGCTGCAGCTAGCGGTTATAGATGAATCTTTCGATTTTTTTTTTCTCAAAAATCAATTCATTGTTCGCTCAGAAAACGCTGAAAGATTTCAACCTGAAGCCCGTTGACATCCTCAAATATCTTGTTTGGTCCAAAACCTGAAAAATGTTTGGTTTGTTCTTAAAGAAGAGTAAAGAAACTAGAAAATCAGCGCCTCTTTAACCTACACGCTGACAGCAACTTGTCCATCATTCCATGACGTAGTGAGTCAAATTGGCAGGAGAATCCAATTAGACGGAACGTTTTAATACAAATACCAATAGCGCTGCCAGTATATCTTTGGTATCAATACTTGCTGTGCAGAGAAATATGTTAAAAATGTCGTAACGATGGAATAGCAAAGCTTTCCAGACCAATCATTTTTTAAATTAATCCTCTAAAAAGGTTAGAGAGCTCTGTAAACTTGGTCCTGCACATATTCTAGTCTGAGCTGTAACCCGCAGCAATAATTTTTTAATAAGGAAAACTTTTCCCAAGTTGTCCTACAGAAACTCCCCTGTACTTTTTCCCAGCGGGGACTCTTGAAAGTTCCAGTGTGTAAAAAGTATTAAGTTACCAGAATGTAACAAAGACAACATTAAGCTCGAACACAAACATCAAATCTTTACCATAAAGGGAAAATACTGCAAGAAATGACATATTCATATTCATAAGTCTCGGGTTTAAATTGTTCAGTTGCCTGTCCGGGTAAAAAACCTTGTATTATTATGACTCCATGTACCCTACATCGTTTTCTCAGCCGAGTTCAGGGGCAATTACATCGTCTCTACGTCTATGACAAGCTGTAGAAGCTTAACACTAACCAAACACTCTGGGTAACACACATATACACAGATACACACAAGGGCCATTTCACAAAACAAGCAGTCTAGTGTTGAGTTAAGTTAATGCACACCTGCAAAAACAGCTCTACTGCATATTCTGACAATACCATGACCGCTTTAAACATACCCTGCTGCTGCTATCACAAAACGTTTCTCTGTGGCCGTTTGGCTTGTTGAGAAGGAACGAAAATGTGCTTGATGGCTTCATGTTTTAAGAAGGTCTGATTCAATAGATGCCAGGATAATTCTTCATTCATTGGAGATGATTTTAACGGCCTTCTTATAGGGCTGGACAATCCAATGATCTTATGGAGTGAACCATTTTAATCTGTCATATAATCTGCTTTTCAGAGGAATCTTCCAAATCACATCTTTGGATAAATAAATAACGCTGCTGTCCAAACTGTCCTGCTTCACTAATATTCATTTTAAAGGTTCAATGTGCAACATTTGTATGGGAAGTTTGAGTTGGAGTCTGCGTCGCGCTGTGTTGACATTAGCCGACTCCAATCCTAATATAACGGATTTTTGTGGAAAAACCAACCTAAGACCTCTGTATACAAATCAGTGTACATGCTGTTATCATGGATGTAGGCAACCGAGACGCGCATTAGCTTAGAAATGGAGTTAGCTAACAGTCAAAACAAATGACCGGCTCCAACGCGAACTTCACATAAGTACATGATCACATGCAAATCTTACATATCGAACCTTTAAATAGGTCGAGTAACTGTATTCACAAATGTATGCCACACAATTAGGAAAATGTGGACAAAGTGTTCATCAGTGAACAGATTTGACTGATGTGCTCCTTCTAGATATTGTCTAAATATTACAATAACATTGGCCATCACAACTTAGACCTCGAAAACCATGTTTGGTTGTAACAAGTCAAGTCAAAGAGATGAGAAAAATTGTGGTTCAGCTTGCGGATCGTGATTCTACCTCGAAAGATTATCACATGATCTTTTGGTGAGACAGTTTTCCTAAAGCAGTGAAAATGTCCTTTTAAACAAATGAACTGCCATTAAGGTTTGGGCACTTGTCACTTAAGTTAAATTGCATCTATAAGAAATGAAAACTCAATCTGTCATCACTTTGCTTTAGACTGAACACACAACTTAATGACTTGTTGATGGATAGCTTTGCAGTATCCATATATTTCAGCCTACATACTGCTTGGAACATTTCTAACTTCTGTCAATATTTGCTCATGTCTCTCATTCTGGCTTACTGTGCAAGTATCCAGTCTGGCTGTTAATTACTTAAGCTTGCATGATGCTTTTGGCATTCAACGTTTGGATGAATTTGTGAAATGATTGCCAGTTTGTAGGGCTGGTTTGGGGAGCCTCTGCCAACCCCCCAACCCCCTCACCCTTCATCCCCCCAGGCCCAGACGCCTATAAGTCTCCACCAGTAGAGCTAGTCTGGCCTCACGGAAGGAAATATTACCTGCAGCGGAGCACTAATTGGCAAGTGGCCAGACACCCCACAAGTGCTAATGAACAAGCAAAATAGCCACCTCAAAAAAGTGTAAGAAATACAGATCCAGAGCAGAGCAGAGCAGAGGAGAGGGGTCCTAAACTCACTGAGGCTCTCTGTGAGCCCTCGCCCTCTGTCCGGGGCTTAGGGCTACTTCCTCCTCTATAATTAAGGGGTTATCCCCCTGCACAATGGAGAAATTAAACTGTAAAACCTCGCTAGGCAAATTACTGCTTTTCCCGGGAGTTAGAGGAAGCGTCTTGATATGTAAACAATACCCCCTCTTCTGCTGAGTACCCTCTCCCTCGCTCTCTTCCTCCTCACCCCCTCCCTCTTTGTTCTGTGGGAATTTCAGATGGGCCCAGATTCTCTCCAAGACTACAACTCTGCTGAATAAAGAGGATTTACAGCACCTTTATCGCTTAAGCATCTCAGACCTGTGTTGCCAAAGCTAATGCTCGGGGAATGCGCGCTGCACTCGTGCAAAGATGCACACATATGCTCACCAGTGCACATGTTTATTCCTTGTGTCAAGCGGAGGTGCGCCAACTTATCAGACAGCGCAGCACTTAGGGTTGGGCGATATGGCCAAAATCTTATGTCACTGTATAGATCATTTTATATCACAGTAGATATCGAGATACAGAAATTGTTCTATAAAGTCAATTAGGAAATGGTTTAAATTAACCATACCGTACTTCATCACATTTGATTTCTTCTTTTACACGGAGCTTCGATACAAACCAAAACTACTGCCTCACATGACACAACACTCGTCAACAACACTTTTAGGACTAGACCACAATGGGAATCTGTCCAGGTGACTTTCATTTTGCAAAACATCTGTATCAGTGTGGACAGGGCCACAGTCACAACTTCTTATCCATCCTCTTGAGTTGGTTGGGATACGTCCTGCTCTGTATTTGCAATTTGACTCTCCTCCCCTGATGAACACTCTAAGTCCTGCTGCTCAAATCATGCTACCGTACAGCTGGATTCATGAGGTCAAGTGAGAATCCAGTCCTGATTTGCTACACGGCCTATCCCGAACATAACACAGAGACGCAATGGGATAAGTCCTGCAGAACTGGATTAATCAACACAGAAAGGATGGCTCCAAAAGCCTCTCTGGAATTACTTACTTTGAGCGAACATCTTGAAATAAAAATTGCTCCGTAAAGATTTTTTTAGGATTAGTTTGATGTTCATCTATTTTTTTTTTATATATATATATTTATTTCTTTGACTTAGATGTTCAGTCCAACAGTTTCCAGGTTCTAATAAAGTCAAACACAGATAGGGGTCTAGCATCGGCAGATTAATCGACTCTCGTTATTATTATACAGCTTTGAAAAATCCGCTGTCGGTCAACCTCAACCTAACAGACAATAATCTAAGACGGCCTCCATCAAAACATCAGGTCAGGAGGTGATGGCATATTTAAATCACATCCATGACCATTTAAGAAGCCTACAAAATGTGATTGAAAAGTCAAGAAAACAAAGTAACTGAGTGATTAGGAATAAATAATTTAACAAGTAATGATGATAATACTGGAAAAGAAGCAGGTTCTTATCATTAAAAAGCTGGAGGCAGAAAAGTTAGCATCCTGCAAACGTCCTGGGAAAAGTTCGCTGTTGAAACATTAATGTGCTGAAGCAGCTCTATTTTCTGAAACATCGTCCACAGATTAATGGATAAATGCGATGTTTGATGGCGGTGGTCAAGCTGTTCACAGTACTGTGCACCGCGTCAGCCTCGAACATGTCTGTATTCGCTGCTGTCAGGGGGTGACCCTGCTGCTCTTTGAAGCCCGAGCCAGGAATTCTCAGGCTTAGCTCACACCGTTGGGGGAAATCACCTGGCAAACAAAACACAACGGGCTTACACGCTATGCTAACACACACAGGCTTTCATTCAACAAACCCCTTTCATTCGTTTATGAGGCCGCCGCCTCCCTCTTTTTACGTCACGATAAAGCAAAGCACAAAATGAAAAGATGGAATAACTACATGTGCATTGAACAAAGTTATGCTACAGTTAGAGATTTGAAGCGTTTGTTGGAATTATTATTGTTTATCCATGAAGGAATGTTGAATTCCTTTAAACTTCATTGGTCAGTCCTCTTTGATTATCTACAACTGGTCCAAAATGTCACATGTTGGCTGGTGTTACCTTGTGAAGACTCTTCTTTATTACCTTCATATATGAATAATGCATTTGTTCCTCACTCTTCTTCTTATCTTCACGAGTTTTTGCCTGTTGTACTTATGATTTCATAAATCTAAGTCGACTCTTTTAACGTTGTCATGCCTTAGCTGGCTCACATACTTTTTTAAAGTTTCAGATCATGTGCTTTCTTGTCTGTTCACCACCTCCTTCATGGATTGGATTTTGAAGTACTGAGGCTCTCCAAGCTAAAAATGTCACTGTAAAACACTTTAAAGTACTGACCAAGGCGCATATGTAATGTTTGGGTTAGTTTAAAAAAAAAAAAAATTCAAGATTAAAATCTCAGACATCCTGTTTCTTGAAACCAGCAAGATTCTTTCTTACCAAAAAAACTCCCCAGCCAACCTCAGAGAAGGATACCACTCAATCATCCACTGCTACCCAGCTGTTACAGAACGACTGTCTTTATTCCTGCTTCTCCTGGCATATTTCCTGCAGCTGTATGATGAATGACATTATAAATCGGTTTTCCATATGGCAGCATTTTGTTTGCTTTTTTTTTTTTTTTTTTTTTGGAAGGACCATGACAACCATACAGGGGCCTTATGACAGGCTTTTCAGTGATTACAGAGCAGTGTGACTAATAGTTGTGCAGTCCCAAAGCACTTTCTCACAAAGAATATGACACTGTAGCAAATGGGTGCCTGTGGCGGGCAGAAAATGTCTGCAAATTATGGCTTTTTTTGTAGAAAGATGGCACAATGGTAGAAAAGCAGAGAAACTAGCCAAAAAACTTAAATTCATATTCCTGTTCTGTTCTATCACTGCCTTCAGAGAACGTTTCCTTCAAAGGCTGAATATGTCCGACTCCCCAATCTAAGCAGCGGGCCGAGGAGTACACTTTTAAAGTAAGTACAGGGTTTCAAGTCACTCTAAAAGCTAACGATACGTTAAATACAGCATGTCAAAAAAACCTTAAATACAATATGTTGAAAAATCAAGAGGCCTTAAAACCTCAGATTTGCATTAAAATAAATGATGTGACGTTAGAGTGATGCTGCAAGTTGCTAAGTGACAGGAGCAGCGCTTCGTGATGCAGGATAAGAGCGCAAACAGCTGGCGAATCAGACAAGTAATCGTCCATAGAGAAGACTGTCGCATTAACGATGCTTGATTCTGCCGTAGCTTGTGTCTAAGTTGTGTCAAAGTTGAAAAATATGCCTATCGGTGTCTTAATCAATTTGTTAACTCCAGAAAGTAGCTAAGCTCAGTTCAGTGGTGAAGAAAACGTAACAGCACCTACAGTGCTTCCCCCTAAAACGACAAACTGTTGTTGTTTCCTCCTTTCCAGATTTCTGTGCCTGGATTTTAAAGTTAAAGACGGAGTCAGTCGCCGTTTCCCCATTTCCAGTCTTTGTGCTAAGCTAAACTAAGCTAAGCTAATCACCTTCTGGCTCTAGCGCTGATCTTAACAAACGGAGATGATGCTGATCTTCTCAAATGAAATACGTGTATTCGCCATCACTCTGAGGATGGTCGCTGTTGTCCACTTGTTCTCATGCGACCCACAATCCACAAAGTCTCATCATGAAACGTGAGCCAGCTGCTACAGATCACAGGTTAAAGCTCAGAAAAAGCTATGATAGCCCCATGTTGAAGTCTTTCTCTGATCCTGTCTTTAGGACCTGTGTTTACTGTATTTACTCGGGCAACCTCGTCTGCTTATTTTGCTGGTTGCACAGTTTACTGTGACTCGTCTGTGTCCTGTCCGTGGTTTGTGGTCGGTGGAGACAGCCGGTGAAATGGCTGCACGCTCCGTAAAGAGTAAGACTGACCATCATGGGACGTGACAAAAAAAAAAAAAAAATACTGTAAAAGTTTATTTTTTCATAAATGTTTATGGAATTCCTCCGCCTCTGCTAAAAACCGAGCCACGGACAGAGCAGGAAGGTTTGATATTTTTTTGCTCACCACGACCTTATTGTTTAAAACTTTAAACTCAGTTCATTTTACCAAGTTCGCTCGCTGGCTGTCAGGTGTTGTGTACGAGCAGGTCTGGCTCTGTGTGACTGGGCCCCAGGGCTCTTACAGTGATTAGGCTAATTACTAAATGCTAACAGAGAGTGAGACTGGAGATCAGCAGCAGTGAAACCTTAGATGTGTAATTACAAGAAGCAGCGTTTCCCTCAGGAGGAATTCCACTGATGGCAAAAATCAATTTCCTCCTCTTGCTTTTCTTGAGCGGCTACAACACAATTACACCAGGCATTAATTGTAAAGACACTCATTGTGCTCTGGATTAGTCTGCTTTACAGGCACACAATACACCTTACTTTTGGCCTTTGGACTTCTACTTTACTCAAGCAGAAGTCCAAATACTTAGATCTAAAAAAAAAAAAAAAAGACGGGTAAAAGTAGAAGTACTGATTCAACTTCTTTTCTCGAGTAAAAGTGAAAAAATCTGAAGTTGGGAAAAAGTAAAAAGTCACCAAAATAAATGCTCAAGTAAAGTATAGATACATTTAAAACTCTACTTAAGTACAGAGTATTTGTACTTAGTTACTTCCCAGATCAGACTGTACAGTAGCGCCTGGGATCTTTCATTAAATGCACAACATTCTCTCTGGAGAGATATACGTTGATGTTAACTTTTCACGCTGTCTTTTTCTACTCTCAGCAGACGCCCGAGTAGCTGCAGACATGCACTTCTCATCATGGGTGAGTGGGCTTCCTTCGCTCCATGCAGCGCTGCGATTGATTCCTTTCCTCCAGCCGCGTTTCTACGAGGGCGAACCACAGCTGTGTCTGCGGGGAGGTGGGGTGCAGTGGGCTCGTGGGGTGGGGGATACGAACCGGAAGAGCCTGACCACAAACTGTCCGCCTCTAGACCAACTCAGCCATAGGAACCAGGCCTGTTTACATAAGCGCCTCAAGCCCGTGTTTACAGCTAGCACACATTTTTGTTTTACCAGTCTAAACTCCTTGGACGTTTATTTTGGTTCACTTGAACTGTGAGTGTTAGGGCTACATTAGCGGATGAAAGTAGCTGAAGCTGGCAGACTGTTGGTTCAAGTCTGATGAATAGACGGGGTTACACCAGGTCAGAAAGATAAAGAAATGTACACATATCTTCTAAACTTTGATCAATGCAAAATTACCCCTACTAATAAGCGCATTTTGGTTGAGTAACTACAATTTAACCACTGAAAAATGAAACTTAAAAAACAGAAAAAAAGGCTTAATGTAACCCAGTTGTGCAAGTTTTCTCACTCTTTAAATAATTAGGAAAACAGTCTTGCTCCTCTGCTGGGATATTTTACAAACCATTGTTTTAGCTCGTTACTGGTTAAATCTACCTCAATATTAGCAGGAATATCTTATTAAGATAAAGTTTGATATACTTCCTTAAAATGAGATTCATTTTGTAATGAAAAACATGTT
>JAPQRN010000015.1:8297293-8319726 GCA_037367275.1 Coranthus polyacanthus
CCTCCTCACCCCCCCCTCCTACACCATCTCCTCCTCTCTCACTCCCCTTTGCTCCCTGGTGAGTTGGGCCATTTGCTGCACCAGATGGGCCGGGCTAACTCAATCCAGCAGTCGTAGACGGGAGAAAAAGTTAGATAAAGTTTCATTTATTGTTCCATTTTACACGGGCTTAGCTGTCGAACGTCTATTTGAACCGGGTTTTTTTTTTTTTTTTTTGGGGGGGGGCCTTATCAGAATGCGCAAATTTGCATCGGTGCTCGACAAATCGGTAAAAGTTTCTTGCGCGTTGGGGGAAAAAAAGATGTCTTGGAGCTCTAACTTGAACCTTTATTTACCCCGTAGAACAGATTCTTTAAGTAGGTGGAAGGATAATTAAGGCACTCTCTGATCTTGAACAAACATTTTCCAAACAATTCAGCCAAACCCAATAGTTAAATCCATACGTAGCTCGCTGATTTCAGTAAACAGACACAGTCTTCATAATGCATGCTTTGTTTATTACCATCCAGGTCTTTTCATCTTAGTTGGACCCTTTCATTCCGTTGTGCAGCGGGGGTAGCTCTGCAGCGGGCAGTTAGATGCTGAGGACAAACAGCATTTATTATGTGATTCATTTCACCTGACGTAACCCGGTCCGTGCTGGTGAATTTAAATGGCGATTGCAAGAAATAGTTATTTTCAAGACAAATAAATCAAGAGAAAGGAGATCAGACTTTTTTTTTTTTGTATTTTCCATTAAAAATGAATGTTCTATATGCATTTATAATACATTTTAGAACCTGAAGTATGTTTTGTGTGTACAATCCCTCTGAAAAGTAGTGGAGTAAAACACACTTAACTGACAGGTTTGTGTTTTGTCGCAGTCCAGACCACCTAAACCCAGACCTTAAGTCATGACAGAGACCAGAGTGCATCGAGACCGAGACCGAGACTTTGAGGGGCCGAGACCAAGTCAAGACCAAACGTCGAGACCGAGACACAACAAGGGTGTTACAGAAACCGTATATATTTCCAGATATTCCAGATTCATGTGGTACAAGGAGTGCGATGATTCCCTTTGCCAGAGACTAGCAGAACGAGGCGACCTCTGGAAAGCTGAATCAAGAATCGGCAAAAAAAAAAAGTTTTACACCTAAAACAAATACTTTATTTCAAACCGCAGCAATGATGATAATAAATAAATGAGAAAATGCACCAGAAATTTAATAATATCCCTACAGCTGTGGCGTTGACTGAACCCTGAGTTTTCACCCGAGACCGACGCGAGACCAAGACCTTCAAAAAGTGGTTTTGAGATCAGTGTCAAAACCAAGAGCAAGCTCCAGTAGCTAGTAGTAGTGCCGTTATAAAGTGTTCCTCTGAAATGTAGTGGAGCAGATGTCTAAAGAACCTGTCCCGAGATTTGCTATGATAATTTGTGTGAACATGTTCATATAGGAATTTTGCTGCAAACACTTAAAAAGCAGTACTGACGCTGCGGATTTCTGAACACGAGGCTTTCAAAAAGACATTACACGTGAGCGTTGGATATTACTCGGATCAGTTGTCCGAGTAATATCAAAACTATAGAATCAAAACTAAGTAGAATCAAAACTATAGCCACATTTAACTGTTAATCGTGGCTTTTTTGTAAGAGCGACCCATGTGTGACGTCATGCACAACGTAAATGCATAATTAATGTTACTCCTGAACATGTTTCTATTACCACCAACTGATTCTGAAGAAGTGTCCAGTCAGTGTGAGATAACGAGGCGTTTGCTATGCACACGCACAGAGATGCCGGGTTGACTTTCTTTAAACGCGCTTTGTACTGATCATGTTTAGGTGAGCATTAATGCTCAAAACTAGACGCAGCCTAGTTATCAGTTATCACGTCTCCAACACAAGTCCGGCGTTCAGTGTATCTGAGAATGGAAAGCACTCATTATGCAGAACGACCCCTTTCGTCTGTATGATAGTCTGATGTATTATTCATTCAGTTATTATCAGAGGTGGAGGAAGCACTTTTATTTGAATAAAAGTTGCGACGGCACAGTGTAAAAAATGCTCTGTTATTAGTAAAAGTCCTGCATTCAAACCTTATTTGAGCACAAAACTATTAGCATAAAAAAAATACCAAGAGTGTAGAATGGCCCATTTCAGATCAAAATATATTATCATTAGAATGAATCACCCATTAATGTGTTCATCTTTAATGATGCAGCTGGTAATGGTGGTACTAATTTTAATTACTGTATATATTGTTGGATAATCTTAATCTGTAATAATAAACCATCATTTATTTGTTGATTTTCATTTTTTAATTAAAAACATAAATCTGCAAAGCATGAATGTAGTTGAGTAAAAAAGTACAATATTTGCCTTCGAGATGTGAAGTAAAAGAATAATGTAGCAGAAAAATGAAGTAAAGTACCCCAGAATGTACAGCAGTGAAGTAAATGTACTTAGTTACACGTCAACACGGGTTATTATCACTAAGCAGCAGTTTTGATTTTTAGTTGCTGAAGGTGGAGCCAATTATATATAAAATTAATATATGCAAATTTAATTGTTAAGAGAAACTCCTTGAGATGAATCTTGTCATTTCCAAGGGGGGTCTTGACATACAATGCAAATAAACAAACAAACAAACAAAGCAAACAACTACAACGACACCGAAACAACAGAGAAATGAGCACAGTGGTGAACACAACCACTAGATGGACACAACATCATTTTTGGCAGTTCGTACTGTAGCGAATGTCCTATTTTATGGGCTGAGAAGCACATTTCACTTCAAAATACACAGGAGTTGAGGTCTGAAGAAATACTCACATAAAGTTCCTCAAATGCACGAGTAAGTGTAGTTTTTATTAAACACCGCTGAATAAAACAGCAGAGGACGCAGGTTCTCCAGTACGAGGCTGCGTCACTTATTTATTTATTCATTCGTCTTTGCTGACCTGATCCTTAAAAAAAAGCAGGCCCCCCCAAAACATCAAAATTAAACAAACTTCATCCAAGTCAGACCACAGTTCTTGTGTTAGAGCGGTTCAAAGCGGACAAAAGGAGGTGGATAGATGGAGTGGCTGAAAAGAGTCACACAGGGATTGTCAGGCCCGGTTGGTTTCAGGGCTTGAGGTGCTGCCACCTATTGTCTCTCTCTGTGGTTGCATCATGCCTGAGTGGCCACGCTCAAAGCAGGCCTGTGCACATGAGCGGCCTCCGTGGCTCCCTGTGCCGCTGTGCCTGTGCACGTCCTCAAAAGAGGGTGAATGCCAGTGTCAGGCTCACTGGCCTCTCTCCTGTGCTCCTACACTCCTACAAGCAGGAATGTTAATGAGCTTGTTGGGACTTTCCTTGATTGAAATACAAGAATTTCACAGCACAGCACTGATGGTAAAGCAGAAAGGGAAGAAGAGATGAATGACTGACTATAAAATGATTGTTTATTCATATAGTCTTCTGTTGAGGAGGTACGTGGCCTAAAGGGAATGAAATCCAACGTCTCATAATGTTTTGTTGATTTTTGCTGTCGGGTTAGTTGTCGTTGTAGAACATCATACTTAGTCTTAGGTTTGTTAGGTTGAAAGAATAATTAGGGCAGCAACTAACAGTTATTTCCATCACTGATTCATCTGCAGATTGTGTTCTTGATTAATCAGTTAGTTTATTAAGTTAAAAATGGTGAAAAAGCCCCCTCAGAGAGCCTTTTTTCACCAAACTAAAACCCATCGCTGTGTCAGACTCTATGTTTGATGGAAAGGACATTTGAGACCCAATGTGCTGTGTCATTTTTTATTGAAAATAAAAAACACTGAAACGATCACTCAATTATCAAAATAGTTGGCGATGTTTTTCTGTTGCTTCAGCTCCAGTAGTAATTAAAGATGATTCAGCGACTCCCTGTAAGACAGTGAAACAAACTGTTTGAAATTAGGATTTTAACATACAAAACTGCAGCAGCGTAGAGCTTCTACGCCAGGAAAAAAGGAAAAACCTTCTGACATTATAACATGAAAAGCATCTTAGAACAGCAAGTTTTACACATTATAACAAGATATTTTCATGATGTAACATTTTCTTGTTAAAACATATATTTACAGGAAAGATTTCATGTGTTATGAAAACATAATTTTCATGTTATAACATAACTGCTGTTGAAGAATGATAATAGTCACGTGTTATATAATGAAGGATTACAATTAGATTTTACTTGTAATCATGTAACACTGTGACGTGACTAATTTCTCTTCATCACTGCATAAACATCCCATTAGAATTAATTTTTTGTCATTGTAGAATTTTGCCTTGTCATCTGCATTTCCTGCCCATTCGTCTCTTCACGTTCTGTCTGCAGTTCGCTCACGATGGCCGCGCCGATGCACTGTACCAAGATGTTAATAGCAGTGCAGAAGTGGTCTCTGAAAGGCACAAACACAGATATAGAAGCTGTGGCAGTGATGCACTCAGATTGTACTGATTTCTGGTTCCACACTAAAGGTGAGACTTACAAGAGCCACGCTACGACCATCAACAGGCCAACGTATTTCACAGATAAGCCAACCGATGTCAGAACAAACGATGTACCCAGTAGTCCTGTGGCCTTGATACCCGGTGTTCCGAAGTTGGTCACTGCTGCTGTAATCCTGCCGATCACACAGAGAGTGTCTATCATTGGGGTTTTGAAGACAGGGTTTGTTTTTTTTTACCGTATCATCATCACTTTCTGTCTAAAGTTCTTGACACGTGGTTCTGTAATTTCCCATCGAAGGGGGAGAGTAACGGATAATCTTATTGTTACTTACGCCACTATAATTAACTGGCTCAAGTTCAGGTTGATTTGGCTGAGCTGCGCAATGAACACTACTGAGATCACTGTGCAAAGGACACTTCCTTCTTTGTTGATTTTGATTCCAGTGGGAAGCATGAAGCCTGTGACGTGCCTGTTCAACCCGAGTTTGTCCTCACAGACTTGTAAAGCCTTCAGCTGTGTGGCAGTGCTTGAAGACACAACAAATCTATTGTGAGTGCACTATCCATGTCAAAAAGGTTATAAATTTGGCTTAGGTCTTTTGATAATGAATGCAAAATATAAACAGCATGATGTGATGGTCTCACCTGGAGGAGGTGAGGAAAGCCTTCGATAAGACAGGAATAAGCTGCTTGATCAAAGGGCCAGGGTTACGTCCTACAGTGAAGAAATACATCGCTGGTAGAACTATTGCTCCGTGGATGATTAGCCTGAAATATTTCATGAATATACACTTATTGGCACATGAAACACATTTACAACACATAAGTTAGCACAACAGTACCAGTAAACCACAGTAAATCCAGACCTGTGTTGTGAATGTTTGTGGACAGGACTACTCTTCGGTTTTGGACTTTGACATTATGGATAATGGAATCAAAAATGTAATCACATCCTTGCAAGTGAAAACACTAGACGTACCCAAGAAGAACCACTGGAGTGAATTTCCCGAGTTTTACGGTAGTCTCCCAGTTTCCATCCTCAATGACATGCTGTGTGATGAAGGACAGCAGCCCAAACGACAAGAAGCTGAAAAGGAAACAACAAAACAACAAAATGGAATAAACATTAAAAACAATTGTCCGATTACTGTCATAATATTAAACTACTATCAGTTCTCATCACTTTTCATGTCACAATCTGATGATGCTTTTTTTTCACTTTACCCTGGGACGAGGAAGATCGCACATGAATCTACAGGAGCGATGAAGGCAGCGATGAATTTGACAAGGACTCTTGCTTTGTTTCCCATTCTTGTGAAGATCAGTGTCCAACCAATAGCCAGCATGATCAGACCCAGAACATTGACTCCTTTCACATGAGAGTAAATTTCCCTCAGGTCTGTGGCATTCTGTAACAGGAACACAAACTCTTTGAATACCATTTTTGGTTACAGAGTAACATCATGCATCAGCGCTTATCACTGTGAATATAAAGAAAAGAATCATTGTGATTTATGAAACAAACTTACTGCTCCAAGGGTAAAATTTTGCTCTTCCTTTTCAAAAACCACCTTCTTCAACTGCATCTAAGATTTAGAAAAAAATCCTAAACAGTGATCACAACAAATTATATTGAATCATCTCCTTCATGCATAGCAAATGAAAATGAATACCATGTGTAACCACGCCGCTACTGGGTTTGGAGGCACTATATTCCTATAAACAGGAGAGAAAAGTCAAAGTAATCCAGCCATATGCGGCCAAAACAAGACTTGATGTGATTTACACGTTGGTTTGCATAATTTTAATGCAACATTCAGAATATTTTCAGACAGATGCTACTGTATATGATTTGAACGCTCACATAACTCTCATGCAACTCAAAGCAGCAGCACCGTAACAGTAGCATGTGAAATTATATTGGTTTGTCAAAATATACACTTTGTTCTCACATCATCACGTTCAACAGGGCTTCAGCAGGAGTCAGCGACTCTTCCTCATCCAGTTCAGACTCTTCACCAGCAATCGGTGCCCCAGGTTTGATCACCAGCACCAAAATCAGACCTTTGGCGGTTGGACAGAAGAAGACAGGGCAGATGTTCACTATTAGATCAAACCAGACACGGTACTGTCTGCTCTTTGAATTTGCAGTCAGTCGAAGGACTCGAAAAGTAACATGGTTACAGGAAGAAACAAATCCTCACTTACCTATAATCACAGCCACAGTGGTGGTTACACTATAGTATTGTGCTGCACGCCAGACGATCTTTCCACGATATTTTAAACTTAAAGTGTAAACCTCTATAAAAAATTAAAACATAAAAATGTCACACATATGTATGTCGGCTGTAATAAAGCCATGAGCCCAGAGAGGCCATGGAATTAGTTCTCCAACACAAAGTTCTCCTAATGTTCACGACAGTTAGTCTTGTGGTTTGGAAGAGCAGATTTCTTAGCTGTGGTGGTAGAGATTAACTGTTAACCGTTTTAACTGTGCAATGTTAGATTAGATACCCGATTATATTTTAAAGCTTCCCTCTGGTAAATAGATGAGGTATTGTTCCAAAGAAAATTTGGATGTGCTCTACACCCTAACGTAAGAGTAAACCATAAAGAGTGACATACTGTGGCTTACCTATAACCACATGAAACAGAATGGGAAGTCCTGAAACTAGAGAAAGTAACCGGGATAGATGTTCTCCAGGAATGTCGAAGAAGTAGAGTTTGAGATTAGAGTGGTAGAGATAGTCCTTGAGAATGAATCCCAAAGCAATACCTGTGATACAAAGAAATTCAACAAAGAGGTAAAACAAAGCTTTTCACCAAATGCCTGTCATATGTAGGCTATTAATTATATTATATATAATTCACCACTTGTCGTAATGAGTAATCTGCACCATTTACCTCTACCCCTTTTTAAAGCAAATGTAATGATTCAAACTGACCACCAGATGTAGTACTTCTACCTGGTGGTATTCTGAGCCTTGACTTAAGTAAAAGTACTAATAACACGCTGTGAAAACACAATAAATAAAACATTCAAGAGCTTATTTAAGTAACAGTATGTAAGTATTAACAGCAAAACGTGTGAACAGTCAAATTGTGCAGTAAAATGGTCCCTGTCAGTGTTTTATTATTATATGATGTTTTTGGACGTGTTGTGCGTTGAGAGATGCTCTTCTGCACCATACCTCGGCTGTAACGAGTGGTTATTTGAGTTACTGTTGCCCTTATATCGGCTCAAACCAGTCTTGTCATTCTCCTCTGACCTCTGGCATCGACAAGGCAGAGACCTGCCGCTCGATAGATATTTTCTCTTTTTCAGACCATTCTCTAGAAACCCTAGAGATGATCGCGTATAAAAATCGCAGCAGATGAGCAGTTTCTGAAAAACTCAGACCAGCCCGTCTGGCACCAACAACCACGCCACGTTCAAAATCACTTAAATCGTCTTTCTTCCCCATTCCGATGCTCGGTTTGAACTTCAGCACATCGTCTTGACCATGTCTACTGGCCTGAATGCACTGAGTTGCTGCCATGTGATTGGCCTAACAGATATTTGTGTTAACATGCAGTTGAATAGATGTACCTAACAAAGTGGCCAAATAGCAACTTTTCCCTCTAAATGTTCAAATATCTCACCAAAAATGAAAGATTAGAGAAAAGGCCTCCAACTGTACGATAATACCATGCTCCCACAACACTATGCTTCAGTATTAACAATCCAATAATGTCATAATACATACACAGGCCTAGGGCATAACATCTAAAAGGACACTAAGGTTTCACAGATCTTATGGTCTTTCGTGACAAGGTGCGTTTCCATTTGGCTGGCTCAGCTGGTCATCCCAGTGGGATTCAAACGTTAGTTACCAAACTGTTCTGGTTGCTTAGGCAACATATAGTGTTGTTTTTTAATCCTAGTTTAACCTAACAATGTCTGAATTGAAAAAGCACACCTGTCATAACGAGGAGCAATCTGTTAGCTACACTTTTCTCGATAACCGAGCAAATATGCTGTCAATATTGTCCACAATAGCGTTAATAGCAATATGACTTTTTCCACCAAGCAGCCCTGATTTGAAACGTCAACTGCAATACTTTGAGCTAAAACAAAGCTCGGACAAAAATTAGACAGACATTTAACTAGCTAGACGTGGATTATATTGTGGTTCAGGAAAAGTTTACACATTTTTAATATATCCCCTCAAACGTTTCTTTATAACGTTGTTAGCGTGTAGTTAACGCTAAACATCATTTCGGCTAACTGGTGCTAACGTTAGCTACATAAAACACAGGCTGCTAGCTTAAGCTAATACGCGTTTGTTTTGTTTTTTTTCAGTTATCAAACCAACACTGACAGTAGCTGAGCAATATTTATCACTTACCTAGGCCAGTAGTAACCAAACTTAAACTCATATAAACATCCCAGACGATGAAACGCCAGATTTTCATCAGTGTGGACGGGTTGGGTTTCGGGTCGGGGTTGTCCTTTGCCTCTGTAGCCATCACGTAAAAGTAAAAGTAACGCACCTAATAAGTCTGACAGCACTTCACTTGTCAACTATGTGCCGATGATTTACATTAAGCACTGGAGTTGGACGCTGGAGATAAAGAGACACGTTGGATCAGCCGGTCTCCGTGTGACATCCAAGTGTTGTGGTTCAAAATCAAATTTCAATTTGAAATCCTGTGAAAAAAGAATCCTAACGAAAGGCATACATGAGTGTGTCAAGAGATGAGAGAAAAAATACAGTAAGAAATACATTCATTCCAATGCAGTGGTGTGAAGTAACTAAGCAGCATATATTTACATAAGTCCAAATTGAGGTACTTGTACTTTACTTGAGTATTTCCATTTCATTTATATTTCTACTCCAGTTTTTTTTTTTTTTTTTTTTTTTACATAAAAAATGATGATATATTATTACAGAGCTTCAAGAGTTTAAAATACTATAGAGAGATGAAACCCCACAAAACCACAGAGAGCAAGTCCAGGGTGACAGCAGGGAGGGCAGACTTCTGTTACCGAAGAAGAAAAAAAAACCTCAGACAGAACTGGGTTCAGGGTAGACGGCCGTCTGCAGAGAGAAAAGAAAAGCGCCGAGGAAGAGCAACAAACAACGACGACGCTGGACAAACACAGTCAAACACTGGGCAGGTTGGAGTCAGGAATGTACAGCTCCGGAGCCAGAGAGACCTGCAGAACGGAGCAGGGACAGAGAGGAAAAACACAAACCACGGGGACGGGAAGACACAAAGTTAGTGAGTTATAATGATGACATATGTAAATGCATGGAGAGAGGGAGCGGAGGAGGGGTGCTCAGTGCATCACAGGACCCCCAGCAGCCTGGGACTATGCATCAAAACTAAGGGATGGATCAGGGTCACCTGAGCCAGCCTTAACTATACGCTTTGTCAAAAAAGGAAAGTTTTGAATCTAGTTTTAAAAGCAGAGAGAGTCTGCCTCCTGGACCCAAACTGGGAGCTGGTTCCACAGGAGAGGAGCTTGATGACTGAAGGCTCCGTCACCCAGTCTAGTTTTAGAGGCTCTCAGCTGTGGGGTCGCGCAACGGCACATTTCGCATATGAATATGAAATAATAGAGTGCGATGGTTTTTGTCTACAAAATACATAGAGCAGGTCAGATATGAGATGAGATCACACCTGAAAGTCACAAAGCGCTTCTCCAAATCCTTTTAAATTGTGAATGTTTGCAGTTTGTTCCTAAAGGAGCTAAATATCATCATTAGTTTGTGTCTCTAAACTTAATCAGTTGAGTGTTTTTCCCTGGTTTGGGGTTGAAATTTGTACTGAAGATCCAAGAATCATTAAGGATAATTTACAACATGGATTGCTGTTGTTAATAGTCATGGCAGATATAGAAAAAAAACATTGACATTCGGGTATACAGTTGTATTAAATGTCAGCGTTCCCAAGTGTCACGGTCAGTATCTCCACAACGTCCGAACCTAGAAGGGTCAAAGTTGAACACTGTGGCCCCTTCGACCTCAGGACCGAACATCATCAATATCAAGGTGATTGGAGAAGTTTTAACAGCTAACTGCTCATCATGATTTAACTGTTGACAGAGGATTTGTCTTATGAGAGGCCGACCACTTAAGATGACTTGTATTTGCTTTTGGACTGTAACTCACAGTTTCAAGATAAACAACAAACTGTATGTGAAATGATTTCAGATTTCAGTAAATCCCACACGGCTGCTGTTCACGAACGCATCCCTCAAGCTGCAAAAAGGCTTTACTTGTGTCCAACGGTGCTTTTCTATTTCCAGCTAAAAAAGTTCTACTTTTTGTGAGACGTACATTTTTATTTTTATTTTTTTTTACAAGGAGTCTTTAATCTTATTACACCCCGCCAATAAATAACGACTGGTTATATTCAGAGCCGCAGTATTCGGATGTTTTTCCAGACAGAATTAGCTAACGGTAAAGTTAGCTAGTTAGCTGCTAACGGTGGAGCGACAAAGCTAACGGCTAGCTAGGTGCTAGCAAGCAAGCTCTCCGCTGGAAGTTGACGTTGAGGAGGACGGTCACCAGGCAGCCCAAACCATCTCGACTTGAAACAGACCAGCACCCAAGAGGTCCGGAGAATCAACATGACATTACAGCAGCAGCCACCTGTGCGACTGCTCCACCCTCATTTCCAATGGACACCTGGAGGCGGGTAGGCTATCGATGTAGGAGCTCCACATGAGTTCTATTAGTTCTTACCCAACTATGTTCAGAAGGAAATGACAGAGGGGGCTTTTCATTCATTCAAACGTGTAACTAATAACCTCAGAAAGGCTAAACCTGTGTCCCAAACTTAGCGCTGGGACCCAAAATGAATGAAGCAGTAATATGATATGTGAATTAATTTCGCTAATTAAAACAGAAGAAGTAGTTTTGCAGAGGCGAGACGTCAAAGATGTAGAAGAGGTGACAAGATTAAAACGACGTAAAAGACTCAAGAAGACAAAGTGTTTTGACAGTGGAAGCGAAACATGTAGATCTATGGTAATTCTTTTTTTTTTTTACACCAAATTTCTCTTTTGGGTCTCCAGCTGAAAAAGTTTGGGACTTTTTACCTTGACAGAAAAGCAGGGTGCTGCCCATGTGGGAATATAACACAGTATGACATTACTTATGCCCATATGTCACGTTGACATACACCTGTAACAGGATGTCTGCAGGTTCTTACATTCAGTTTTGGGCTTTAGAAGTGATTAAATAGTCTTAAATTTGGATTTGTGAGGTCTCAAACATTTGACTTTATTTAATTTCTTCATCTTTTAATATTTCTGTCAATGTAAAAGTCCACATTTCTGATGTTACAAAGCTTTTTAAAGGCCGATATTATAATAATAATATTGTGGAGCAGGATAAAGTCATAGGCGATTAATCAGCCGACACCAACCCTCCCTCCTGTCAACGTCAAGCTCAAAGTAATTAACCAATAAATCTGGACCTGAGCATCAAACCTAACTGTCAAAAGTCTATGATTTTGTTTTTTTGAGCTATTACGTTCCTTTAAAGTCAGTAATTCCAGCGGAGAAGCCTGACGATAGCTATCGGCTGCTATTGAACACAAGTTCAGCCGATATCGATAGATTGCAAAAAATCCCATCGGCATAGATCAATCAGACTATCTCTACTTCGATCAACCACCAAACCGTATACTGTGTTTTTAAAATTTCAATCCTGTTTGCAAAAAATTACTACTCTTAATAACCACATTCCTACATAAACCTACATCTGCTGCACATTGCTACTTATTTATTATATTGACCTGCAATTCCTGAATAAGAAAAATATGATTGTCTTGAATTTGGCTAAGAATTATTTAGGAAAAAAATCTTAAATTAAATGTACGTGTCCTTTGATACCTGTAGGCACCGTGTTTTAAACCTGAGTAAATCAATAGATGAGAATAATACTGGTCCCTTTCAGTTTTGGTTTATGTTTTATCATGTTAAAAAACAACAAGGGGGCCTCTGCGGTCTTGTTCCGTGCTTGCATGCATGCAGAGAGGTGGATGTTAAGGGGTGAGGCAGCCCTCTGCTGGAGTACAGTAGACACTTTGTCCTTCTATCTTCCCATCACTGGACTCCTGATAGTCTATTCAACCAGAGTGTTTTCTCAGGCCAGCAAACGAGACTCTGCCAGGGTCCAGGTGGTTATAGACGAGTGTTCAGACAACAGTGGATGAAAAAGTGTTTTATATTTTACATTACACTTCACTAGTTTACTGTACTCTGCGGCAGTAGTGTAACTCAGTAACAAGTTTTAAGGTGTCGTGTTGATGCTGATCGGCCATTATGAGTTTTTTAGTGGCTGATGCCGTTTTTTTTTTTTTTTTAGAGAGCAAGATGTTATGTTTTTTGCATCTGATACTAAAAATGCAACTGAAGAAATGAGACAAAATTGCTGAACTTGAATTTTCATTGTGTGATATTGTGACATCTAATGGTGAAGTTGCTGATTGTAACCAACTGAATATTGATCTATTGTTGGCACGAAAAAAGTCCCTCGTTAGAGTCAGTGTTTGCACGTTTTACTCTTTGGTGTAACATGAGTTTGTCTTTCACCAGCTATTCTCACAAGCTGACGGGACTCTTTTTCTCTCCACATCAGGGTCCCTGGGCGATTCATAATGGCCTCAAAATAAAATTATTTACGCAGGGGGCAACCGTGACGCTCACCTCCTCCCATTCTTGTCAGACTGCTTTTCTCTGTCTGTGGCTTGTGTAAGTAACCTCAAGGAGCTTGAGTTACAACTGGACATAGAGCATGGTGATGCTGCAGCAACGCTGAAAGTGGAGAGGAGAGATAAAGTATCCAGGGATTTCGCTGGGAATACCAAGAACTAAGCGTCTGATAACACTAAAGCTAGTGTACGTAGTTATTTTTTCCTCTAATAACTAAAATTGCTGTTCCTTTGATTAAATACATTTATTTTGTTAACACCAGTAATTTCTCCAAGGATCTTTTGTTCACTAAATTCAGATTGTAATACGTGATACACAACACACTGTGTGCATATGGACAGTACTGAATGTTATTTGTTTCCATTTCAAGCACTGGTGGAAAAACAGATTCTCAGTCAGTGACAAAAGGTAACATTAGGTAACAGAGGTGGGGATTTTTTAGAAAATGCTGCCCTCTCATGGTGCTTAAAAATATTACATCTTATTTGTCATTAAAGGTTCAGGCTTTATTGATCCCAGAGGGAGAGTTATCATGTTACAGCAGCAAAGAGACTAATTAACAGTGATTAAAAAAGTAATTAATTACAATAAAATGAAAAAAACCCATTCAAGTAAATGGTAAAGAAAACAATTTTGTGATTTTAATTCATGAATAAGACAGACATGTGAAAGTTATAGCATTTAAGCCCCACATGAGACAATACTTTTTACTTTTATTGATGTTTTCTATCATCCTTTGACTACATTTAAAGGTGTACATAGTTTGCATAGTTTTTACTGAACAAATGCATTTCTTAAGTTTTCAATTTTCTAATTCATCTGGATGTAGTGTTTTCCTCTTTAACCTTCAGTCGGTACACAAATGCGCCATGACAGAGCCATATTTGTGTTTGGAAATATCCAAAATAGGAAGATATGACAAGCCCGTATCTCACACTTACACTACATTAACACACCAGCTTTTATATAAGCCATGGATCAACAAATACATTATTTCAAATTGTAACTTTAAAAATTAGACATGACAAGACTTCTGCATATATGGGTTAGAAGTAATTTACAGATTTCTTTAGGTTTTGGACTAAACTCACTTTAAGATGGTGCTTTTCAAGTACGCATTTGCACTTTTACAGTTTTTTAGAAATTCATTTTTTCAAGTTGCGTCTGAAGTGATGTGTTTTTTAAAAAAAAAAAAAAAGCATCAGACTCCTGATTTCCCTGACATTTGGCTCTTGGATCTCTTGACCACAGCATTGAGAGTGTGAGATTTGTTGTGACAAAACTGTCCTCAGCTTGTAAGACTCAGTTAGGTGCCTGGCCAGGCATTTGTTCTGGCTCCGCTTTGGGAATCCTCATTTCCAGCATTCTCAAAGTGGCTATCACAAAAGAGTGTCCGTCCGGAGGTACAAAAACTACAAAACAGCCCTATAAACTGAATAGAACTGTCTTAGTGGCCATTTCCTTGCCTTGGGTGGTAAATCACAGCGTTTGTCGCAGGGAGGTTTATGTTGTTTGTGCACAATCTGCCACCACTTCAAAGCTGTGGGAGGGGATGGAGGGAGGGGGAAGGAGGGTGTTGTCCCCTTTCAGTGACTCATGGTCAACCTCAAAGGAGCCGCATTATAACATCCGGTCCAGGCATTTTGTTGGCTTAACTGGGAGAGGTGGTCAAGAGGTTGTCATTGTTTGACACGTAAAGCGTTCAGCAGGTGGGAGTGTTTCATTTCTATGTTTTCAAATGAGCTGCCTCTGTCTCTAGTCTGACTTCCCTCTACATTTACTCGACTACTGTACTAGGTGCTGTCGTAAATATTGTACTTTTTACTGACACTTTTTACTACTTAAAGCTTTAGTTACTTTTCAATAGAGCTACAAACATTCATGGATTAGTTGTTTAGATGATGGACAAACAATTATGTGGCAACTTTTTTAGTAATGGACTGTTTATCAGGTCCCGTAGTCGATTGTTACTACTTTCAGTCAAGTACTGTACTTGTAAATTTGTGTTTTCCATTTTCTGCTGCTTTATACTTCTACTCCACTACATCTTACAGGCAAATATTGTACTTTTTACTCCACTACATTTGTCTGACAGCTTTAGTTACTTTTCAGGTTACAGTTTTTCATACCCCTTCCTGTGTGAAAAACATGCATCTTTTCACACATACATGAGTTGACTTTGACTGTTTGTGATAAACTGATGGGATGAGAAAATTCTCCACCTTCTTAAGCTTAATAAACTCTGTAAAAACTCAGTTGGACAGGCCTGTTTTTCTGAGCTCATGAAAAGCTGACTTTTTAGAGATACATGGTAGTAGTAGTGAAAAGCAGTAAAATGAATCCAAAAACACCATATATAATACTGCATACTGCATAATGACTACTTTGACTTTTCTTACTTTAAGTACATTTTGCAGATAGTACTTAAAAAAGGTTTTGAATGCAGGACTTTGGTATTAGTACGTTTAATCAAGTAAATACATTTTCCACCACTGGTGAGATCCAGCTGGTTATTTATGATGCTTTTTTAATTGTTGATGTGAACGTCGACAGATTATTTGAAATAATCGAGTATCGAAAAATGCTTGGTATCGTTCGATACCAAATTTCAATACCTAAGGAGTAAATCTAACAGTGGGAGTATATGCAACATACACAGACAGCTTTTACACATTTTTGTTAATATTATATTAACAGACAATGTAAAATTAAAATGTTTTTTTTTTTGTAAAACTGCTTTGAATGTATAAAAATGTGAATGAGCTAAAATCTAAAACTAAGACTTGTACCATAATGCATAGTGTCATTTTCTTTTTATTAACATGGGAAGTTGCTATCAAAAAAACTATTGTTTAGGAACCAGTACTGAAGCCGAGGTATCGGTTCCACTGCTGAATATTTTTGATACCCAGCCCTAATAAAATATGACCTATTCTTGTAGACTCTAATAATATAACACTTCCAAATGAACCCGTTTCGTAAATAAGCACTTTACCCACAACTGAGAATTACAAGGCTGCTTCTCTCAGTTATGATTTTGTCAGGGACTTTCCTCCGTCTCCCCTCTGAGGACCATGAGAACGGAGCTCTGGTCAGTTGAGGTCCAGACTCCTGACCGCAGATGGCTGCAGATACGGTAGCTGTCAGGCTATGAGCAGCCAAAGCCTCACCGCAGCCATCCCGGCTGCAGCAGTGAGCCGGCACAAGCAGGCCACAAGTGCTCTGACTCACGGGCCAGTCTTCCTCTCCAAGTCACGGTAGCGTGCAGTGCGGAGCCCACTGGAAGGGCATCAGACGTCAACACACACCCGACCACTAATCACACATTAACAGTCTCCTGGGAGGAATCAGTGAGAGAGCTCTGTGATGTCTCGAAATGATCCAGTAAAAAGTCCCCTGCTGTTACGGTAAAGAGGAATAACAAAATCACACATTAGAGACAGGTTTATAGCTGGAGACAGTGTTTTTTTATAGAAGTAGTAAATGTGCTTTTACTGTTTGTGCTCACTTTAGATTCTTACTCAGATTTGTTTGCAAGCTGTAGGTGCCTTACCTGTAGTGACCACTAGGAGGAACTAGTGATGTGTTTTTCGAATGGCACGAGGTTCTTTTAGAAGTTGCCTTGATAGTTCAGTGGTTATTATAGATTTAAAATTTTCATTAGTTTTTATTTAGCTTTTAAGTTTAGTTTTTGTTAGTGCATAAGTGGCTCTATTTTTATTTTGAGGAATAGTTAGTTTTAGTTTTTATTTACTTTTAGTATTAGTTGTTTGGTATAAGGAGGAAAACCTTATTTTTTAGAAGCTGAAAAAGCTAGGGTCAAAGCCAGGATCAAAAATGAATTTACAAAACCATTGGTCATTAAAAGTCCCACACTGTGCAAAGCCATTTTATTAAAATGTAAATCTTTATATAAAATTCATTAAATAATTTAAATGTAATAAATATTCTATTTAAAGTAGAATAGCAACTACAGTGTAAATTGAGGGGCAAATTAAAAATGAAGCTGATTTTACCTGATTTAGTTTGTGTTGTACTGTTGATTGTAGTTTTAATTTAGCGTTCATGTTTTTGAAAACCCATGTTTTTATTTACAGTTTAGTTTCACTGCTAGTTTTAGTTGTTTTAGTCTTAGTAGTTTTCATCAACTGTATTAACCCTGGCCTTCAAGATTATCGAAACTGGCACTTTATCCTAAAATTAATATCCTATGATCTGTTTTTGCTCCGGATCACAACAATTAAGTGTTCTTGATAGACATATGATTGGAAAATAATTGCATTTTAAAAACTTTAAGATTTAAAAAACAAGAAAAGTAGGAAAAGTAGTTTGAAAACTGGTGGTTTTATACTGGTGGTGTAACACTCAGGAAAGCCCTCGTTTCAAACATGATTCAAAGTAAAATCATTGCTTTAGGTGCTATGATATTAGGTTTATAGATACTCCAATATTTCTCAATTTTTCATACTTTGAAATTAAAAACTTGCAAGATGGAAAAGTTCCTCTGATTCATTCTGTTTGGCTGAAAAACTGTGAGATTGTATTTTTTGTGCAGTAAGCTTCTTATTTACCACTACCTCACATTAACATTAAGTTCACTGTGCATAACATCAGTGTCTTTAAGACAAAACAAATGAGAATATTAGCTGTCAGTGATAGAAATAGCCAAGGACCTAAACAAAACCACAATAATTGGTTCTGATTCAGTGTGAAACTTCATCATAACACTTCTGTACATCACTATGTTTGGACACAGCGTGTACAGTATTAAAGAGCAGCTGCAGTTCAGTGTCGGTTAATTAAAGGTATATTAACCTGTTAAGCCACCGTTCCTCCCACTTTCTTCCACTTGTGTTTGCATGTCATGGTACTGTCCGTGTCCGTGAGTCCCTGAGGACAACAGAGCCGTCAGATATGTCATTAGTAACGCCTCTGCTTTTTATTGTTGAGTCCTAATGTTTTCTGTGAACCTGTTAATTAATTTGTCATAAATCAAATAGGGCTTTTCCCAGGAAAAGCCACAAGCAGAAGTGCCAAATGGATAGAAGTTTTTTTTGTTTTTTTCCCCATTATAGTGTGGTGACAGACTGTGGTGGAGTGACACATTTCTTCTTGGGGCTAGTATGAACGACTTCATTTTGCAGTGATGAGCACTTACACTTTGTTGTTTGACCAGTTATCCTTTTTAACGGCCTCCGAACAACAAAAACAGACCCGCTGAGGCTGATGTTGCGACTCCCTGTCGTCACTTGTTTGACAACACATTTTTTTAACCAATCGGGTGACTGATGATGCAGTTTTTGGCTGTGATGATGTTACCCCCTACTGTGAATTTTCGATACATACAGTATGTTTAGAGTAAATGGAGACAGTTATCATGATTATGTAAAATAATCCCAGTTATCTCAAATTATTGCTATATGGTGATTATGTAATTATTGTGACAGGCTTAGTCACAAACTGCTGTAAAACTCCCAAATGCATGTTGTGAACGTACTGTAGACATGTCCGAGAATCTCATCAGAAAATGATATATTGAGAATCATTTTTAATATAATTTTGAATATCCAAGCGGTTTACATGACCCGTGTCAAATTTGAAACATTGTCATATTCTGAATAGTGGTGGATTATTAGTGTGGCTTTTAAATGTAGTCTGTGATCTGTGACATTGATCTTCTTGAAACAAATTACTGAAATATCCAAGAAGATAAATTGTCTAATTACTGAACTGCACATGTGCCTATCTAAAAACACAATCATTGTTTGTCCAAGGCGCAGCAAGTGGAGCAGTGAAACGGGTCATATGGGAAAGACCTCCCAGCGATCGTCAGCGATCTTTGGTCATGATATGAACAAGAGATAGACACAGATCTTCACCTAAGGCCTCATTGTGACATCCGCTCAGTTCTTTGCGGTCTTTTTTGTGCCAGTTTCCCAGACAGTAAGGCATTAAAACATCTAGATTACAGCAAACATTCTGTTGTTCTCTGACTAGAAAAAGTCTGTTTAGAATTAGACAAACCACTTTGGCACATTAACATAAATGACTTATCAGCTGACTGGTCCTCAAGGCTTTCTGCAAGAGTTAGCAATTTATAGGTGGTCTTTTTATTATTAATCTATCCACAGCTTGGGGGAGGCTTGACAGAGATACACCTGATAAAATTTCATGACCCTCAGTGCATCTCTTCATGTGACGCTGAAATGCACGGTGTGGTGTATAGTCATTGTGTGGTACTGTCTCATAAATCACCTAGCCATTGACCTATGAAGCGCCTCTCATGGCCCGTTTTGCATCTGGGGCCGCTGCAGCAGAAACGTGAGACGATGGGCATGTGTTGAAGCTGCGCTCCCAGCTGCCGATGTCGAGATAAAAACTCAGCGACTGTGTGCGTCACTCTCTTGTCATGGTACTTTGAATACTATCAACTCTCTTTCAAGCTTGCCCAAACATAGAGGGGCAGTTTGAGGAACCCCGGGGAGGGATCAGTCCAAAATATGCAGGCCAGATCTAGATACATATCACTGGTCTGAGCCTCGGAGAATAAAAGGACAGCAGATGAGGGGAGAGGAATAAACTCTCCCTCATCTTTCCTATCTCTCTCCCATGTTGCTTGCGTGTAGTCTCCTTTATGTAACTCTTTCGGTTTTCTGTTTATCCCGTGACTTTTTCTGCACTTCATCTCCGCAACCTGATGCCTCATTCTAGTATATAATCCATCAGTTTTAACCCTGCCACTAAAATTGATTGTTATTTTTGATTAAAGGATAGTTTTCAATTCATCAATTAATTGTTTAATCTACAATAAATAGTGTCAAAATGTTTGGTTTGTCTTGCTTGCCAGGGATTTGGGATGCTGACCATGTAGTCCAGCTAGAAACTGCTCTTTGCTTTCTATTTATTCAACAAAGTAAAACAGTCACAAAAAAATAAAGGTTCATAAATAGCAAAAGAAAGCCCATAATGACAACTTTAAATGGAATAATTTAATTAACACTTTAAAACCCCAAAACCTTGATGATATAAAATGACGATGAGGAGAAAATAATTTTATTTGAGGAGCTAAAATTTTAATGTAGAATATGGTTAAGATAGGGCTTATGGGAACTGCTTTATATGCGTCATAGATTCATTATGTACTATAATATATTATCTATATGTAGTTTAAACTATATATAGTACTACAGTGGATTCAGAGTGCAGTATTTGCCTCAGAAACATAATCAAGTAAATGTACAAGTATGCAAGCTCCTCTACTTTACCCATAAGTAAAGAGGGCGTGGTAACTTCCTGGTCTTGGCTCTAGTTTATTTTTATTATTTACATTAAAATCTTACTGCTGCAAGGAGAGTTAAACTTTCAAGTGTACTCAATCCAAACTTTCTCCGAGAGCTTTCAGACACCTGTCCAAATGGTGTTACCAAAACGTTATACAGATGTACGACATCAAGGCCATTCCTTTTTGACATGTCTTCCTCCCTGTTTTATTAAAGTCAGCCTGTGATATATTGCACAGTAACCTCTATGATTGGCCAGTTTGATGCTTCCTGGCTGTTTTTCCCACATGACCAAACCGTCTGGGAACCTCACACACCGAGTAGACAAGGAAATTGGACTTAGATTCTCTGCCTCCCATTTCCCTCTGAAAATCTGTGTTTTGTGGTCTCCAGAGGATCCGCTTTTTCTCTCTCTCTCTGATATGATCCAGTTGCCACAACTGGCCCGGCTGTGGTTCCCACTGCAGCCTCTCTCATTGGACAGTTAAATGCAACCAAAGCTCATGGGGCAGCACCGGGGCAGGGTATTAAAATAAGGGGTTCATGTGTGCCACATCTGAGAGCTTGGATTCCTCATGGGGAGTCTCATAAGGGAAAAGGTCAAAGGTTGGGGAGTTTCCCTACTGTTTCTTGCTTTTGTTGTGGTCTCTTACTGCAGCTTTGGTGATTAGGTTAAGGTGCTTTGATGTACTATTAGACAAGCTTACAAGTGACAAGATGATAGGCGGGGGATGGGGGGTGTTATTCTCAGACAGGTGAGTGATGATCTCAGTCAGGTGAGTGATGATGAAAGACAACAGCCATTGTGTTGTCAACAGTCTCAGACCTACTGTAAAAACACCTTTCAGTATTTGAACAAGTAACAAAGGGGATTTGCTTCAAGAGTGCACTTAAAACCACCTAAGTCGAGATCCCAGATGACCACGCTTCATCTCACTCAATGTCTTCAAGCCTGTGGGGACATGTCAGCTTATGTTGTTTGAGGAACTTTTATGTTTTTGACGTACATACAGTATGTATGTAGGTGGAGAAAAAACATCTCGAGGGCTAGCTGTGAAGAATAAATAAGAGATCAGCCTGGAGTGACTGCAGCATTCCCTATTGGTATCTGATACATGACCACAAAGCATACACAAGCCTGCTATCACATTACCCATACCGTGTTATGTGCAACTGGGTATTTTAAGGACAAAAACTGAGAACAAAAGATTTTCATTGTCCCGCAGCAGTTGCTTTTTGAGAGCAAAGCCATATTATTCCCCTTAAAGCATAGAGCTACAGTATAGGTGTACTGTATAGCCACTGAAAACGAAGTAAACACTGAGACCAAAACATCACATGTAGGCCATAGACATCTTTAAGGTGATCTAGCCAGACTGGGGCACATAGTCTGGAACACACAGTCTGGGCACATGGAACTTTATTATTTCCCAAGTGAGCGTCTCGACAGTCTTAACCCTGTTTACCTCGTTACGTTGTCCATTGAGCATGCAGGTGACACGAGAAGCTGGATGCCCTCATTTAAAGAGTCTTAAGATGTTTGCTTGGTAGGCTTCTCATTAAGTCGCTCACCTGAGTGTCTAGTATGTGTAGAAGTTACTTAAGGAGTGTCAGTTCAGTGTTATATATAGTCTGAAAGGGTCAGCTCACCTTAAGTATAAAAACACATACAGTATCGCTTTCTTTGGATTTTTTCAGGTTTCTGCCACTGCCCCAGTACAATGAATTTAAGTATTGCTAGTGTCACATCAGTGAAAACTACTCATAAAAAAACAACCTGTCTGTCATTATTTTTTATAAAGTAAAAGTTCATTTAAATGAACAACAGTCAGTGGTTGGTGAGCTCTTAAGCACTCATCTGCTGTGGTTGTAAAAGTGTCTGTCAGTCAGTGCCTGTTGCATTTAAAAAGCGATATCTCAGGAACGTTTTGACAGAATGTTGCAAAATTTGGCACAAACGTTCAAGTGGACGCAGAGATGAACTGAA
>JAPQRN010000015.1:8326475-8343340 GCA_037367275.1 Coranthus polyacanthus
CCTCTACATCACATACACAATCTAACACCTCAGTACGACCCGGTTATGACCCGAGGTCGACCAGATCATCTCAAAAGTCAAGACAACACAAGGGTTAAATATAAAACATAAACATATATATATATATATACATATATACAAATGTAAGACATTAAAACATATGTGTTTTAGCTGAAAATGTGAACAAAACAAAGTAGTAGAGGTGGGAATATTCACTGGCCTCAGATTTGGTTGGATGTCCAATCTCTGACTCGAGAAATTTCCACAGCAGTACTGTACACCTGTCAATCCCTAATGCAGGTGTCCTAAGGCAAGCTCACGGAGGACAAAAACCCATTTCAACCCACGCTATTATACACCAAATGCACCCTTTGACAACACGGTAGTAAATCTAAGACATCAGTGCTTTGTTGGTGTGCCGCACTGCCACCTGAAAACCACTGTAATCACATGCTGCCACTGCTCCTGATTGTTCAAAAAAATCTCTAATTTATTACCACCACTCCCCACTCTGCTGTTTGAGGCCTCGTGCATCCTTTGTAGGTAGTGACAAGCTTAGAAGTCAAATATCTGTACATATTCTACATACACACAGTAATCTGTTGCACATCTGACTGATTGAAAACTGAATGATGAGGTTGGACATCCAGCGGCCCCTCCCCACATGCACATGTTGGCATTACATAGCACTAAAGTATCAGCACTTGATTTGAAGAGCTAAGCAGGTCTGGAGGCCTGCCAATGGGGAGCTCCGATTGCAGTGTTGACATTGCTCGTTCTCATCCTTCACCTGCTATCTATTAGCTCTGTGCTGGTGATACTCGGCAACGTGGCATTATTTCTCCACCAGAGCTCTTTCTGCCCTGAGCCAGTTTCACCTCTGTGGACCCTGAAAGGTTTAGCTCAATGTTAGCACGGGGACCCCAGTATACAATATCATTGGTGTCATGGAAAAATCCAGCAACTCCAGTTGTGGTAATGATTACAGCAGACGCAGCTGTTTCCATTATTACAGAACCAGTAAGACCCCTGAATAATATACTGAGCAACATAAAAAATAATTTTGAAGTCCTTCCCATTGTTAATTGAAATAAACTAATCAAGTAAACAAAGAATATTTGATTTTTTTTTTCTGTTCTGTTGGATTTTCACCACAACAAATGTGTACTCAAGTGGAAAAACATGCTAGTGACAGTAGTAATGATATGGTCAGTTGGTTGTTTATGGCTAAATGACAAGGGTTTGAGCAGTAGATCATGTTTGTTTGTAAACTCACAGCCTGGGCTATAAAAAAAACATCCAAATCGACATGTTTGTGACGTTAACTGAAGATGCCACAAGTACGACAAGACCGAGAGATCGGGACGCTGATGGCTGGAATGCGACCGAAAGAGGACGCACACATTACCCAATCAATCATATCTCGCCTTTGGAATAGGTTTCGGGCAACTGGTGTATCCAGTGATCCGCGACTGGCGTATCCGCCTGTTGCGTTTACGTGATTGTTTCAGACCTGGTGCACAGATTGCCAGAGAAATCCCTGGGTGTCATAATCCTAGAATCAATGCCCACAGAGTGCGATGGCGTCCTGGAGAGAGAGGAATCCATCCATACATCCTCTACATTTAGTCATAAACAACAACTGACCATATCATTACTGTTGTCACTACCATGTTTTTCTACTCGAGTTCACATTTGTTGTGGTGAAAAACCAAATCAAGTATTCTCTGATTTGTATACTTCTATCAACAATGGGGAGGACTTCAAAATTTTTCGTTTTTTTATGTTGCTCGGGATATAAAATGTATTCACAGCAAAAACATTGTACTTTTCAAGTAGTTTGCGGTCCACTTGATTACTAATAATCAGTATCGGACCTGGAAAAAAAAAGCATATCGGTCGACCCCTAGTTTTAACCAATAGCGATACGTTCTGCGTCTTTGTTCCAATCGTGTGAGAGGCCAGAAAGGTCTCTGTTGTGAAACAGTGCCCAGCTTATACCTCCTATAATGTGATTATTTGCCTTCTTGTTCCTTTGTGTAGCACTGTAGTATCAATAACATGTGAATTATAAAGGCATTGTTCTGTGTTTTGGTCATGATGCGACACATATTTCAGATTTCAATATACAGCACCTCCTCAGAGAGATGTGTCATGGTAGTGTGCGTTACCCCCCTGAGGACATGCAGGTGTAAGTTTACACACAAAGACACTCATACATACGCACATTCATTGTATACACATATACGCTATACATCTATGTAATGCCGCATGCATGTACACAGACACACCATCTCTGTCCTTCTCTTTCTTGTGGTTTAATAAAATTTGTTCAGGTTTGTTAAGCTGGGAACGAATGGCATAGAAGCGTCTGATGAGAAATGTAACTGTTGTTTTGGGTTTTTGAAACACATTTCCTATATTTCACCACATATAAAAGTAGAGTAGTAAAAGTGTTGACGTCTTTATTAGAATTGCTCTATATTGAAAAAAATAGTCCAAGTAAAAGTGTCAACAGCGTGTTTTGTGGACCATACAGAGGAATGTGGATACTTTTTTTTTTTTTTTTCTTTTGGAAATGACATTGTGCAAGACTTTTCAAACATAAATGTCAAATGCTTTGGCTGTAGAATAGATTTATGAAGACGTTTGATCAGAGACTCACTAAATCAATATCTAGGTCTTCCCTGGGCTATAGAGTTGAAATGACAATTTGTTTTTCATTTGTCAGGGCAGGTTACTTTGCGATATTGAGGGGGTTAGGAGCAGAATGTTTCTCATGTATAGATAAAAAAGATCTGTTGATATATGCTTCAGGAAGGGAACCTTTTTGGTGCAGATGTTGCTTTCCAAGTTCGGGAGAGACGGCAGAATATTTTGTTCGGGTCTGAGCTGAAAAGGCGATTTAGATATTTATGTAGAGTTTTGATCATTGCAATGTTTTTGATGTCTTACAAACCAGTAAGAGTTGGACATCTTGTGTAAATGAATCAACAGTTATCCACGTCAGTCAACAAACCAGTCAGTACAGAGCATGACTGAGTTCAGTTCCCCTGTACTGTTAAAACTTGGACTAGCAATTCAAAAAACACCTTCTTAGAAACCTTGGGATGTAGTCGAGAAACTTATTTTTTTGTCTTTCCTTGAATAGTAGTCAAATATTAAGCCATAAGATAAGATATCCTTTATTGTCCCCTCGGGAAAATATGGCGACATTGGCAAAAATACAATAAAATACAACATGATGCAGCCAGACAGTACAGTACTACATCAGGACACGATAATAAAAAGATACCACAACACTACGTCAGGATACAGTAATAAATACATACAACACTAACAAAAACTAAACAGCACTAATAAGAAATCCTAAAACCCCTGTCTAGACACAGCCTGAGGCTTGAGCTGGAACTTGTTGAGTAGTGTAACTGACGTAGGGTGAAAATAAAGCTTAAACTGGTTACTTTTGCTGGCTCTGTAACAGTGCATAATTTTTCCGAATGTCATTTAATCATCCATCACTTCAATACACACACGCCGTGCTACTCCTGTATCTTCTGTGCTATAGTTTGCGGCAGCAGTGGTTTGCGGTTTCTCTCTAAAAACCTGAGGTCAAGCCAAAGCCGAAGGGGGATTAGCCACCGTGCTGTGCAAGCTAAGTCAAAGAACCCTCTACTGTCCCTCCTTTAATGCTTATTAAGTGTCCCTGCTTCTTGTCAGCTCCTCGTATAACACATGCACACACAATTTGCACTTTGCATGTATATGTACTTTGCATGTATATGTTATAGACAGATTCTTGTGTCATGTGTGACTGGTAGCATCAACTGGTAGTTAACTGTAATTATAATACATTTCATTGATTTATGGCTTAAGAAAACTACAGGTTAATTAAAACAATCAATATGCATGTACAGTATCATATATACTACCAACGGCTCCATAAAATGATCCGTTGTATATATGTTTTATTCATCACTCATACCATATCAATCACAAACAAGCCTGTTACTGTAATCAGCATTCAAATTTGAAGGAAAACCTATTTTAAAATGAAATAAATTCAAAGTGAGCACTTCCCAAACTTCCTCGTCATGACTTCTCTCTGAGGTCCAGGTGGTAGAAGAATAATCCAGCCTTGTGAGGAGAGAGAGTGTGAGTGTCGTATGGCGTCTGGACAGCATCCTTGGGACTGGCGGTTCTGCACGGCATGTCCAGACAGACCTAGTGAGGGGATTTGGTCACGCAGGAGTGGGAAACTGGGGCACACTGGGATCTGTGGCCGTCCGAGAGCGAGTCTCGGTTTTATTGAGTCAGCCTGGGCCGACCCAGCGACGGTTGCTGCTACGTCCCATTGGTCCAGCTGCAACTGGTGGTGTGCAGATATTGGGTATCAGCTGTTGTGTTGGCAGCTGTCAGTCAGACACCACCTGCCTTTGCGCTGGATTGGCTTCTAGACTAGGCTGTGTGGCAGGTCTTTGGACTATGTGTGTGTTTGGGTGTAGGTTATGTTAATGTGACTCTATGCGGATAATTTTTTATGCATTTTTCAACTTCGATGGATTTGGAGAATCACTGGAGTACCAGCATGTACATGTCCAACAGATACCTAGGGTGAGTGCAACCAGTACGTCCAGTTTGTCTTTCATATGCGTAAAAATAATGCATTTTATCCTGAAGAGGCTGAATTGTGAAAGTGTCCTAGTAAAGTAGTCTGTCGTAAGTATGTGCTCTTACTGTGACTGCCATAACATGGTAAAATACAATACAATAATTCAAGACTAAAAAATGCGTTATACCTGGATATTTTTTTTCCATGTCTGTTGAACTAATGACATTTCAGTTGATTAACTGTCATACAAATCATTGCGATTAATGATTTATGTGTCTTTTTTCTGTTCATTTTGTGCCACTAGTATAGTATAAACCTAAGAATAGTTTATTTATACTCATACAGTAAACTTAATAACAAGATCCATTTATTGCCATTGAATACTGGAACGAATAATAGGCCTTCCAGGTGAAAAGAAAAAAAACACACAAATTAAAATCCAAAAAAATCAGAGCCCCAGGTATGACCCAGCCCCCCCCTCCATATGACATATAGAATTTAGGACCATCACTGAGCCCATCCTTACACACATAAGTTCAATATGAAGTAGTTATAAGACATGATCTAATTTATGCCACTTATGTAATTATCTTACAATTAATTTAAAATAATAACTAAAATGGCACCAGAAGCTCAAACTTTTGAAGATAAGTGTATAAGTTTTAGGCTTTGTAAACAAAAAGTTCACAGGGCAGATTTGACAGAAATAATTTAGATATACAAAATGACTGATAATGACCGAATGTACCAATAGAAGTCACGTTCCTCAAGATGAAGGAGAATGAGATGATGCCACTAGAAGAGCCTCAATCAAATGTTGCAAAATAATGTGAGAATAGTGATGAAATTGACATTTCTGTTGATTTCATCCAACTATCTTTAAATGGAGACGATTGTCACAATTATGCAAAATGATTGTGGTTTGTTCCAATAACTGCGATCAGGTTCAACGTCTCTCATAAAAGAAATGAAATATGTGCATGCTGTTGGAAAAATGACAATTGCTCAAAAATACAGAAAGAATGATCTTTTCTTATAGAAAAATGTTTTGAATTTACCATGGCCTGGCTTTGCTGCATGATGGCGTGCTTTCTGTTTATTTTAAAACAGTAGTTCAGCAGGTGCTGCAGGCCCCTCCTCCCCTTATTACCTAGCCTTAGTTGATTGCTTGTAATGCCTGAGTGCGTATGGCTGAAGGCGCGCGCTGGTGTCAGTTAGAATGCCCTCTTAATGGGGGCAGCAATCAGGCAGCCGTCGCCACTGAGCCAAAGGAAAACACGCTGGAAACATGCAGCATGTCAGAGGCTCATTAAGGAGCCGAGCAGCGTTTATAACACTGCTGAGAGGAACAGTAAATCACTGTGCTCCCCTAGAGCACTGACTGGAGGGAGTCCTGCCCTGTTAAAAGCACTGGACACTGTTCCACACACACCACTCACTGTGTGTGTGTGTGTGTGTGTGTGTGTGTGTGTGTGTGTGTGTGTGTGTGTGCGCTCTGCAGTGGTGGCAGCAGAGGCCTCTTGCTCTTATGTTAAAAGGTCTCTTCAAGTATTAAAAATGCAAAGATCAGAGCTTTGGGATTATGAATGTAATATAATGCCAGTTCAAATATACAGTATGTGTTTTCTTCTCAGTGTGACAGAAATAATCGTATATGAAATCTAGTCTTTACAGGGATCAATACACTTTCACCAATGTGTTTTTTTTTAATTCAGTACTTTCTTGTATTAAATACAAAAATAAGGATATGTGCAGTTTTGGAAATACTTTATGGTGCTGGAGCTTTACTTAAATATTTACATTTTATGCTACTTTATACTTGACTAAATTCCATTTTGAAATATTGCACTTCTTACCTCACTACATTTATTTGACACGTCAAACACTATATATTTGACACTATATATGCTTAGGCCTTTATACAGTATGCAGCACTTTACTACTGATCTACCCATTAGTCCACAAAGTATCTAAAATTAGCTCCACATTGACACAATGAAATATTCCTACATATATTTGATAGTGATAAAAACAATATAATAACATAACACTTTGAATTGAGCCATTCTGCAGAGTGAGTATTTTTACTTTTGATACTTTAAAGTACATTGTGCGTAGAATAATACTTTTTGCATTTTGAATTCAGGCCATTAACTTTTAATGGAGTATTTGTACTTTGACTTAACTAAAGGATCTGACTACTTCGTCCACCTCTGGAAATAAAACCAATGAAATGAATCCCTGGAGGCAGACCTCGCATTAAACTGTGAATGACAGAATAACAAAAACACTCCATGAAAGCATGCAGTCTTCACACAGTCTTATGTCTGGCTATTGTCCGTCACATCTTTTATTAGAAACATTACTGCGGAAAATACATTGTATACAATCAAACCAAAAAGCGTGAAGGCATCAATTCTTCAGACTTTAGCTCTTGATTAACTCTTCCAATTAGAGAGCCATCAGTAGACTGGGGCCCTGATACAAACCAAATGGAATAGCAGACACATTGGCTGACTGAATTGTGTCATTGTAAGGCTGATAATAGCCGCCTTCTTACACACATTAAATGCAAGTCAGGGGGGCCCTTGAGGCCCCTGGCGGCCTGTTTTTGCATGAAGTAAAATGCCTCCCATTCAATAGGGCATGGGCAGCACCGTTAAACATTTATGGAGGTTGTTTAAACAGCCGTTAACTGCAGATTAAGTGAGATCTGCGCTCCTGGCTCTGAAGAATCTGCCGTTCAGATCCTGCACACACACAAACACACGGGCAAATTAAATGAATGACAAAAATAGTCACACACAACTATACTATGTACATACATAACCATGCGCACGCCTGTCTGAATAACAAGCGGCTGTGTGTGTCTGTGAAAACACACATATGTTATTGATGCCCTGCACCCCTGCATTCCTCTTAGGCATTGCTGCTGTCGTGTAAGGATGGCGGAATAAGGTCATTGTAGGAAAAAACAAAATGTTGGGGGGGGGGTATTTTTACTCATTTTTAAGAAACAAAACAACCCTCATATATGCTCTGAGATTTGAAAGTCATGAATTTGCATTAAAAAAATTCAATACTCGGAATAAAGTTACAAATTTATGAAAGGGACAAATAGTGTTGTTTTTCTCAAGAAGCCAAATTACTTAACTAGCTGGGATTAAAAAAATATTTCTTTTGATTGATTTTTTAAAAATCTTATCTATAGCCTAATCCTAAACAACACTGCAATCACCGCAACGTTAGTGTGTTTATCTGAGGTGCCACAATCTCACCTTCATCCACACAATTTAGTCTGTGACGCTGAATATAAAATGCTCACTTTATTCAAATCTTACTCAGTTGATGTGAAGTCATGGGTAATCCATTCAGCATATATATTTTTTTGTTTTGCACCAGCACAGAAAACAACACTTACTCATAAGGCACCAGAGCATGTAATGGGTCAGCATTTCAGTTATGTAAGGCGCTGCCTGTTGTCGCAGTGTTTTTTAAACTGGACTGTTGTTCAAATGCATTTTCTACCTTGAATGACTTGAGCTTATGCACTTCATTTGATGAAACAAATGTAATGAGAGTGAGGCTGCTAAAAAATGACTCACATGGCCATGTGTTATGATAATGTGAGGGAGCCTTTTTTTAAAAGCACCATTCTAAAGTCCGTCTGGAGAAGTGTATGAGGCAAATCCCATGGAAATCTAACACTTGTAATGACATCCACTGACTTGTACAAATAGTATTATCTGTGTATCTGTCACCTGATTTAGTTCATGTGTCTGAAAATGATTAAAACCATATCACTGGGCCTTGTCGCTGCACTGAGTGACATGTTTTTTTCTTTAGAAAACAAAGGTGAACACTTGTTTTTAACAAAACAGGTCCAAAGTCTGATAATGACCATGACTCTTTACAGCGGGGAAGAGTTCCACTCGCTCTTTACTTTATACTTCTGCTCCATTACATGTAAGAGGCAAATATAGCACTGTTTACTACTCATTTGTCTGACAGCTTTGAGTTACTTTTCAGATCACAGTTTTCATCCCCTTCCCGTCCAGTGAAAATCATGTATCTGCAAATGTGTTGGTTTTAAATGTTTGTGATGAAGTGAAGGATGAAGTGTTCCTTTATGATCTCCTCCTTCTTAAGCTAAATAAACCCTCTTTGATTTGTTGGAAAACTGCTGAAAAAAGGCTGAAAAAAAAAAACAGGCGTGCTTTTCTGAGCTCATGAAAAGTTGACTTAGACTTAGAAAATGTTATATATAATAGCAGAATACTGACTGACTTTTCACACTTGAATTACATTTTGCTGATAATATTTATATAAAAGGATCTGAATACTTCTAGGATAAATTGGACATCTAAATTAAATTTACAGGAGTTTATTTTTTGTCAGATTTGGACAATGACAACAAAAAAGGGAGATTTTGGGGCCATTTGACATTATTGGGATAGTTATTAACAGTTTTTGATTGTTATTACTGGAAAACTTACTGTCCTGGTACCCTGAAATTGCAAGGTAAATCAATTACCATGTCTTGTTTTTCACTTGCCCTTTCCTGGTTAATCTGGTCCTCAAAACCTTTGTCTGAGACGACGAGACCTGGCGCTCCACAAAGGATGTGGCAGTGACTGAGACCAGACCAGATTAAGTTTGCTAGGTCTTCCCTCTGTCTCGTTTTCATCCCAGACAGAAACGTGACGTAAGGTGGACGTTACGCCTGGAGCCGAGTGCTGCACGCTTGCTCTGTCTAATATGGAGTTAGCCTCCTTTCGCTGCTCTGTAATTAGCAGTGGAGGCGGGTTGGAAGATGGACTGTACGCCGAGAGGAAACACCATCAGGTCACGAGGCTGGTGGTGGGTCACTGTTAGGGTCAGTGACTTGTTAATGAAGCGAGGATGTTTTGACTGCACTGATGAGTTGGGTGGCTTGTGGAAAGTATTGTAGGTGGGGTGATTTGGCTTCAACACAGGAAAACAAAATCACACTAAAGCAGCTTGAGCACAAATCATAATCCAGAATCCACCATAATATACTTAAAACATTGAAATACACTGTCTTTTATTAAGCTATAGCTATGGTTTTTCACAGATTTTGTCATTGTGGTGATGTATTCTCATTCTCCCAGCCAGTATTTCAGATATGGTAATAGGCTCACACGGCTGAATTGGCAGCGCTCACAGTTGGCTCGTTGTTGTTTTGGTGTTTCGTGTGGGCCGGGGCCGGGGTGCCTGCCGAGGCGCTGGTGTGGACAGCTGGCCCGTCTGATCCCTCTAGTCTGCTCTTAAATTGGTTTTAGCGGCAGCACTAATAAAGCTGATTATCTGTGTGGCTGAAGGCCCTACTAACCCTGTGACACTTCTGGCAGCTGGTGGGACCAGGAGCTCAAGATACATCCTATACATCATACATTGAAATGTTACTTATTATTTTTATTTACGCTTTCAGTTTGGCTTTGCGAGTGCATAGTTTCTGATGTTTTTTGGGGGGCTGGGGTTGAATAATTTAGTTTTACTTGGTTTTACGTTTTTTTTTGTTTTAGTTTTTAGGGTATTATGAGGAGAGTCTTCAAAGAAACTGAAAAAGATAGGATGAAAGAATGCATGACATTAAAACTGATTTACAAAACCATTGTTTATTAAAGGTCCCATATTTTGTGAAGCCATTTCATTCTTGTACATCATGTGTCATCTGCATTGTAGATTCTTTTTACTTACATACTCTTTCATTTCAGTTTGCGCTCATTAGAGGTATGAATCTTTCTTTCTCAATTCTCAATGCATCTCAATGCAACCTCAATTTTCTGTATCATTGTACATGGCTACTTTTTCATCAATTAATAGAAGCAGTCAGAACTCCCTTTATTTATAAAGGGCTTTCACAAATCAGACTATAGCTTAGTGTATAATATAAGCAGCTGCAGTTTTTCATTACCAATATCTGCACACATATACACAGCTTTTAAAAGCTTTTCACATAGAGGTTTGGCCATTATTTTCACATCATGATGCATCTTCAAATCAGGAAATTTCCACACTTCTATTTTTCCATCGTAGTTTTATTTGGTTTTCTTTTTTTTTCTGTTTTTCTTTTTATTTCAGTTAACACAATTTTGTTTCACTGCTTGTTTTACTTGAGACATTTTTATAAAAACAGTACGGCACGCAAGGCTATGGTTTACAGTGATTTTTACACAGCCACAGCCTCTAGGGGCTTATTGCTTTATTATATAAGATTTTTATTATCTAAGAGTAAAACTGCATTAAATAAATTCTTGTATTGTAATCGCTTAAATCTCAGTATATGCAACTTTGAAGAAATTCTGAGATTTTTGGAGAATGCCACCACCGCAGCCTCTTCCTCCTCTTCCTCCTCCTCCTCCTCCTCCTCCTCCTCCTCCTCCTCCTCCTCCTCCTCCTCCTCCTCCGTCGGCTAACTCACTTCAGATTTCCAGCAAACTCTCGTCCTCATCCTTCCCTGTGTTCGGTATGTCAGTATGGGTTTCCCTCTCTCCTTCCTCCCTCGCTCTTTTATCCCACCTCCCTCCTGTACAGTCATCACTCTGGAGGCAGCTGCTGCTTAACCCTCACCCCCGCCCAACCCCACATCATCACCCCGCCTCATCCCCGCAACGGTCGCATGTTCCCACTTTACCCTTTTTTCACTTACACACACTTACACATAAGGTGCCAGCTTTAAATTTATATTGATTAGTGTGTGATGGTTGTGCAAGGGGTGGATGGGGACAAGATCTCAGTGCTGGGGTTATTTCAGTCAAGCATGAGTCATGTAATACTTGAGAGCAATATTCACAAACAACTTGATTATTATTAAAATCCAGATTATACTCATAGTTAGGTTAAGGCGTTAACATTGCTCACAGTGGCCTTAGATGATACCCTGAGGGACACACAGAGGACTGAAATGACATTATAATCATAAAATTGAGGGATGAAACCTTTATAAATAACCTTAAAGTTGTAATTCTCTGGCTTTTCATTACGTAAGACCCCATTTTGATGCTATTAAAGGATATGCTTTTCATTATTAGCTTTAAATGCACTTAGATTTCATAACTGGCTTCAAACAGACAGTGTGATTCAGTGCATGCCCAGCATGTCTCAGCAAATGATGAATCAGATGATGAAACTGTCCACTGTCTTTTCTAGTCTTAACTGAAATAATGTACTCACGGGGCGTGTTCGATTGCCTAGTTCCCATTTAAGTGGACGGCATATATTTATATTGAATATTCAGCTACGTTAAGTAAGGCTACATCCACACTAATGCCTTTTCAGTGACAATGGTCTTCTTTTTAGTGAAGCTTCAGAATTATTTTCTGTCTATTCTTACTTATATTACATGACCAGGGGGGCTGCCACAAATAAGTCAATTTATGCAGTAGGTGTTTAAAAAGAACCAAACAAACAAACCAAAAAAACATGACAAAACCAGTTTCACAGAAGAATAGATTTGAGAATTTCCAAGCTCCGAAAGGACTTTTTGTAGATAAAGTTTTCGCTCTCTTTTCACTGTCTGATTTGTCCTGATGTGACCGTCGAGGTTTTACTTAATAACTGCTGGCAAATATCAAGGATTTCTCCTATAGGTACTAATTCAAAAGCTGATGGGATTTTCCTGCTAAAACAACATTCATTTAGTTAGTTTTCAGAGGATTTTTACTAACCTGAGTTCAGATGAAGAATACAGTGTATTTACAGGTCAGTGGTTAATGATAGAATAGACTTAGAGTAGCCTAAAGAAACGTAAACCTCTCAAAAGACAGTAAAGGTCAGAGACTGTGTAAGCAATTTACTAAGCTTGCTAAAATTCCTAATAAAAAATTGTGGATTAATGACTCTATTTAGGTATGAACAGAGAATGTGCGATCCTTGTATAGTCCTGTTTGTATGGCTTACACCTCTGGGAAGAGTGTTTGCTTGGTGAATGGGTGTCTTTGAGTCACTATCCCTGCTCCCATGAGCATTGCCATTTCTCTGGTTTCACTTGCTCAGAGCAGTTGATTTGGCTGGGGGCCCGGGGCTTCCTATAGGCCTTAAACCCAACAAAGCTTTTATGACGGAGGCAGTTTCAGTCTCTGCAGAGGAGAAAGAAGGGGAATTATCACGGCAGAGAATATTTCCTCCAGCGGAAATTCGTAAACGGAGAAAGGCTTCTGTGTTTGTAACAGATCCATTTGAAATATGTCTTCATTTTTAGTTAGAGGGCTGCTTATCAGAAGAAAAAAATGCATCAGCGTTGCTGTTTGATTTCAGGTGTGTTAACTTGCTGTAGGTCACCGTATTTTGTTTGTTTAGTTAAAGTTTTCATTCAACATATTCACATTTAAAGAAGTCATCTAAGGAAAATGGATGAGGGTGCTTCAATGTGAAAATATTTACATTAAAACATTAACAGTCTTCTCATTGAAATGAGGGTCTGACCACACATCTAGATAGGGGCATTTGCAGATGCAAAAAGTATTATTTAGTTTTGGGATGGAAATAAATAGCACTATACAGAAGCAAAATATGGGATTACATAACCTGCTCAGCCTGAAAAATGCTACGTGATTTCTCCCAAAGTGCTGATAGACTTCGGCAGAAATATTGCTGGGACTGGAACAGCACAGACCCAGCGGGGCAGGAAAATTGATGGTTAATGTAGCATTTATTCATCAGTTAACACGCTCCATCATTTCTAGTTGGACAAGAAATAACATTTACATAAATTACACTAACTTATGTAACTCGGTTTAACATTGACGTTCATTACAATATCCATACAAAGCACCAAGCTTACTGTATCTGTCACTTTAAAAGAGACTTCTGTTGAACTTCTCAGGAACAAAAGCTCCCATTTAGCTCCAGCTTACTATATATTTCAGTAGCATGCAGTAGTTTGTGTTGTCTAGTCAGCAATGTTTTTTTTTTTTTTTAACCATGCTGGACAGGGCTCTGGAGGACAATACCTGTCTGTAGAGACTGTAATATCACAATCAGCAGATCAGTTGCATTTTCTGGATATCCCTTCAGATTGTCATTTGAAGCGTTTCCTGTGATGGGAACGGGACAAGTAAAATACCAGATCAGACCAGTAAATCTAGAAACTGAAAAAGAATGAACCACATTTTTTTTTCTGGCACTGATGATGGAAGTAGTTAAGGAGTGTGCTATCTCACTTTCAACTCATGTCTGTTGAGAGTTGTTCATATGCAAAACTGATCTGGCACATGCAAGACAATGGCTTACGGTGTGAGTGTAAAAACCTATGTCCTCTTGGAAAATGTAAAGCAACTACTTTTACTTATGTTGAGACCCAAGACCAGGATCAAAATCCTTTAAAATCAGCATCTCCAGTGACCAAAATAAACTGTCATTTTTAAAGACTAAAAAAAATTGAACGTCAAACCGGCTACGACACTGTTGCCTTGCTACTAACTGCTGCATTCAGATGAACTGCATGAGCGACTCACTATCCTGATGGACCAGTTGTTTGACAGAGCTGCTCCAGATGTTGTCCTTCAGTTCATTGTGTTTTTTTTGTGTCCTTTGTCATATAACACAGGGTGGCTAGAAATACAAACAATCAACAGGTCCTCCAGCCATGTTGTGACGTGACATCTATTCTGCACAACATGATTGGTTGATGCCTTTGTTCACAGTGCAAAAGCTCAGAGAAATTTGCCTTGATGAGAAAAAGTCACATTTTCACTGCATGATATTTGCATTGTGTGAAAGTACTCAAGACACAAACAGCAGTGTGAAAAATTTATTGATGTGTGAAGTAATTGCATGAAAACAACGCCCCCAGTGTGTAAAGGCCTATAAACAAGTATTCACGCGCCATGTGTGTCTTACTTCTGTACATGTGAAAATAACACTGGCTGAAACCCATCTGGGATAGAGCTGGAAATATGGCACACAGTTGGAGCTGTGCACATTGCTCATGGCAAAAGAAAGAACTTCAAAAGACTGAGAGAGGTCTGAACATTTAGGAAGTAAACAGAAAAGTGACGCAGGCTGCTGCACTGTAATTGCCTGGTTCCTTTGACCGTTGCCTGGACTTAAAGCTGGAATGTGCAGTGGGAAAGCATTGTGTTGACATTAAGCTTGGCCTCAGAGTAAATGCACAAATCAAAGAAATGTGATGGTAAGGTTCAAGCAAAGGATGTGCGGATTTGCGTATCCACAATATTACGAGGCTGCTCTCATGTTTAGCCAGTGCTCCAGTTTGTTTTAAATATTTATACAAAACTTTCTATATAAAATTGCATAATACTGGAAGTGTGAGGCATAAACCATGAAGCATACCACAGGGATTTTATTTGTCAAGCAACACATCAAAAAGCATTAACTGCTACTGAAAGAAATGCAGCACACAAACACAGACTCCTTCTGGGGTTGAAAGGTAATATTTTTTTCAGTTACAGTATTTTACGGTAAAAACTGTGCTGTACTATACATTATCTCTCGAGACACGTGACTCTCAATTGTACTGAAGCATATCTCTTTTCATATTACATCTGAAACTGACCATGCTGCCAAAGAATGCGTTTCGGTTTGCAGGCTTCATCACTTTGAAATGATGGATCATGTAAACCAGCCAACATTCTTTGGCAACGTGACCAGGGTGATATTTGAGATGATGAAGAGAGATACTGACTTTATTTTCACACCCAGTTCAGATGAATGACGTATGGGCACTAACCTTGTCGACCATTTAGTTTTACCCCATCTTAGTTCTGTACGGTTTTGTAAATAAAACGTCTGTTTGAGGTCATCGGTAGGTGAAATAGTAGCGTTTCTGTTTTCCTAGAAACATACAGCTCTAGAGGAGACCAATGGAAACGATTTAGAGACCACTGGTTTTACTATTCATAGGTGTAAGTAAAATAAACATTTACTCTAGAAACTACAAACAACATTTCTTGCAAATTTCAATACAAATATGGATAATGGAAATAAATGTCCAACCCTGAATAATTTAACCCTCAGGTGTTCTTGTGACCCTTTTAGGGATTCTCCATTGTATTTTTGCTCTCATTTTGGCAATTTTTATGCTGAGATCATGATATCTGGCAAAGATTTTCATTTTTTAAGGAATTTTGGAATTTCAGCATAAACACTGAAAAAAAAAATTCCACTGTCTAGACCAAAGCCTTGAATTCTTCCTCCTGGAGCCCTTTTTGGCCCCATTGACTATCATTCATATTTTTAAATATGATCCATTGACCTAAAAGGGCCTTAAGGGGAAAAGTGTGATTTTATTTGTAATAGCACAAAAACTAATAATCTATCAAAATCAACATTGTTGCTAATCATTGACATATCCCAGACTGATAATCCCTGCACAAAACCCCCACATTGCATCAAATAGAAAATAATTCATTTTTTGTGTAAAAAAAAGAAAGAAGTGGCATTTTGTAAATAAACTGCCATTTAAAGGGTTAAAATTATGAAAATTAATTCACATTTGCTATACACGATGAGGACTGGAGTTAATGACCAAAAAAAAACAACACACATTTTCTTCATGTTTGATATTTTTAGTGACACTAAAAATCAGTAAAATTAAGAGTCACGTGTCTTGAGAGATAATGTAAAAGAAACCAACTTTTAAACAACACAATTCTAATGCTTCAAACGTTCAGAAATCAACATTTGGAATTACCCTGAAATTCAGTCACAGCTTGTCATTCTCTCTGCCAGTCGTTCACGTTGCTGTTGGCTGATACTTTTATTTCATTGCAGACAATATGAACACAACATATTTCATGTTTTGTCTGGTCAACATCCATTTGTCACAGTCAGGCTGCAACACATTCACAAAAAAACTGGGACAGGGGTGATGTACAACTAGTAATGAGTTAAAGTAATGTGATTTGAAACAGGTGATGTAAACAGGTGATTGTAATCATTATTTGGTACAAAAGCAGCATCAGGAAAGGTCTAATCCTTTAGAAACAAACATGGGCCGAGGATCGCCAGAAATGTGTGAGAAAATTATTGACATTTTTAAAGGCAAATGTTCGTGAAAGAAAGATAGGAAGGGATTTGGATATTCCACAATCTATGGTGCAGAACACCATTAAAAGGAATCTGAATGTATCAAGAACCATCATTCACCTATAGCTGATTGAACGACATGGGCTCAGGATCAATGTGGCAAACCTTACACCCACAAATGCCAAGTATATTAGATCCATGTCACACAGTGTGGATTATAATAAACTTACAGGATTGCCTG
>JAPQRN010000015.1:8349469-8366839 GCA_037367275.1 Coranthus polyacanthus
AGCCAGAAAAGCACGCTGGCTTTTGAACTGCACAATGCAACTTAGTGCAGTAGGACATCCTGGTTTTTGGCATACTGCATACTGCCATTCAATTTAGTATGGCAATATGGGTTTTCTATTTAGTATGGTAATATGGGCCCACCCACACGCTGGGTGTGGGTGGGCCGCCTAGGTATATTAATGGCAAGTATAATTTATGAGTAACTTAAACATTTTCTACCTTTGCCAAGGAGATTTTGCAGTCTAGCCCACTATAGTCTAATTTCACCTGCCATAGTCTCATAATAAACCAAAAATATTGCAGCAGGCACGACTTACTCTTAAATAATACCAAAATAGCAAAACAACTTGCATCGCTTTCCATACAGGTTTTAGTTAGTTTAGTAGAGCAGAGCATCACTCTGAACTCTAAAGAATCGAATGGCCAAGAATAGAATAGATTTAAATGAACTTGCTAGCCTTGCAACAGTAATGCTAAGGACCCATGATGCAACACACCCTGTACAATGAACCTCCCATCTCCCGTCCCAAACATTAACAAAGCTAGCTTATGTGATTTGAGAACCAACTAGACATTTTAATATCACGCTATTGGCACACAAATGAGTACGTACTTCCACAAAGTACATCATTTGAGCAGGAGGTCTTTCAGTGTACCCCAGGACACACTGACATTTGGCAAACCCTAGCACTGACATGCAGAGTCTGTTCCTTTTTTGACAGACAGAGGTAAAGCAGCACCTCAGTCTCCTCAGAGCACTATAAAACTGTTGGGCGCAGCTTCAGTATATGGTATGCTTGCTTTCATAACCCCAGCCCCTAAAAGCAGTTTCATAACAGCTGTAAATGGGACAGTGAAAACAGGACAACCGTGTTACTGGGATGTGGTGACAGACACCATCCAAGCTGTTTACATTGGACTCAGTCTGACATAAACACACACACACTCTGCCCCTGTTATCCCCTCTGTGTCTCCCGCTCTGCCTATGTTTCTCTCCCCTTGCTAGTCGCTTCTCAAGCGGTGTTGTTGGGTCAGAGGTCAAATATGTGACCTGGCCTTGTCAGGATCTGCTGGGGGGGTGGGGGGGTGGGTGGTGGCATCGTGACAAACGTACAGACCATCCCCCGGCTGGGTACCTCTGTTTTTCTGTCCATCATGTACAGACTGGACTGTGTTAGCTGTGTAAGTATTTATATACATACAATCTGCCTGCTGTGTAGCACCCACACACTATTTATCTCTATGCAGTGTATATATATATAGATAGATACTGTGTGTATCGTGTCCTTGCATGCAGAAGTAGTACATTGGAATTTGTGTAAACAGCAACTCAAATGCTTCCCCTATATGGTTCATATCCCTCTCTCTCTGTCTGTTTCTGTCCCTTTTCCTCTTAACATTGAGCCCAATGATAAATAAGTCATTATTATTATATTGTTTAAATCTAAAAGCTTACAGGAGTCGGGATCCAACCTCCACTCTCTGGTGGTCCTGGCTTTTCTAGCCACCATCCACCCCAACCACCTCCTGTCTATTGGGAAAAGGCCAAAAAGTTGCAGATCCTTAAGTGACATATTACATATTACTCAACACAACTTTTTATTCTGGCGACACGGGTGTCCAAACCATGCTAGAAAAATGCCACCTCAGCATAGGTGAATGCTTGACCCCCTTGGTTTATGCTACATATGCTGGTGAAACATGACTCATCCTTCTTTTTTCCCATATTTTTATAGACCAGCGCAGATGTTTTTTGCACCACTGAACTCTCATATGTGCATTCATCTTTGTAATGAAGGGTTTATGCACAGCAACCTTACTATAATGTCCCTCTGTATGTAACTGGATTGACTGTTCTCGCTGACAGTGTGATCATGTCCTGTGCTGACACTCAGTCACCTGAGACAGAGCGGCACTTTTGTTTGTCATTACATATTGCACAAATGCATGAGCATCGGTCATCAAATGTGGAGTCACTGTTTCTATCTGCATAATATCTATCTGGCCAAGAGATCATATGATGATCTTTTGAGGTAGAATCACGATCCACAATCTGAATCACAATTTTCTCACGTCTTATAAAATGTAGGCGAGTTACAACCAAACTATAACAAGTTTCCCCTCTGGTTTTCTCTGGTGTCTGGAGACTTAGGCTGTGTGTGATGGATTTACGTTGTTGTTGTTGATGGCTGGCTAGAAACCCTAAACACAAGTTATTTTTCTGTACACACATGTGACAGCTGCAGTGCTTCTATTATTTACATAAACTGTAGTGGAGTAATTTTTCCCGCCAGAGTTTTATAATCAAAAACATTTATTCCATCACTTGGTCAAAAATTTATGTTAAAAAATGTGATTTCTGACACATGAACTTGAGGAGTCAGTTACAAACCACCTCTTTTTGACGAAATAAAATGCACTTTATCTCACAGGCAAATGTACATTTTACTCCACTATTTTGAATGCTTGTGATAAACTAAAGAATGAAGTGTTTCCTTTATGGGTTGAGTTTCAAATTCTCCTCCTTCTTAAGCTAAATAAACTCTTTAAAGACCCTGGATTAGCTAGCAAATGCATTTCACAAAGCTGAAAACAGGCTGCTTTTTCCTGAGCTCCTGAAAAGATACTGTATGTGGTTCTCACAGCACAGCGATGCAGTTATAGAATGTGATGTATTGCTGAAGTTAAGTTGTTCAAATGAGCTCACCCTCAAACATCTGCAGCAGTAAAATGCAACATATACATCAATGCAGCAGTAAAATGAATCCAGAAACATCATATATATATATTAGTAAAACACAGACAGAGACCATTTTACTGCAAAATCAGTACTTTATATACTTGAAGTATCTTGCTGATATTACCTATAAGGCTCTGAATGCTTCTTCCAATATTTATGATTACTGAGGATTTTTTATCCAGGCTGCTCTGACCTATTATAATAGCAGAGTACAACATGTGGATGTAATTAGAGAAAACTCTTATATAACCAGGCTTATTGCAACGACAGAAGCTCTTCCTTGTTGCATGCTTTAAAGTGAGCCTTTAGGTGCACTTCCACTCGTCTCCACACCTCACTTCCACTCTGTGTTGTTAGCTGTGCTGTAGCCTTGACCTTGACAACCAAGCAGCCTGCCATCACACCTCATTAACATTAACAACAGTCTGCCTGGTGTGAACTGCCGACTATGGGAACCTTCTGGACTTTTATGGCTCTAATTGGCTGTCAGGTTCTAACATGTGTAAAGAGGAAGTTGTATTATCTTCCCTGCTAGGCTAATGGTATGCTGTATTCATGTAAGAAACGCCTCACGGTGTGCAGTGGTTAACACCCACACATCTGAGCTGTGCTGTATCAGTTTCAGCTAAAAAATGTTTGCAAATTATTGGCCAAACATGCGCAATATCTAATACTTGAACAACAAGGAAAAATCAGTAATTGAATCTGTAAATGTCAACCCAGTTTGTTTATTTCCATGGATACTGTAAAAACATGCATTTTTGACGAATCTGCTTCAAGCTGTGAAATGTGTAATTACTTATGTTGGAATCTTCAGTATTAGAACAACTTTAGAACTGTATTACTGCAAGATTTAGTTTTCCTTTGCAGAAGGGCTTCGAATTCAGGTTGCATTTGCTAACAAGAGTGCTGAAATATTAACCTACAGTTGCAGAGGACCTGATAGGATAGAGAAAAGTCTTTAAGGTCATGTTCATATTGAAATCAGTCCTGCACAAGTGGCTGCGTTGGCGGGGATGTGTTGCTTCAGGTCCATGAAATATAATCCATGTCAGTCCTGTTTGCCAGATCACCAAATTTATCAGTGCTGCACAGAGTTTGACACTTTGAGACAGGGACTCTGGAAAGTAATTAATTTACCTTTTGCTGCAGTGATTATATAAGTACAGTGTTAACATTGTGAAGTCGTCCACCAGGAATGTATGCTTACATGTGTTTGATTAAATACAGCACCTTGGCTGATGATGGTGTACTGTGTTTTGTGTTAAAACCCTGTGTTGTATTGTTGTAGCCCCCTGCACTGGGAAAACGAATTTCAGGTTCATTATTACGTCCTTGAAGAGAAAGGGCAAAGCTGTTCTTTTTGTCCGAGATTATTAATAAAAATAGTAGCCTGCAATGAACAATTATTTTCATTGTCGATCACTCAGTCGATTATTTATATTCACTTAACTTATTATTCACAGATAAAAACATGATCAAAATAGTTGGTGATTAGTTTATTAAATGACAATTAATCAATCTATTGTTGCATCTCTGAAAAAGAATAAGTCATGCACCTTATTTACTGTAGATTGTAGACAGAACGACAAACCCTGAACTACTATCCACTGATTTATGTAATGACATGTAATGACTGTGCAATGACTGTGCTATACTTCTTTTTTTACAGATAAAAACGCTATAAAAATAAGACAAGCAGAATGGTTAGGCAGCTTAATTTGGCATACTTTCACCCCCTAGATAATGCAACCTTAACACAAATAATTTGAAACCTTTGAAGCTTTTTTTAAAGATGTTTTTAACTGCAGTTAGTCAGCTCCATATCACAACAAAAATCATCTCTAGGCCCTTTTCATAGTAACATTAAGACCTTACGATATCAAAGAGAAACCCAACAAATCGTCGTTGAGCAAACATTTCGCGACAGTGTGACAGAAACAAAAACTCCCTTTAATGGAAGAAACCTCTGACAAAACCGGGCAACAAACAAAACTTTGTGCTTTCAACACTTTGTAGTTTACTGTTGCATAACTCTGATATTGGAAGTTCAGAAGAGAAAAACACTGAGAACACTTTGCTCCAGAAGGAAAAATGCCAAGACTTTGCTGATTCTCACTTTAGTACACGTCATTTTACTTGGACCATTACAAAGGGCAACCCCTAAAATGGGAACTACTTTGGGAGGAAGTAGCTTTGGCAGGCATTTGAGTTCAGATCGTGGTTCTGGTCAAACTGCAGCCAACGTTCCTAAAGTCTTAGGTTCCTGGGAAAGTTCCAGCAGTGGTAAAGGGCTATAAACTTTTCTGTGTTAAGTGATGTTAGGAGACAAAGCCTGCCTGGGGAGCTCTGTACAAAAACAGATCCTTGCTCCCAGTTTGTAAGTGTTCGCATGGCAGAGTTGGCAAAGTTTACTGTCATGAGGGTTTTCTCATGATGCTCGTCATGTGGTTATGGAGGCCTGAATTGAGGCAGCAGAGTGGAGAGCTTAGGAAAGGAGGGAGTAGAGTTCTTAGAAGTGGATGTAAAGATTGGACATATATTCAAAAATGTATACAAGGAAAAGAAAACAGAAGGGAGGCTGGGAATAAGTGGAGGGAAGAATGTAGGGAATGAGGAAGGTTGAGAAAAGTGGAGAAAGGGAAAAAGGAAGGTAGAGCAATGGAGGTGGCATGAAGGCAAGGAAAATGAGTTAGAGTAGAAAGAGATGGAAAGAAGGGATGGGCAGGAGTAGGGCTGGGTAAACCGACTGAATTCCTTAGTTACTGTTGAGTATCGATCATATGACAACTACACAGTAAATCTGCTTGTACCAAGATCTATTAATGCTGGTTCTTGGCTGCCTAACTTAACGTTACATGAAAAACATCATTTCATTTGACATCTGCAGCCGTCAGCAGCATAAATGTAATGAGGTGATCTGAACTTGTCTAACTTTGTTTACTTCATGCCCTCAGTTGCAGAAATAACACACTACATAAACTCTTCCAGATCAAAGTGGACTGACTGAACAATTAAGTTCAGGAGCCGGTATTGCCAACATAGACACATTGACTCCCGGTCCTAGACAGGACGAAAGCAAGAAAAGGGTAAGCAAAGAAAGGTAGGATGGAGGTGTAGGAAGAGAGGAAGGGATGGAAGAAGGAAAGATGTGGTGCCGATAAAACTTGAAGGAATGAAGGTGAGGAGGAGCAGGCAGATGAGATCAGAGTAATGACAAAAGAGGATGAATGAAGAGGAAGAAAGGATGCGATCAGCATGTAGCGCAGAGCTTCAGGTGGCAGGGAAGTGTGCTCGTAACAGCTTGTACAAATGGCTGCTAAGCTGTGAAATATTTAAGGCCTGGCACCCTTCTCATATGTCCAAAAAAAATCCCCCTAGCGCCAAAAGGTGACCCGGGAAAACAAACAAAGCACCCAAACCTCTGCTTGTAAAATAAGCCCCCTCTCTTGTTTTTATCTGCTTAAGGTTCGGTCGAGTTAATGCAGGGACAACAAAACTGAGAAACAACAACGAATGCTTGATACGAAGAGATTGTGCAGAGAGGGGGAATGCACAGTAGTCAGCCGAATTTTAACAGCCTGCTGAGGAAATGTAAAACATTTTATTGGCGCTTAAAAGAAGATAGGGTGAATGAGGGCCTATTGTAAGCAGCTCTGTGAGTGGAGGAGTGGGGGTGGGGTTTGCGGAGCAGAGGATTGCGCAGGGCTCAAGAAGCTTTGAAACACAGGGGTTCAGGATCAGCCTCCTCAGCTGTAAAAAAACATGAAGGCCAAAGCTGTTTTATTCCGCCGTAAAAAAGGGCCTCCTGCCACACAGCGCTGTTTACACAAACGCCTTTTATGTAAAGTCACCAAACTAGAAGTGATGGTATTAAGAATGTACAAAAAATTATATTGTTTCCCACTTCAAAGCTGAGGGAAAATCTGCTTCGAGGAAATTAATTGCATAGTCATAAATGTAAGCTTTGAGTGAGAATAATAGCAGTGGTGCTATTTATGCTTCTGATTTATGAGCAGGCTTTTGTTTATGAGTTTTTATTAAAACAAAAAAAGATGTTTTAGTTTAGAAATGCAAGGAAGATGCTTGCTCCTGAGTCTTACTCAGGCTGAATGAAGTGTCCAAGAAAAGACTTTACAGCAGAAATCTAGTATATTCAGTATGTTTTTTTCTCATGCCATGATTGGATTATGTTATCCTCTATATTATTATTCTACTGCCCTTGATTCTTTGACAGTATTGTTCATCATAATATTCAATTCACAATAAATTGATACTGAACTGAATTATTCTAAAACTCTACAACAACAAAATACTTTTCAGATTTTTAGATAATAATTAGATAATGATAATGATTCGATAATGACTTTATCTGTGATTTAAATACATGTATAACCAGTTTTCTTTTTGCCTTGTGCAGCAGATAATCTGTGGTCAGTTTTCTATTGCATATGTCACAGCAGTCCTTGTTCTGCTGGGAGGATCACTCTACTTTAGAGCTGAAGGAGTTCCTGTCATTTTAAAATTATTACCTCCTGGGAGTGTGGCACTCTCTTCCTGGGAAAAAAAACAAAACAAACTTTTTTGATCTTCAACACAGAACTCTGGGTTAATCATTATATTGTGTTTAGTCTACCATGCAACAGTTAGTAATTTGTTTTGCTCAAACTTATTACAATTACAATCACAATATTTTACTGCAAAACTGTGCATTGTAAGTGTAACTGGTGTGCTTCTGTGTTGTGATGGTTGTATAATGAAAGATGCCATGACACAGTGGGATGTCTTTACAGGTGATCTCCATTTATTCTGACAATGAAACACGATAAGAAAGGACTTCAATGTACAGTAAATGAAAACAATGCGTCTGAGCAGGGATACAAACCCTCCACATGGACAAAAGACTAATCTCCTGTAATGGATGAAACCATTTGTAGCACGCTCTTTCATTCATTCTTAAGCTAGATGCACCAAAATTAGGGCTGGGCGCTCTGGCCAAAAGATCAGATGACTTCTTTTGAGGTTAAATCACGTTCCACGATCGGAATCACAATTTTCTCACCTCTTATAAAATGTAGGCACATTGGTTTCTGGAGGCTTAGGCTGTGTGTGATGGCTTTTTGTTGTTATCTGACTCTGCATTTTTGCATCATTTTGGACTATATTATTGTGATATTTAGACAAATAGCTGATGAAGTAAACACGAGTCCATATTTCCTAACTGTACATCTGTGACAGCGGTGGTGTTTCCATTAATTACAAAGACTGTGGCGGCCTAATTTGTCCCGCTGGAAACTTAAAACGAGGCAAAAATGTTTTTACATTTTAATGTAACTCAAACTGTTTCAGAAGCTGGAACAGAGACTCGCAGACGTTACACAAACTCTACAATTTAACACGGACTAAAACCGAACACTTACACACCTATACACAGACAACGCGTTAGCCTAAAAAACTAATGGGTTCCAGATATTCACTTAGTCAATATACAGTATGTCCCAAGTTTCATAAAGATTGATGTATCTGTTGGTGAGTTATGCTTCTCACACACACTCACACAGATGGACATGAGTGAAAACAACACAGCAGGGTAATAACTGCCCACTACGGCTCCCACACAAACAAAATAAACATTAGGACCATATACACCAACTCTAGCTAGACTTAAGGACTTTACACACCGGGGGCGTGACGTTTAAACAGCAAGAAGATGTGAAATACTCGCCCACAAATATCTCACATCAAAACTGTTCATACTACAGAAGGTCCTCACTATCCGGACAGTGGAGGTTTTTGGTGATGCTGCTCCACACGTTGTCCTTCTTCAGTGTGTTTATTATTTTTGTGTCTTTTTCCATTCAAGATATTGTGGCTAGAAATCAACAGGCTCACCATTGTTGTTGTCACATGTCACATCTTCGTTCTACACAACGTGATTGGCTGACGCCTTTATTCGTGGTGCGCAAGCTCGGAAAAGTCACCAGTTCCGAAAAAGCAAAACAGTGCAAATTAATTGCACGAACAAACTCCCTTGGTGTGTGAAGACATTTATTCTAGACGTAACACAAGACACAAGACATTCACACATAAACAATAAGATCCTTCTGGATAATAACTGACATTCTCACAGGCAGACTGGATAACACTTCCTTTTACAGTCCTTATTACCAGTGGTAAATAAAAAAAGAGAAACTGCAGCTGAAATACTAATGGTATTGGTAATAGTGGAGGTGTTTCTCAGAATCGGTTGCATACTTTCTTAGGAAATATGCCAACCCAAATCGGTCACAACTACACAACACTTAGTTGAGTCAATGGGTGATAGTGGAACTTTGTCAGCTGTATTTTCACTGTATTTACCTACTTATTATGAACTAACTGGGTAAATACTTAGTGATTAGGGACTGTAAAAGGAGGGGTTGCTGGAAATTGTAGAAAAGGAAAAAGGTCTGCGTACCACAGAAGACAAAATGAGGAGTGACTTTGAACTTGAAGCTGTAGGGTTTAGAGGTTCTGACCGTCAGGTACAACATATTTAAACTGATTTTGTGCAAGTATAAATGAAAAGGATAAAAGACCCAGTTACATAAGATATACTCTGAGCATGAAAAGTGATTAAAAGAAAAACAGTGATGTAAAAAAGTTGATCCAGACCAGCAGAAGGGAAAAGACTTTAGCGAGAGTTCCTGGGATTTCAGTTCTAGGAATACAGCCCTATCCTCTACATTACTTAAGTGTGACACATTCAAAGTAATGGTGATGTAACCTTCAGGCCTTTAACAGAAAGTGATTTGTGCTGACTTCCTTTTTGTGCTCCGGATGGTTAATGAAACTGTAGGTGCAGGTGTGAGCTTTGTAATGATGTGAGGTCATTTGTTCAGGTGGCAGCAGGACGCTCATATTAAATACTGTTTTGCTTGTTTGTACATGTGTGTGATGGGGAACACTATGGAGGAGAGTGAAAAGTACTTTGGACCGTGTTCAGACCAGTTCATTTGAATCAGCTGATCCTAATCTGATAGCAGTGTTTGCAAATACCACATCAAATTGTTTGAGGATGCAACCGGAGAACCAATAAAGACCCCAATAGATGCAGGTTTTCCACCAGTTTGAGGAATGTGTACGAAACGACCATTTTTTAAAGTTTCAGAAGCAATATACAGGGCTAAGGACCTCAGACAGGGTAGACGGGGGCAATGTGTTTTCTGACAATAACATAGATCAGGGAAGTTATTTTAAAGTCTTCCTTTACTCAAAAACATGTTTGCTATAATCTCTGACTTCCACCGTGCAAGTTTCTCTGAGCTCACCTTAAGTCTGAATTTAAAGATTTAAAAGGTGGACCGACCAGCAGGATTTGTGATATCACAAAAATCTTGGAGCCAATCGCAAATTAACTTTTACAAGTGTGATGTGGAAACCTGAAGCACAACGATGGGAAGCAGGACATATCTAGTCACCAGCAGATGAATATAAGCAATATTTGTATATTTAGAGATTCCAAATTCCTCAATCTGGGTGGAGAAAAATGAGATCATTGAATTTTCTTTATGGGAAAACCATGTTAAACCCAAATTAGTATTTAGTGCATTGTATTTCTTTTGTCTGATAACATCTTTAAGCTGTTGCTTCACAAACAGCACTGATTAGCACAGCAAAATATTTGTTTTTAGTATTTTTTCAGTATGTGACTTGTTGTGTATAAACAGATGCATTTGATCTTCTGCTTTGAGGAACTGTGTAAAATCTTCATCTTAAAAGTAACTAAAGCTGTTGGACGAATAGTCAAACGTACGACATTTGCCTCTGACATGTACAGTTGTTGAGTAAAAATACTTTCCACCACTTACAGAAGCACGGTTGGATATTGTCTGTTGTGGAGTCTGACATTTCCATAAACTGATGATTAAGGCACCTTTGACCTGAAAATGCTTCTGGATACCTTTGAACATCCGGTATCACATGACAGCTTTTTAAGTAACCCTGGCACTGACACATACTGCAGCTGCAGCCAATAACTCTTTAAGGATGTGTAACTGATTTCGAGCGTACCATGTTTTGCAGTGGATCAGGCTTGCGATTGTGTAAGATAGCATTTTATGTGATACGGTTTAAGCAGTGATATAATGGTGCACACTTCAAAGCAAAATGGCAAGATGTCCCATGTTTACTCTTTGAGGTCTCACTGTGTTGCTCGGCTTGAATCCAGCACTATGTACATACCACATAAACCAAATACCTTATGCATAGACAAAATGCTTATCTTTCAGTGTTGCTAGGTGGAAGCATGTTGTATTTGGAAGTGTGGTTGTCTGTAGTCAAGCAGCAGCATTTATTGTTTTGGAATATTTTCATGACCAGAATGTGGAGCCTCAGGCCCGAGTTCTCTCATTTTCATCATATGACTAAATAAGCTGCCTGCACAGTGTTTCAGTGTCCTCCTCATTTTTTTTCTCACAAAGTGTACATTTAGCTGTTTACTTCCAGTGAACTCAAAGCAAGGAAACACATGCAGATAGAGCTGTATGGGCGTAACCAAAACTCAGGGGATAGCTGACGTGTGTGAACACGTCCTGTCAGAGAACAGTGAGATCCTAGCGATGTCCTCGTGGACAAACACATGACTCATCGAAGTCCATGTGACATATGTAGTTGTGACAGTGTGAAAATAATAATTAAAACAATGTTCTCCACAGTGTATGAAACTTTGTGACATGACCACGGGTAAATGTTTTTACAGCAGGAAAAGATTATTATTTGTGTTTTTTAACTAAAGAAGTGAAATGCTATCAGACCATTTTTGACTTGTTGGCGCAGGGGACAAGTGAAAATGATTTGTTTAAGTAAAATCGACTGGTTTTTGTATGTACAACATGAACAATGCAGGTTCAGGTTACTTTATATGTACCTGGATTGTAGGTCTGCAACTAACGACTATTTTCATTGTCAATTAAGTGTTTCTCAAAGAAGAAGAATTTGAATTTCTTTCCTAACAATTCCTCAAAAATTAAAATAGTTGATGATTAATTTAATAGTTGCCAAGTAATCCTTGCTGCTCTACCAGAAGGTATCATTGTTTCGCAGCAGGGCTGTAATTAACAAATATTTTTTAATTATTTTAATGTTTATTGATTGTCTATTAATAATAATTGATTGTGTATTGCTTATTTGTTGTACGTGGTATCACTACTAATGATTTATAAACAATATAATAAACAATTATAATCAGACAATTTAACATTTATTTAATAACATTTCACAAAATTCTGAAAAACCTGAAATTTTGCATATTTCTGATGATCAAGGTTGGGCTTTTTTGGATAAAGTCTTATTTTCAGTTTTAAGTGGAGATGAATGTAAACAGTGCAACGAGTCAAACGATGCAAAACGATGTATTTATGTCATTGCTACACTGATGCGTCATTACAGCCCTAGTTTGCAGCAAGGCAAAGGATCCATACATATTCTGCAAATATTCTATAGACAAACACATAATGTAATCATGTTGAACGTCCTCCACACCGACTTGATCCAGTCAAACATTCACTGTGTGATGTTATTGCATTCAGGAACGGTCCAGGTGTTTTCTTTATGGCTCAGAGGAGGGAAACCTCAGCACAGGTGCTGTTCAGATGACGGCCCTGAGCTGAGTCGGTACCATGATGTCATTCTGCGGCTCTTTTCAATGAATTAGTTCCAAGAGAAGGGTTAGTAATGTTCACTGACAGTCACGCTTAAATAAACATTTGTACGTCTTCTACACAGTGAGCTGATCTCATAAAAATGTATGTAATTCGATCAGGTTCAGGTTATTTGTACCCACATGTAGAATTGGCATAACCTCACCTTGACACACATTTTACAAACAACACACACAACAACCAAACATGGTCATCAAGCTGCACATCCTCCATGCTGACTTGATTCAGACATTTATTGTGTGACGTTACTGACTTCAAGGGCGGTCCAGGTGTTTTCTTTATGGCTCAAAGGAGGGAAACCTCAGCACAGGTGCTGTTCAGATGACGGCCCTGAGCTGAGTCGGTACCATGATGTCATTCTGCAGCTCTTTTCAATTCTTCAAGAAGGCTTATAATGTTCACCGACAGTCACACTTTATTAAACATTTGTATGCGTTCTATGCAGTGTAACCCCTCAGGTGTTTAGGTTTTGGCAATGAAACTGCTTTAGTTAGGGTTACAAATAAGAATATGAATACATATATTGAGTATTTTTTTCATCCCGTCTTTGTGATGTTTTTCACTATTAAACTAAACCTGGTATCTTTCCCTAAACTTAACCACAAAAAAATGTCTCAATGCTGTCGTCACAACCAGCTGATATAGTCAATCAAGTTTTTTGTTCCGTTGGTGGAAAACAAAATTACATTAACAGTTAATGTTTAAAAAAATATGTGATAAAACATGTGATTGGCATTTACTTACATATGAAAGTAACAACACATCCTCAAATGTAAATGACAGAATTCGTCAAAAACGACACATATGACACAGATTTACTGGTCAAGCGCCTCTAAAGGAGGATGGATTAGCGCCCCTTCAGGCAGCAGAAGACATTGCACAAAGTGGCAGATGCAAGCAGTAGGTCAAATGATACAAAATACCACACATTATGTTACCTTATATAGAATCACTGTTGCATTAAGGCATGATTAAGGTTTCGTGTAGGTTTAGATATAAAAACAAGGTTAGGGTTAAGAAAATATCGTGGTAAGGGCTACAAGAAGAACGTTCATCATGATCACAGTAACAAACGTGTGCACGGTTTAAAAGTAACATTGTTTACTTTCGGTTTGATATGGGACGTGGACACCGGTCTCTTGTGTTTACAGGTTCAGTGTGTAATATTTAGTGACACCTAGCAGCGAAGTTGCAGATTGCAACTGAATGCCCCAGGGGGAGGGGAGGACTGGTTACGGAGATAATAATTCTGTACACACTCCACTCCACTCCATGTAATGCAAACACAATGATTCTTATTGTCAGGTGATTATATACCAATGGAAACATAATTTTGAATATTATATTCCATTTCTGCAATTAGCTCATCCTAAATCCCTCTAAATATTATATACTGAACCTTCGAGGTGCAACATATATGATTCACATATGCTTGTAAGCTTACAAGATGTTGGTATTGGAGTCTGGGGAGGTGGCTGTTTGTTGTTAGCAAACTCCATTTCTACGCTAACATTGGTCTCAGGTGCCTACATCCATGATAACAGCCTGTACATTGATTTCTATGTAGAGGACTTGCTCGCTCCCAAGTTGTTCAGCGCCTCTCTTCTGCTCCTCTATCACTAGAACAGTGAGCAACACTAGACCTTGTTAGATTAGAAATGACATCTTCCAGCGCAACACAGACACCAACACAAACTTCTTGTAAGCACAAGCATGTCCAAATGGAGAACCTTTAAGTCCACAGGTTTGTTATTTTGCAATATCCTCCCCAACCTCGTCCTAATAAGTAGTTTGTCATTATATAACATAACGTCTGGTCACTTACACGTCACTATATGAAGATTTGGGTTACAAGAGCTAGATGGTGTTACATAATAAGATATAAGTACAGGTCGTAATAAGCAGATCTCTTAAAATTATGAGCATGTTTTGACAGAAAGACAGACTCAAGCATAATTTCTGAGAGACCATTAGCTGATTTTGTAAAAAATGAGTGAAAACACCCAAGTAATTATTACATTGACGTTTATTTGGATGGTGCAATGAAGAATCGGAGACTAAAATAAAGATTCATATAGAGGTTCCACATCATTTAGTCAGCAATGTGAAGCCTGTAATTCAGTCCAACAAGCTGCCAATCATTCAGTGCGATGACAGCCTGTTCTTCGGCTCAGATTGTAAAACCCTTCTCGGGGTTCCTCTCACTGTGCTCCTCATTAATCCCCAGGAGAAAAATCTAACCAGATTCCAGTTAGTTCGCCCACATGTCTGCAAACAATTAAACAATCAAAAAGAACCATTCCTGGAGGAAGTTAGCCTATTATTCTGAATTACAGTTTGAGAGATTGTATTTCCATGTCTTGTTTCATTGAGAGCTCAGTACGACTTGTGTCCCATGTGTCCCTGATCAACACGCCTCTCCTGGTTAATCAAGCTCACATTTACTTTGACATGTTCTTCCTTCTCTAATGGCTAACACAGAGCTTTCCATATATTCAATGTGGACATTTGCCAAAAACAAACTACTGTGGACTAAATCATATTTGGAGGACATTTCATCCCGTGCTAAGTTGCTAAGTCTTTTTAAATCTAAGTAAATCTGTCTGTCTAATCATAAATACGGTTCTGATTAAATTGCTTGCTGGGAAAGATTTTTTTTTTTCTTCGAGTACATGACCAGAGATGTGTGGTTTACCGGAAAGCAGCAGGATATCCCAACAGCATCAGGAAGGACATCCGTGAAACTAATCAACCCAAAACCACAGAGCCCCTTAAGTGGCCGGATTCACATATCCTTACGCATGGGATCACCCCAGCTGGATCCTGTATCTAATAGGGGCAAAGTCCACTAATCAGGCCTTAAGTTGTCTTTATTGACCGTGAATTAATTTCAAGGACCCTCCTCAAATAACCTGACCGAGATGAACATTTAATAGCTTGATAATAGAGCAATTAATCTGTCTAAACGTTTTCCAATTCCTGTATTTGATTTATATGTGTGCACGTGTAGGTGTGAGTGGAATATATTTGTAAGTATTTGAAGATGAAATAACAAGGCATGGCAGAAAAAAAACCCCATTATAGACCACTTTTCAAAATCCACATCACGGAGTGGTTCACAAAGTCATGAACTCATCATCAGTAATTAGTTTTTAAGGAAATGAAAGAGAGGCTTTGGCTAATCACAGGCATTGTCAGGCAGGTTAAATATGTGGCTGACAGCTGTAATTACTGATCACTGATCAGATTCAGTCAGATGAGACTCTGCTGTTCTACTTTGTGGCTCGACACAGAAGCTTGGAAAAGTATCTTCTCTTTTCCACAGCGGTGTGAAATGGTGTCAGGTCATCTATGTTTATACTTAACCTTTTGATTTGGACCTAGAGGAGAAAGCTGCAGGAGGAAGGTTTGTATTTTCAGATTTTGGTGTTTTTTCCCCCCTGATTTCAGCTCCTGCAGCTTTGAGAATGAACTAAATGGCTTTCAAAAGTTCACTGTTTCCCCTGTAAAGCTACGCTGGTAATGCTTACCATAATAGCCGTGTCAAATGAGTGTTTCTAGTGTTTCAGTGGACGGAACTTCTTCATTTCTTAACAAGGCTTTTATTATGACACATACTACAGGAATGTATGATGGAAAATCCATTGAGTCGCTTTGTCAAACACGCCAAACTATCTATAATTCCTGATTTCTTGATTGAAGTTTCCTCGCAGAGGAAATTCAGCTTCACTGTGAACTTCAGTGAAAAAACCACTGAACATGCATCATTCCCTCGAGTCTCTACACTCTCCTCTCATACAGGTCAAACTAGCATGTTAACTGTTCAAGTGTGTGTTTTGGCGGAATGCGTTAAAACAGGGAACTTGAGGGTTTGTGTTGTGACTGTAAAAGTGCATCTGTTGTCTGAACACAGGGTTTGGATGCATTTTTTTATTAGATCCGTGTCGTACAGTGTGGCTTACAATAATCTTAATATTGGTGTTAACTGTTAATAGTGTCCAGATAACTCTAAATCAAGGGGGCAGATGCCATGAAGGGCCTTAAAAGTAGTCAGTATGATCTTAAAAATACACTGCTGTCTGATGTTCAGCTAACAAAATACAGTCTTTCTTTTGTAACACAGTGTGTCGACAACAACAATGCCACATTCTGTAAAAATAGACATTTCCTGGAATCAATTCACTCAGTATCTCAGATTGGTGGTGAGGGGTGGGGGGCGGCGGGGGATCAGAGCCGGATTAAGAGGAAGCTGTAATTTACTGACTGCGAGCAGAGAAAGAGCTGCCCTTCGCCACCACCATGTGTTCCTCGGGTCGTCACACGCCTGTACTCTCTGGTGTCAACAATGTAAATTCATGAAAATGCTATATTGTGTATGATCTGATCTGTCCTCTGTGACGTTTCTGGAAGTTTCTCCCATTTCTTTCCCAGTTAACGGGATTCTTTTTGGAGGACTTTTTCCTTATTCCAACCAAGAGTCGAGGTACAGAGGATATATGTAGTATGTAGTTTATATGTATATAAACTTGACTTTTTTTCTGGATTTGTATGGGCAGATGTTTCAGGTTTTCCCCAGAGTACTCCTCACCTGATTAGATTCAAAGTCCAGCTGCTTTTGCTGGGCAGACTGTAAATCTGTCTCATAAGAAATGCATTTTCCTCTAAGGGCTTAGATTAGGGTTTGCAAAATCAGTGCTCCCGGCCAAGTAGTTGTAATGGTTTATTTTGGCATAGATACTGTAGGTACCAGATTGAACTGATATGTAGACAGTCACAGGGGAGTCAGTTTTGTCTGGGAGTTTATGAAGATAATGTTTTTGTTTTTTTCGTTAGAAACTTACAGGAGCCGTCCTGCCTATTTGTGGCCGCAGGAAGTTCTTGATGCTGATGCGAGCAGCTGTGCGTTGTCCTCCCCTCCCACCCCACCC